>CM064542.1:1446193-1838693 GCA_032716605.1 Paralithodes platypus | reverse complement strand
GTCTGCTTGTGTGTGGGTGGGTGTGTGTGCTTACGTGTTTACGTGTGTGAGTGTGTCTGCTTGTGTGTGTGGGTGTGGGTGTGTGTGCTTACGTGTGTGTGAGTGTGTGTGTGTGTGTGTATGTATTTCATCCTACCATATAACTGTTTGTGATAATAACATCATTTATCCGCCTCACCATAGTTAAAGAAGCCTTGTATTAAGGTGGGTGACCTGCTTTGGTTCTGTCCTTTTCTATCTTTCTCTGGCTTGTATCCATTTGGCCCCATTCAGTCTACTGTTTTAAGACGTTTATCCCCATCCAGGTGTCAAATTTTTACTGGTGAGCGGTAGCGAGCCAGCATATTTTTTATTTTTGTTTGACAGCAGGCTAAATTTGTACATTTTTCGATAGAAAAATGTCTCCGGCGAAGCCGGATTTCTTCATATAATGCTGGCTCGCTATCGCTCGCCAGGAAGAAATCGACACCTAGATGGGGATAAACGTCTTAAAATAGTTGGCTGAATGGGGACGAATGGATACAAGCCAGAAAAAGAGAGAAAAGGACAGAACTAACAAAAACAGGTCACCCCTCTTAAATTAGCACCATATTTCACTACAAAATCTTCAAAATAAACGATAATTTATGATGGAACTTTGCAATTTACCTTCCGTTGACAAGAAACGGAGTGTTGTTAATTGACCACTTGCGAGTTTCAGGCTATAAGGGAAGTTGGAGCCGTAAACATCGATATTAAACAGAAATACAATAATAAAGTAGATGTCTAATGGATAAAACGCATGTTGAATTTAGTTGTATGTATTTATAAATGTTGAATTTAGTTGTATGTATTTATAAATGTTGAATTTAGTTGTATGGATTTATAAATGTTGAATTTAGTTTTATGTATTTATAAATGTTGAATTTAGTTGTATGTATTTATAAATGTTGAATTTAGTTGTATGTATTTATAAATGTTGAATTTAGTTGTATGGATTTATAAATGTTGAATTTAGTTGTATGGATTTATAAATGTTGAATTTAGTTGTATGGATTTATAAATGTTGAATTTAGTTGTATGTATTTATAAATGTTGAATTTAGTTGTATGTATTTATAAATGTTGAATTTAGTTGTATGGATTTATAAATGTTGAATTTAGTTGTATGGATTTATAAATTGGATTTATAAATGTTGAATTTAGTTGTATGTATTTATAAATGTTGAATTTAGTTGTATGTATTATAAATGTTGAATTTAGTTGTATGTATTTATAAATGTTGAATTTAGTTGTATGTATTTATAAATGTTGAATTTAGTTGTATGTATTTATAAATGTTGAATTTAGTTGTATGGATTTATAAATGGACTACAACCGCATTTTAGCTGGTAATTCTGCTAAATATCGATGTCTACAACTCCAACTTCCTTATAGCCTGAAACTCGCAAGTGGTTAATTATCGGGTGAATGACAGGAAATCATGGAATCCCAAACCGTTTAGCTAAAAGTAGGTTTCCTGAGCTATATAGAATCATCTAATGTTGGCAGGCATGGAAATAACTGTTTGATGGTAGTGTGAGAGGGTTAAATAGTGTGTGTGTGGGTGTGGGTGGGTGGGTGGGTAATAATAACTGTTTGATGGTAGTGTGAGAGGGTTAAATAGTGTGTGTGTGGGTGGGGGTGGGTGGGGGGGTAATAATAACTGTTTGATGGTAGTGTGAGAGGGTTAAATAGTGTGTGTGTGGGTGTGGGTGGGTGGGTGGGTAATAATAACTGTTTGATGGTAGTGTGAGAGGGTTAAATAGTGTGAGTGTGGGTGTGGGTGGGTGGGTGGGTAATAATAACTGTTTGATGGTAGTGTGAGAGGGTTAAATAGTGTGAGTGTGTGTGTGTGGGTGGGTGGGTAATAATAACTGTTTGATGGTAGTGTGAGAGGGTTAAATATTGTGAGTGTGTGTGTGGGTGGGTGGGTGGGTAATAATAACTGTTTGATGGTAGTGAGAGGGTTAAATAGTGTGTGTGTGTGTGGGTGGGTGGGTGGATAATAATAACTGTTTGATGGTAGTGTGAGAGGGTTAAAGAGTGTGAGTGTGGGTGTGGGTGGGTGGGTGTGTGTGTGGGTGGGTAATAATAATAATAATAATAATAATAATAAACGGTTTATTAAAGAATGTCAGCCTCATGAGCTGAAAATACACATTTTACAATTAGTGGATGAACATGAGATGTACAGATATGAAAATGGTAAGCTCAGTTTACAATGGGCGAGTCTAATATACTTTACATTAAAACAAGAAATTAATAAAATAATTATGCTAGTGCAAATTACAAATTATCATAAATTAACCATGAGAGTAAGTGATTTACAGTGCATAATACAGTACACATTTATTTGACTCATATATATACAGAACATACATATATACACATACGTACACACATAAATACGCAACATAAGAACATGCAGTAAGTGTGCACATGCCCGCATACATAAACGCTCACGTGTGTGTGGGTGGGTGGGTGTAGTCCATGTTACGTTTGTGCCTTTACGTACAGTATGTCTGCCACCAACGTATTGACACCCAGTCAGTCTCCACAGTGGCTATGAGTGTGTGTGTGTGTGTGTGTAGGTGTGTGTGTGTGTGTGTGTGTGTGTGTGTCAGGGAGTATACGCTTCAATGACAAATAACAATCTAAACCTTTTCAATATCATACGAGTTATAAAAGTGTTCTCTATAATTATTCCAGGTGAATATGTACAGGTTAGAAAGAGGCCATCAAAGGCACAGTTTGTTTATACTTATTAAAATAGTTTAATAATAACTAGAACAATATTAAAGAATGCGTTATAATAATACTAGAAGGTATTAGGGGGGGGTGACCTGTTTTTGTTCTGTGCTTTTCTATCTTTCTCACACACCAGCGCCCGCCCACTACGTACCGATATAAACGTTTAGGCCTGATACTCGTACACGCAAACGTATCATGGTCCACAACCTCTCTCACACACACACACACACACACACGTAGCATGGTCCACAACCTCTCTCTCTCTCACACACACACACACACACACACACACGTAGCATGGTCCACAACCTCTCTCACACACACACACACACACACACACACACACACACACACACGTAGCATGGTCCACAACCTCTCTCACACACACACACACACGTAGCATGGTCCACAACCTCTCTCTCACACACACACACACACACACGTATCATGGTCCACAACCTCTCTCTCTCTCTCTCTCTCTCACACACACACACACACACACACACACACACACACAAACAATGGTACAAGGCGAGATGGGTATCATATGGTTCACCTAAGCTGATGGCTAGCTAAGCCTTCGGGCGAGACGGTACCGTCTATAGTGAGAATGGTACCATACAGATCCACCCTAAGCCTTCGTTTCCGATGTCGCCAATTGGCTAAAAATACAGACTACACACACATCCACAGCCATTCCAACGATACATATAACACCTACATATATAGGAGGCGGGAAATAACGAGCATGCTCACTCCCGCAATACAACTAGAGTAAGTACAACTAGAGTAAGTACACACACACACACACACACACACACTTTTAAACCCTCTCAGGATGATGCAACATCTTTTTGTCTTGTTAATACCACGTGATGTCTTCAGTTTATGCAAGGCTTATCATATTCATGGTTGTAGAACTACTTTGATGATCGCCTTTCAGTTGAATTATATATAATGTATATTTGTGTTTTCCCTGTTCTGGCTCTGTCTTGAGTCGGCCACCCCCAATAAAAAAATAAAAAAAATAAAATAAATTAGAGTAAAATAGAAAATAAAAATAAAATTAGGAAAAGTGGGGATTGGGCCTGAGCATATGCATACATACATACATACATACAGTATATTGAACCAGGGTCCACATAATATAGGATCAGCCGCACGGATTGCCTCACATATTCTACTTCGTTGGGGGTCGTGATTTGGCAGCGCTTTACCCCCCTCCCCAACCCCCCTCCCTCACTCCACCTCCTACCAACCCCCTCCCTCACTCCACCTCCTACCAACCCCCTCCCTCACTCCACCTCCTATTGGTAGGAGGTGGAGGGAGGGAGGGAGGGAGGGAGGGGGGTGCAGCGTGAGTGACGTCAGATGTCCCACGCTCTACCTTAAGGGAGGTGACCTGTTTTTGTTCTGTCCTTTTCTATCTTTCTCTGGCTTGTATCCATTTGGCCCCATTCAGCCTACTGTTTTAAGACATTTATCCCCATCCAGGTGTCAATTTCTTACTGGTGAGCGGTAGCGAGCCAGCATATTTTTTATTTTTGATAGACAGCAGGCTAAATTTGTACATTTTTCGATAGAAAAATGTCTCCGGCGAAGCCGGATTTCTTCATATAATGCTGGCTCGCTATCGCTCGCCAGGAAGAAATCGACACCTAGATGGGGATAAACGTCTTAAAATAGTTGGCTGAATGGGGCCGAATGGATACAAGGGGTTGGGGAGGTGGGTGCAGCGCTGTCAAATCAGGACCCCAATAGAATGTGTGCAGCAAATTGTGTACCCTGCCCGTGAGTGACGTCATATGTGTGCAGCAAACTGTGTACCCTGCCCGTGAGTGACGTCATATGTGTGCAGCAAACTGTGTACCCTGCCCGTGAGTGACGTCATATGTGTGCAGCAAACTGAGTACCCTGCCCGTGAGTGACGTCATATGTGTGCAGCAAACTGTGTACCCTGCCCGTGAGTGACGTCATATGTGTGCAGCAAACTGTGTACCCTGCCCGTGAGTGACGTCATATGTGTGCAGCAAACTGAGTACCCTGCCCGTGAGTGACGTCATATGTGTGCAGCAAACTGTGTACCCTGCCCGTGAGTGATGTCATATGTGTGCAGCAAACTGTGTACCCTGCGGGTGAGTGACGTCATATGTGTGCAGCAAACTGTGTACCCTGCGGGTGAGTGACGTCATATGTGTGCAGCAAACTGTGTACCCTGCGGGTGAGTGACGTCATATGTGTGCAGCAAACTGTGTACCCTGCGGGTGAGTGACGTCATATGTGTGCAGCAAACTGTGTACCCTGCGGGTGAGTGACGTCATATGTGTGCAGCAAACTGTGTACCCTGCCCGTGAGTGACGTCATATGTGTGCAGCAAACTGTGTACCCTGCGGGTGAGTGATGTCATATGTGTGCAGCAAACTGTGTACCCTGCGGGTGAGTGACATCATATGTGTGCAGCAAACTGTGTACCCTGCCCGTGAGTGACGTCATATGTGTGCAGCAAACTGTGTACCCTGCCCGTGAGTGACGTCATATGTGTGCAGCAAACTGTGTACCCTGCCCGTGAGTGACGTCATATGTGTGCAGCAAACTGTGTACCCTGCCCGTGAGTGACGTCATATGTGTGCAGCAAACTGTGTACCCTGCCCGTGAGTGACGTCATATGTGTTCAGCAAACTGTGTACCCTGCCCGTGAGTGACGTCATATGTGTGCAGCAAACTGTGTACCCTGCCCGTGAGTGACGTCATATGTGTGCAGCAAACTGTGTACCCTGCCCGTGAGTGACGTCATATGTGTGTAGAAAACTGTGTACCCTGCCCGTGAGTGACGTCATATGTCCCACGCTGCTCTACCTTAAAGGGAGATTTCCACTTGAGGGATTTTTTTCTTGACTCCTTTCTCCCTCATGTTTAGCCCCATTGCTTTTCTAATTTTAAGACGTTCGCCCCATTAGTTTGACGATTTTAAGAACTTTCGACCCATTTCTGTGAATTTTAAGACCTTTCGTGCCATTTAGGTGTCGATTTTATCCTGGCGAGCGATAGCGAGCCTGTAATATAAGAGGAACCGGCTTTCAGCCGGGACATTTTTCTACCGAAAAATGTACAAATTTATCTTGAAAAGAGCTCAAGAGGGTGCAATCTTAAGCTTGATGGATATCTAGAGACCAAACTAAAAACCTCCCCTTAACCCTTTCAGTACCAGCGACGTGTGTTATATTGTAGTCTAGCTGTACTAAGACGATATTATGCAGCTTAGGAAGGATCTGTGGGAGTTCAAAAGGTTGGTGGAGATAGTTTGAAGCCTTATTATTTTTTTTTTTTTTTTTTTTTTTTTTTTTTCTATATTCCAATTTACTTCAATTATTGCTAGAGATCCCTCCTAAGCTGAATAAGAGCATCTCTTAGTTGGCAGAATATGGTAAAAGGTACGTCGCCGCATTAATAGAAGACACAGACAGGTGAGTTAATTAGGCGTGAGATACCCCAAGGTGGCTACTGTACTCTCTCTCTCTCTCTCGCTCTCTCTCTCTCTCTCTCTCTCTCTCTCTCTCTCTCTCTCTCTCTCTCTCTCTCGGTACTGTTTGGCTTAAGGGGAGGTTTTTAGTGTGTTTCCTAGACTTCCATCAAGCTTGAAATTACACCCCCTTGAGTCCCTTTCAAGATAAATTTGTACATTTTTCGGTAGAAAAATTTCCCGGCCAAAGGCCGGTTCCTCTTAAATTACAGGCTCGCTATCGCTCGCCAGGAAAAAATCGACACTTAAATGGCACGAAAGGTCTTAAAATTGACAGAAATGGGGCAAAAGTTCTTTAAATCACCAAACTAATGGGGCGAACGTCTTAGAATATCAAAAGCAATGGGGCTAAACATGAGGGAGAAAGGGACCCAGAAAAATCCTTCAAGTGGAAATCTGCCCTTAAGCCCTGATAATTATAATACACCTTGTTTGTGTGATATATATGTGATATATATGTGATATATATGTGAGTAAATATAGTCTTATTTAATGTTACAGGACAAAAGAAAACATTATATTACATCAGCTTTGTTTATTTGACAATTAAATGTGCATAAATATGACGTAATAATTAAATATGACGTAATAATTAAATATGACGTAATCATTAAATATGACGTAATCATTTATGGATGAGAGAGAGAGAGACCGACCACACCCGCCCGACCTTCCCCTGACGACCCCTCAAAATTACTTGGACCTCGGCCTGTTACTTGGACCTCGGCCTGTTACTCATACTAATAACTTTTGCAACACTCGTGGCCTTTCCTCTAATTTTCTCTCTGTTGAACGAACACCATCTCTCCTCCTACAAACCTGATCTTCTTTTCCTCACTGAAACGTAGGTGTCTGAAGCAACTGCCAGCAGCCCCTTCTCTGTATCCTCCTACTTTCTCTATCCTAGTTTCAAAGCCAAAGGCGGATGTTGTGCATACGTGCACAACAAACTCACTTCCTCTTGTGTTCCCGATTTAGACTCCTCTGAATTCTCAACTGTATGGCTCAAACTATCCTGTCATTCTCATACTAAATATTTCTGTGCTGTCTATCTTTTCCCTAACTCTACCGACTTTCCCAAATTCTTTGACTATCTAAACTCTACAGTGGAACACATTCTATCCATTTCACTTTTTTCAGAAATTTCCATCTTAGGAGATTTCAACGTTCACCACCACCAATGGCTCTCCTCTCACACTACTGACACCAACCTGGTGAACAAGCCTACATCTTTTCTATCCTAAATGACCTAGAGCAGTTGGTGCAGCAACCCACACGTATCCCGGATCGCTTCGGAGATTGGCCCATAATTCTTGACTTGTTTCTAATTCTAACCCTTCTGCTTATGCTATAGATCTTTTCTGTCCTTTGGGCTCCTCCGACCATAAACTTATCTCTGTCACCTGTCCTATCTCTCCAGTACGGCCACCCGATCCTCCCAGCCGGCGGCGCTTGTGGCACTTTGGCGCTGCCGACTGGGAGGCTCTCCGGCAGTACTTCTCTAATTTCCCATGGAATTATTTTTGCTTCCGGGGACCCTCGGAGAGTGCTGAATGCATTACCGAGGTAATCCTATCGGGCATGGAGGCCTACATTCCACCTTCTTTCTCTCAGACTAATGCAAAAAGACATTGGGTTACTCATGCTTGTTCTACTGCTGTTCGCAATAAGGAAGACGCCTTAAAACTCAAGACTCTCATTCTTCCTATGTTTCTGCCCGGAATCAAGCCAAATCTGTTCTTCAACCTGCCAAACACTCTTGCATCAATAATAAATGCACTGAACTATCCAACTCTAGCTCTACCCAAGCTTTCTGGCAATAACCTCTCCAATCACTTCTTCCTCTGACAAAGCTAAACTCTTTGCTCAAACTTTCGCTGGAAAATCCACCTTGGATGATTCCGGTGCTATTCCTCCCTCTCGACCCTCCTCTCTCCTACTTATGCCTAATATCCTAATATCTTCTAAAAACGTATTTTCTACCCTCTCTGAGCTTAATACTAAGAAGGCGTACGGTCCGGATGGTGTTCCCCCTGTTGTACTAAAAAACTGTGCTTCCTTGCTGACTTCCTGCCTAGAAAAACTCTTTAGTCTCTGTCTCTCCTCTAACATCTTCCCTTCTTGCTGGAAGTTTGCTCTCATTCAACCTATCCCAAAGAAGGGTGACCGCTCTCAACCCTCCAACTATCGTCCAATTGCTCTCATTTCTTGTATCTCTAAAGTTTTTTAAACTATTCTTACTTCCAAATTTCTTAAGCATTTCTCTTCTCATTATCTACTCTCAGATCGCCAGTATGGTTTCATTAAGGGTAGCTCTACTGGTGATCTTCTTTCATATCTTACTAACTCTTGGTCATCCTCCTTTCGGGACTTCGATGAGACCTTTTCTATTGCGCTTGACATATCAAAGGCCTTCCATAGAGTTTGGCACAAATTTCTAATTTCTAAACTACCCTCCTTCAGTTTCTATCCCACCATCTGTGCCTTTGTCTCTAATTTCCTTTCTGGCCGTTCCATAGCTGCGGTTGTGGACGGCCATCGTTCACTTCCTCATCCTATCAACTCCGGTGTTCCTCAGGGCTCTGTCCTATCTCCTATTCTCTTTCTAATTTTCATAAATTACCTTCTCAACTATACATCCAGTCCCATCCATTCATATCCAGACGACTCTACCTTACACTACTCCATTAGTTTTCTAGAACGCCCCAGCCAGCAGTCCCTCAAAATCAAAGATAATGAAGCCATAAAACACTTATCAGCTGATCTATCTACTATCTCCAATTGTGGCAGAGAAAACCTTGTTACCTTCAATGCTTCCAAAACCTAATTTCTCCATCTATCTACCCGTCCGGAACTCCCAGAGGACTATCCCTTATTCTTCAACCATACAAAAATCAACCCTTCATCTTCTCTCAGTATTCTCGGTGTCTCTTTTTATTCTGCTCTCTCTTGGAAGGACCATAAGTATTACCAGTCTTGCTAAGGCAGCCTCCCAGACGCTGGGTGTGCTCAACCCCCTCATAGGACTCTTTACCTCTGCACAGCTTCTTGCTCTGTACAGGGGCACAGTGCGTCCTTGTATTGAGTGTTGTTCACATGTGTGGGGAGGATCCTCTCACACAGCACTTCTAGACAAAGCAGAGAGGAAAGCCTTACGTATCATTAACTCCCGTCCACTCACTGACTCTCTACAATCTCTATCTCTTCGTTGCAATGTTGCATCTCTCTCGTTATTCTATTGCTACTACAATAATCAGTGTTCCTTAGAGGTCTCTCAGTGTATACCACCTCCTCTATGTAGGGTACGTAGCACCCGTCTTGCAACACAATCCCACCCCTACTCTGTGCAACTCTCCAACTCAAGAGTGAAATGTTACTCCCAATCTTTCTTCTATTCAACAGCTGAGCTCTGGAACTCTCTCCCTGAATTCATCTTTCCCTCATCCTATGACTTAAATTGCTTCAAACTCCGTGTGTCCAGGCATTTTGGCTCGACTGCTCCTTGATTTTGGCCAGGTCACTCTTTCAACTATGGGGGAGGCTCTCGTCACAGGTATACAGTTCTGCCTTTTGTCTCCCTCATCCACATAGAAAAAAAAAATATATATGTGTGTGTGCATGTGTGTGTGCATGTGTGTGTGTGTATGTATGTATGTGTGTATAATCCTACTGCAGTTATAATGTACAATACAGCACCGTGATACTGTAGTGATTATCTTGTATTAAGCCAAGTACAGCTTAACTATACGGTACTGACTCCATTCCCTGGTTTATGGGGAGATGGCATGTTTTTCTGGTCACCCTTCTTCCTCATGTTTAGCCCCATTAGTTTGCAGACTTGATGACGTTCAGCCCATTACTTTGGCGATTTTGAAACCTTTCCTCCCATTTTTGTTATCAATATCAAGACCTTTCGTGGCCTCTAGGTGTAAACATTTTCCTGACGAGCGATAGCGAGCCTGTAATTTTAAGAGAAACCGGCCTTAATCTTGAAGGAGGGTCTAGGGAGTGTTTTGTTAAGCTTAATGAAGGTCTAAGGAAGAAACTAAACACATGATACAAATATATAAAGGAGGCAATAAATGCGCCCATGCCCTTCACCAATGTTTAACAGGAAATAGGATAACATTAAGAAAATAACATATTGACGTCATATCCCAGTCAACAGGATCCTTACCAATAGATTACCCAGAATATAGACACACAAGGCCTACGTTACTGGCGAAGTGGTATGAATGGTTGACTTTGTGGCTGTTGGTGTTGTTGTTGTTGTTGTTGTTGTAATAATAATAATAATAATAAATATAATAGTTCTTAAAGCTACCGCATGCTAAGCCAGCTAAGGATAGCCCAATAAGGCCGATTAAGCGTATTTCCATTGGGGTCCTGTACTACTACCCATCCCCTTGCTCATGAGGGACGGTAACGACTCAGTGCTTGTGAAAAATCTTTAATGCGCTGAGCGTGGGCGCGATCCTGGGCCCTTCTGGGTGAAAGTCCAAGACGCTAGTCACTACACCAGCGAGCCGCTGATGGTGGTGTTGTTGTTGGGTATCAGAGGTGGGCTGTGGATCAAACGGAACGGATTAGTAATTGTGTAATTTGGTATGACCCACCAAATGGCTTGTGTTCCGTGATGCAATATGATGCAATATTTATTGAACTACTGACCTAAGCTATCTGTGGCCGCATAAAAGGTGCCACTGGTTCACTTTTTGGGCTATTTTTGCATGTATTCATTATTTTTGCATGTATTCATTATTTTTGCATGTATTCATTATTTTTGCATGTATTCATTATTTTTGCATGTATTCATTATTTTTGCATGTATTCATTATTTTTCTAGTTTCCTCCCTAGACCTCCATCAAATTTTAAAAAACATCCATTAGATCCCCCTTCTAGATTATTTGTACAGTTTTCGGTAGCAAAATTTCCCGGCCGAAGGCCGGTTCCTCTTAAATTACAGGCTCGCTATCGCTCGCCAGGATAAAATCGACACCTGAATTGCACGAAAGGTCTTAATATGGAGTGAAAGTTCTTAAAATCGCTAAACTAATGGGGCAAACGTTTTATAATATCAAAAGCAATGGGGCTAAACATGAGGGAGAAAGGTTCAGAAAAAAATCCTCCAGGTGGAAATCTCCCCTTATCTCTTGAAGCGGACACGAAAGTTATACGTATTGCGCAAACAAGGAAAGAGAGAGAGAGAGAGAGAGAGAGAGAGAGAGAGAGAGAGAGAGAGAGAGAGAGAGAGCAAACAAGGGAATGGATACAGTGATGGGAAGCAGTGTACAGTCGCGCTAATAAGTCATATGTCTCGGCACCACCAAGTATGTTTTGATCAATAATTGGTATCGGCAATATCTAAGCTTCATTTCTTCCTATCGAGTGAAATGTACAAACATGTTCCTACACTTACCCACCCTATTCAACATCTGACAGACATTAATACAGCACAGAGCGAGCCAAACGTAATGACAGCTGGGACATGACTTATTAGCGCGACCGTAGTACGTGTGTGAGAGAGAGAGAGAGCCGACAAACATAGCACTGAGGGGTTACAAAGACTAGTTAGTATCTCACAGACATTGCGGTCCATTCCGGGAGTTGCTGTTAAGGGGACAGTGGCTGTTTTTTGGGGGGGGTCTATTAATTCATTTATTCCTTAGTTTCCTCGCTAGACCTCCATCAAACTTAAAAATACACCCCGTAGACTCTCCTTCAAGATAAATTTGTACATTTTTCGGTAGAAAAATGTCCCCGCCGAACCCCGGGTTCTCTTAAAATTACAGGCTCGCTGTCGCTCGCCAGGAAATAATCGACACCTAAATGTTTTTTTTTCTATGTGAATGAGGGAGACAAAAGGCAGAACTGCCTGCAGCGAGTGCCTCCCCCAGATTTCAAAGAGTGACAGGGCCGAAATCAAGGGACGTTCGAGCTAAAATGCCTGGACACACAGAGTTTGAAGCAATTTAAGTCTTAGGAAGAGGGAAAGACTGATTCTGGGAGAGAGTTCCAGAGCTCAGCAGTTGAATAGAAGAAAGTCTGAGAATAGTGTTTCACTCTTGGGTTGGAGAGTTGCACAGAGTAGGGGTGGGATTATGTTGCAAGGCGGGTACTACGTACCCTGCGTAGAGGAGGTGGTATACACTGGGAAAGCTCCGAAGAACACTGATTATTGTAGTAGCGATAGAATAGTGAGAGAGATGCAACATTGCGGCGAAGAGAGAGAGATTGTAAAGAGTTGGTGAATGGACGGGAGTTAATGATACGAAAGGCTTTCCTTTCTACTTTATCTAGGAGTGCGGTGTGAGAGGATCCTCCCCACACATGTGAACAATACTCAATACAAGGATGCACTTGTGCAGAGCAAGAAGCTGCGCAGGGATAAAGAACCCCTTGAGGCGGTTGAGCACACCCAGCTTTTGGGAGGCTGCCTTAGTAAGACTGGTAATATGGTCCTTCCAAGTGAGAGCAGAAGAAAAAGAGACACCGAGAATATTGAGAGAAGATGAAGGGTTGATTTTTGTATCGTTGAAGAATAAGGGATAGTCCGCTGGAGGTTCCTGACGGGTAGTAAGATGGATAAATTGAGTCTTGGAAGCATTAACCCTTTCACGCACATATGACGCAGAGGTTGCCAGATTAGCAATAAGAAATAGAGTTCTCTCACTCTTATAATTACCTCTCCAAAATGAGTTGTCTGCCCACAGCTAACTCAAAGACAACTGCAGAGGTTGAAGTAACTAAACTAAAGGTTTCTAAATACCCCTGATGGTAACAAAGGCTTTAAAGTATCCCTAATAGGCTCAACACAGCTAACTCAAAGACAACTGCAGAGGTTGAAGTAACTAAACTAAAGGTTTCTAAATACCCCTGATGGTAACAAAGGCTTTAAAGTATCCCTAATAGGCTCAACACAGCTAACTCAAAGACAACTGCAGAGGTTGAAGTAACTAAACTAAAGGTTTCTAAATACCCCTGATGGTAACAAAGGCTTTAAAGTATCCCCAATAGGCTCAAAATAGCGTCATATGTCGGAGAGGGTTAAAGTGCAACAAGGTTTTCTCTAGATCAGAAGATAAGTGGTTTATGGCTTCATTACGATAAACCATATAACCCTTTCTGTACCGGCGATGTCTTTTGCATATGTGTTGGCAATTATTAGACGATTAAATTAAGCTTACGAAGGACGTCTACCAATTAAAAGGCGACGGACTCTATCAATTAATCCTTTTAGCTACGAGACATCTTTCCTAAACTTCATAAAATCGTCTAAATGTAGCCGAAATCAAACACATAAGACGTCACCTGAACAGATGGGGTTAATGTTGACCAAGAAATTGGGCGAAAGGTCTTAAAATCGCCAAACTAATGGGCCGAACGTCATAAATTCTGAAGACCAATGGGGCTAAGCATGAGGGAGATGAGGGGCCATAAAAGCCGATCATGTCCTCTTAAGGGGAGATATTTAGTTTGGTCCCTAGATATCCTTCAAACTTAAGAGTACACCCCCTTGAGCCCCTTTCAAGATATATTTGTACATTTTTCGGTAGAAAAATGTCCCGGCTGATAGCCGGTTTCTCTTAAATTACAGGCTCGCTATCGCTCGCCAGGATAAAATCGACACCTAAATGGCACGAAAGGTCGTAAAATTAACAGAAATGGGTTGAAAGTTCTTAAAATCGTCAAAATAATGGGGCAAACGTCTTAAAATTAGAAAAACAATGTGGCTAAACATGAGGGAGAAAGGAGTCAAGAAAAAAATCCCTCAAGTGGAAATCTCCCCGGGGGGGGGGGGGGGTGACCTGCTTTTTGTTAGTTCTGTCCTTTTCTCTCTTTTTCTGACTTGTATCCATTCGGCCCCATTCAGCCAACTATTTTAAGACGTTTATCCCCATCTAGGTGTCGATTTCTTCCTGGCGAGCGATAGCAAGCCAGCATTATATGGAGAAATCCGGCTTCGCCGGAGACATTTTTCTATCGAAAAATTTACAAATTTAAAAACAAAAATAAACAAAATAAACAAACAAAAATAAAAAATATGCTGGCTCGCTACCGCTCACCAGTAACAAATTGACACCTTGATGGGGATAAACGTCTTAAAACAGTAGGCTGAATGGGGCCAAATGGATACAAGCCAGAGAAAGATAGAAAAGGCCAGAACCAAAACAGGTCACCCCCTTAACCCATTGAGTACCAGAGACGTCTTTTCACTATATTCTGGCAACTGTTAGACGATTGCATGTAGCTTAGGAAGGACCTCTGGCAATAATAAGGCTTCCAACCATCTCAACCAACCCTTTGAGCTTGGTGATGGGCTGGTCTATCAGAGTGAGAACTGAGCGATCTCTGCCATACCCATAGCTTACTCTGACTGTTCCTTTTCCTTATATATTTTCTAGATCTCGAGTGACGGCGTCTCTTCCGTGGATTGACCTCCCAATCTACCAAGATTGGAAGCCAAAGCGTCACATTTTTCCTTTACCCCTCAACTTTCTCTTCATAATTGCTGAGAGGCACAGGGCCCTGGGTGGGGCTTTGGTTTCCCGGGCGTTTCCGCACCCTCCTCAGCTCCCCGCCATGGAGTGGCTTCGGTCACCCAGGCTTTATTGTGGCCGGCAGGGGGGGGTTCTGTGGGGGCGCTCAGTTATGGCCTTGGCCTTGCTTGGGGCCTTGGGGCTGTTCGGCCAGGCAGTTTGGGGAACAACAACAACAACAACAACCCTTTGAGCTATCACAGACCCTTCCTAAGCTACATGATATCGTCTTAAGATAGCCAGCATAGAGTATAAAGCACGTCGCTGGTACTAAAAGGGTTAAAATCCAAACCAGAACAATCACCCCCCCCCCCCCCCCCCCCCCCCCTCCCCCCCCCCCCCCCCCCCCTGGCTAATTGGCCTTGCGGTGGTGGTAATACATAATCCTGTTATAGTGTGTTGGGGCTAGGATCTGTGTGTGTGTGTGTGTGTGAGTGTGTTTGTGTGTGTGTGGGGGTGGGGGGGGGGAGGTGTTAAGGGGAGATTTCCACTTGAGGGATTTTGGTCTTTACCCCCTTTCTCCCTCATGTTTAGACCCATTGCGTTAGTGATTTTAAGACGTTCGCCCCATTAGTTTGGCGATTTTAAGAACTGTTGCCCCATTTCTGTCAATGTTAAGATTTTTCGTGCCATTTAGGTGTCGACTTTTTCTGGCGAGCGATAGCGAGCCCGTATTTTAAGAGGAATTTTTCTACCGAAAAATGTACACATTTATCTTGAAAGGGGGTCTAGGGGGTGTCATTTTAAGCTTGATGGAGGTCTACGGAACACACTAAAAACCTCCCCCTAAGGTATCATTGGTGTACTCTATATTGCATTATCATACCACTCACTCTCACTATTACTCTCTCTTTATATATATATATATACTGTATATTGTTAGAAAGTTGGCCAAGTCATCCAAACAGCCTAGAAAGGGTCCAGAGAGGCACATGCTTCCTGGCCTCAGGAGAATGAAGTTCCCAAACCCCCCCAGTCACCATCCCCCAGAAGGCGTGGTACAAGCCCTCTTCGTCAGCACCCTTGCCCGACCCTCCAGATGTACAGTTGGTCTAAGTTCCAGCTGACCCACCCTCGCTCTGGGGCTCGCAGAATTATCTGGCAATACTGGTGTAGGAAGGAGGTGTGTCTTACAAAGAGTGGGATTGGTAGATCTGATTTCGGCTATATCATTGTTAGAACATATATTAAACAAGGGAAAGTAAGCCTATCTCAAATAAAAATGCATACATCGCTATGTATGATCCCGAACATTCACCCATAGTTCGTAGATTTGCTTAAATATTCAAGTTATTATATCCACTGATTGGCAACGCATATAAAACCTGCTGGCTGCCACAACATACTTTACTCGATTTTATAAGAATACATATTTCTGTTTTATTGGTTGCTGCTTAATGAAGGAGCATTAAGTCTTCACAACGAGAACATTACATAGTCTAATTTGCAGTAATATACAGGACAGACACAGGTAACACATTAATGGCAAGTGGTATCCCTGCACCGCTACACCAGTATTGCCAGCTAATTCTGCGAGCCCCAGAGCGAGGGTGGGTCAGCTGGAACTTTGACCAACTGTACATAACCAAGATTCCTCCTCATTGCCTGGAAGTTCCTGGAAGGTGGCGGAGCCTCTCCAGTTACCTTATCCTCCCATTGGCTGAGGCAGAGCCCTGTAGATGAAGCCAACAAGGAATGCTCTCCCATTGGTCAAGACACCCAGCCGCCCTTCCCTCCCATTGGTCGAGATAAGCAGCTGAAGATACATCAAAGCATCACCGATTTTTCTGGATTAAGTGCCAAACTAGAAGAACCTGGAAGCCCGCTTGTTGGCTGGAAGAAAACTGCCCAAACCTCCAACAAGACATAAGACATTTACTGTTCACAAGAACTCGGTTACCCTCCCCCTTCAGCCCCAGCAGTCAACCCCTTCCTCTCCTGTAACACCTGAGGTATGGGTTGGTGGATCTACTTTAGGGGATGAAAGCACGCAAAGAGGTCATATTGAAAGATATGATTTGTTAACTGATTTGAACAAAACTAGACAAACCTTGTGCCTCTCGCAAGCCACTAATTAACAGACCTAGCCCCTGCATCCGAGTGTCCGAGCTGCTAAAGCTAAGAGCTCTCATATAGTTACAAGTTGAGTGCCCCTGATCCCTAGTTCAAGCAGCTCACAACGCACTGGGAGGTGGAACTCCTGAAGCTGTTGGAGTCTGAAGCCAAGCCAGCGACTGAGTTCCCCATTCCCTAATATTGAGCTGGCCGCCCCTGATGATGCCCTGAGAGGTCCCGCTACCTGAGAAGCCCTGCTGTTGACGCCTTGTGTGTGGTTCTGCTGCCGATGCCCTTGTGTGTTGCTATGCTGACGACGAGCCGAGAGACCCTGCTGCTATCCCTACACGAGATGCCTGCTGAAGGAGTGATGAGCTGCCTATAGACGCCCTGGTCCTAAAAGATCAACCCACAATCTTTTGACTAGCTATATTAGATGGCTATAGGATCGTTAAGGGGAGGTATTTAGTTTGTTCCCTAGACCTTCATCAAGCTTAAAATTACACCCCCTTGAGTCCCTTTCAAGATATATTTGTACATTTTTCGGTAGAAAAATTTCCCGGCCGAAGGCCGGTTCCTCTTAAATTACAGGCTCGCTATCGCTCGCCAGGATAAAATTGACACCTGAATGGCACGAAAGGTCTTTATATGGGGTGAAAGTTCTTAAAATCGCTAAACTAATGGGGCAAACGTTTTATAATATCAAAAGCAATGGGGCTAAACATGAGGGAGAAAGGGGTCAAGAAAAAAATCCCTTAAGTGGAGATCGCCCCTTAAGCGATCGTTAGAACACTGTTAGAAGTGTTGTTAGGACTTTTACCTAGACAACTGTCTGCTGTTCACAAGAACCCAGATGAGTTATTGATCCCAAACCTGGAAATTGTTCACCGTAATGTCCAGTTAATCTAGAGTCATTTATTAGATAGATAAATCACTTACTGTTCACAAGACCCCGAATATTGAAAGCTAGACTATTCTCTTATATACTGTAATCAGCTAAGTGCACGTTGATCTTAGTATTGCAAAGCCCAAAAGTGTTAAGGATAGTGTCTGCCATTGACAAGAACCCAGGCATGATAGGAATAGGGATACTACCATGCTGAGGTTTACTGGAGTCCATAATAACCTTAGTACTTCCCAATAAAGAGAGTGCTTACGGTAGAGCCAGATGGTGTACTTAACTATCTATTCTATCTATCTATATGCTCAGGCCCAATCCCCATTTTGGGGGTAGCCGACTCAAGACAGAGCAAGAACAGGGAAAACACAAAATCAACATAAAACAAAAAATAAACACAGATAAAAAACACAAACTCTCACACATCCAGGTCACCCAGGAGAAGACCCAGAGACCAGGGTTACCAAGGTCGCTCCAGCACTCCCCCGGCCCCTGACCACCCGGAGAGGTTCCGATCTCGGCAGGCAGACATGCAGCGGAGCCAAAGCCACAAGCCCTCCCACCACACTTCCAGGCACACCCTTCATATTAATCGTCTCCCCGGGCCAGGCGCCTGATGGACTATTATCTAGTCCAACTTGCGCCCGACCCCTTACTCCAAATGACCACGTGTTCACTCAACTATTCACAAGCATTCTCCATTCACTCCTGTCCACCACCACTTCCCCTGCCTGATCTATAGTCATTCCTCTATCATCCAAAGCCTTTCTTACACAGTCTCTCCATCTCAATGGGGGTCTTCCTGCCCTTCTATCTCCCCTTGTACCTGACTCACATATTCTCTTTGTAAGCCTTTCATCTCCCATTCGTTCAACATGACCATACCAGCTCAGCACCCTTCTGTCCACTCTGGCTGACAAATGTTCCTGCTGCCCCACTCTCCTACGTATCTCTTCATTCCTCAATCTGTCTCTACGAGTAACTCCACACATACTCCTCAAGCAGCTCATCTCCATCACATCCAGCCCTCTTTTCTCCTTTTTCTTCAGAGCCCATGTCTCAGCCCCATACATCACTGTTGGCACAACAATTCCTTGATACATTGCACTTTTTACTTTCACTCCGAGATTTCTCGTCTTCCACATACTTCCCATTGCTCCGAAAACCTTCCTTCCTTCACACACTCTCTGTTTTACCTCCACTTCCACACCTCCAGTCCTGCTTATCGTTCCTCCTAGATATTTAAAACACTCTACTTGTTCCAATATTTCCCCATCCAGCCTCATATCTAGATTCACCCTATGCTCTCCTCTATTACACACCATTACTTTACTTTTATTGACGTTCACCTTCAGTTTCCTCCTTCCACAAACCACACCAAACTCTTTGACTACCCGCTGCAGTTTCTCATCAGAACTTAACAAGAAGTGTTATTATTGTCTATGGTCGCCAGAGACTCAGGATTATTGTATGACTTGAAGACGTGATACTGTATAATTAATGTACCTGTTTATTGATTATTTGTATTTATAATGCGCTTTAAGGGGAGGTATTTAGTTTGTTCCCTAGACCTCCATCAAGCTTAAAATTACACCCCCTTGAGTACCTTTCAAGATAAATTTGTAAATTTTTCGGTAGAAAAATTTCCCGGCCGAAGGCCGATTCCTCTTAAATTACAGGCTCGCTATCGCTCGCCAGGATAAAATCGACACCTGAATTGCACGAAAGGTCTTAATATGGGGTGAAAGTTCTTAAAATCGCTAAACTAATGGGGCAAACGTTTTATAATATCAAAAGCAATGGGGCTAAAAATGAGGGAGAAAGAGGCCAAGCAAAAAATCCCTCAAGTGGAGATCTTCCCTTAACTTACATTTAACAAACTCGTTTTATGTGTGTGTGTCCCTTTTGTTTGACTTATCCAGCTGAGCATGCTATAACCCATGCTATAACCCATGCTATAACCCATGCTATAACCCATGCTATAACCCATGCTATAACCCATGCTATAACCCATGCTATAACCCATGCTATAACCCATGCTATAACCCATGCTATAACCCATGCTATAACCCATGCTATAACCCATGCTATAACCCAGGCTATAACCCATGCTATAACCCATGCTATAACCCATGCTATAACCCATGCTATAACCCATGCTATAACCCATGCTATAACCCATGCTATAACCCATGCTATAACCCAGGCTATAACCCATGCTATAACCCAGGCTATAACCCATGCTATAACCCAGGCTATAACCCATGCTATAACCCATGCTATAACCCATGCTATAACCCAGGCTATAACCCATGCTATAACCCAGGCTATAACCCATGCTATAACCCAGGCTATAACCCATGCTATAACCCATGCTATAACCCAGGCTATAACCCAGGCTATAACCCATGCTATAACCCATGCTATAACCCAGGCTATAACCCTGTCTATAACCCAGGCTATAACCCAGGCTATAACCCAGGCTATAACCCATGCTATAACCCATGCTATAACCCATGTTATAACCCATGCTATAACCCATGCTATAACCCATGTTATAACCCATGCTATAACCCATGCTATAACCCAGGCTGTAACCCATGCTATAACCCATGCTATAACCCATGCTATAACCCATGTTATAACCCATGCTATAACCCAGGCTATAACCCATGTTATAACCCATGCTATAACCCAGGCTATAACCCAGGCTATAACCCATGCTATAACCCATGTTATAACCCATGCTATAACCCATGCTATAACCCAGGCTATAACCCATGCTATAACCCATGCTATAACCCAGGCTATAACCCAGGCTATAACCCAGGCTATAACCCAGGCTATAACCCAGGCTATAACCCATGCTAAAACCCATGCTATAACCCATGCTATAACCCATGCTATAACCCAGGCTATAACCCAGGCTATAACCCAGGCTATAACCCAGGCTATAACCCAGGCTATAACCCAGGCTATAACCCAGGCTATAACCCAGGCTATAACCCAGGCTATAACCCATGCTATAACCCAGGCTATAACCCATGCTATAACCCATGCTATAACCCATGCTATAACCCAGGCTATAACCCATGCTATAACCCATGCTATAACCCAGGCTATAACCCATGCTATAACCCAGGCTATAACCCTGGGAGGTGTGGTGGAGTGGTCTTGCCACTGGCCTGGTAATCCAAAGGTCCCGGGTTCAAATCCCGATGTATCAATGGGAAGATATTATTGGGATGGAATTTGTGTTGTACCTGGTATCAGTGCATTACCACAAGCCCACCGAAACGTCAATAAAATACCCTCATTGTTCCCTGATTGAATAGCACTGTATGAATATTCCCATTTTCAAAATATGCTATAGGGGTGCAATGCCTGGTGAGTTATCTGCTCAGCAGGTGGCGTTGTGTGTGTGTAAGTGTGAGAGTCCGAGTGTAGTGGGTGAGACAGTGAAGCACAGGAACGCGGTGGCTTCAGAGATGGGGTCGTTTCGGGCCATGAGTGAGCACCGTGCCTCATGTGAAGGCAAGATGGCAGGTGCTCGTTGTACTCTACGTGCTTCACATGTCTCACTCCCTAGACTGGAACAAGACCTCACGGGCTTCACTGTTCATTGTAAAGCGGTGAATGTTAAGGCTCTCAGCCTATGCCCGAGAGGAAGTGAGTTGGAAAAAAAAAAAAAAAAAAAAAAAAAAAAAAAAAACCCAGGCTATAACATAGGCTATAACCCATGCTATAACCCAGGCTATAACCCAGGCTATAACCCAGGCTATAACCCAGGCTATAACCCAGGTTATAACCCAGGCTATAACCCAGGTTATAACCCAGGCTATAACCCCGGCTATAACCCCGGCTATAACCCAGGCTATAACCCAGGCTATAACCCAGGCTATAACCCAGGCTATAACCCAGGCTATAACCCAGGCTATAACCCAGGCTATAACCCAGGCTATAACCCATGCTATAACCCATGCTATAACCCAGGCTATAACCCAGGCTATAACCCATGCTATAACCCATGCTATAACCCATGCTATAACCCAGGCTATAACCCATGCTATAACCCATACTATAACCCATGCTATAACCCATGCTATAACCCATGCTATAACCCATGCTATAGCCCAGGCTATAACCCATGCTATAACCCATGCTATAACCCAGGCTATAACCCAGGCTATAACCCATACTATAACCCATGCTATAACCCATGCTATAACCCATGCTATAACCCAGGCTATAACCCAGGCTATAACCCATGCTATAACCCAGGCTATAACCCAGGCTATAACCCATGCTATAACCCAGGCTATAACCCAGGCTATAACCCAGGCTATAACCCATGCTATAACCCAGGCTATAACCCATGCTATAACCCAGGCTATAACCCATGCTATAACCCAGGCTATAACCCAGGCTATAACCCATGCTACAACCCAGGCTATAACCCATGCTATAACCCATGCTATAACCCAGGCTATAACCCAGGCTATAACCCATGCTATAACCCATGCTATAACCCAGGCTATAACCCATGCTATAACCCATGCTATAACCCAGGCTATAACCCAGGCTATAACCCAGGCTATAACCCATGCTATAACCCAGGCTATAACCCATGCTATAACCCATGCTATAACCCAGGCTATAACCCAGGCTATAACCCATGCTATAACCCATGCTATAACCCAGGCTATAACCCAGGCTATAACCCATGCTATAACCCAGGCTATAACCCATGCTATAACCCATGCTATAACCCAGGCTATAACCCATGCTATAACCCAGGCTATAACCCAGGCTATAACCCATGCTATAACCCATGCTATAACCCAGGCTTTATAAGAACTGATTATTATACAATATGTAATGTTGCCCGTTATTTATTCTATCTATCTATCTATTGCCTGACGCCGTGATCCCTGAAGGGGTGGCCACGAACGAAACGCCCCCATGCACCTCTGTCCCCAGTCAGTCGACGACCCTCCTCCCATCCAGCACCGCCTTCATCCATATACTTCCTCACTCCATCCTTCCACCTCTCCCTCTCTGTCCTTCCACCTCGCTCTCGTACACCCTCTTAGTCATTCTCTCGCTTTCCATACGTTCCATATGGCCGAACCATCTCAAGTTGTTCCTTTTCACACTTTCCAGCACATCTACCTCCACACCACACCTCCTTCTTACTTCCTCATTTGTCTGTCTATCCCTCCATGTAACTCCGCACGCACTTCTCAAGTAACTCATTTCCACCGCTCTCACTCTTGGTCTGAGTCTCTTCCCGAACGTCCATGCTTCGCTTCCATAAGTCAGTGTCGGGATTACCACACTGTCATGCAAGGACTTCTTCACTTCCATACTGACCACCCTATTTCTTGTTACTGCTTTCAACGTTCCTACACCCCTCTTCCCCTGTTGCACCCTCTCCCGCACTTCTTCATCCATACTCCCATCTGTACTCAACACACTGCCCAGATACTTAAATGAGCTGACAATCTCCATAGCCTGACCGTTCAACTTAACCTCACACTCTGACTTCACCCCTCTCGAAGACCATAACCTTGCTCTTCCCCGCATTAACCTTCAGATTCCGTTTTTCGCACACTGTTCCAAACACATTTACCAGACCCTGCAACTCCCATTCATTATCGCTTTATTGCATACTTTATTGCATACTTTATTGCATACTTTATTGCATACTTATAATTCTGCACACATTAAGCAACATTCTTAACATTAATCATACATCACAAACCCCAGTGTACTTGAATAAACCAGAGAAGCCTTGTTATGCAGAGACTTAGGAGTGACCCCGGATTTATATTATAGTGTTAAGGGAGTCCACCTCGCTTTGTTTTTCTCATTCTCTCCCTCACTCTTTGGCTTGTATCCATTCGGCCCCATTCAGCCTACTATTTTAAGATGTTTACCCCCATCCAGGTGTCAATATTTTCCTGGCGAGCGGTAGCGAGCCAGCATATATATATTTTTGTTTTGACAGCAACCTAATATTTTACATTTTTCGATAGAAAAATGTCTGCGGCGAAGCCGGATTTCTCCATACAATGCTGGCTCGCTATCGCTCGCCAGGAAGAAATCGACACCTGGATGGGGATAAACGTCTTAAAATAGTTGGCTGAATGGAGCCGAATGGATTCAAGCCAGAGATAGAGAGAAAAGGAGAGAAAGATAACAAAAGCAGGTGACCCCTCATAAGCCCGCTTCCTGTATGATGTGCAGGCTAATGCTTATAATGCAATTATTGCCCGACACGGAAATCATACAATACTAGGTCAGGTCAGGTCAGGGTATTGAGGGATAAGCCTTTACAACGGCACCTCGTATCTACTTTTCGGGGAGAAGGGCTGTTGGAGAGAGAGGAAGCTGTTGGAGTGGCTTCCATGTGTGTGTGTGTGTTAACCCGTTCAGTACCGGTGCTGTTCTTTTAGCTTTATTATGGTTAAAATTAGACGGTTAAAGTCAGTTTTAAAAGGTTCTCCAGCAATGCACAGGCTTCGAACTCTCTCACTTAACCCCTTTTACTACCGCAGATCCTTCTTAAGGGGAGGTCTCCACTTGAGGGATTTTGTTCTTGATTCCTTTCTCCCTCATGTTTAGCCCCATTGCTTTTCTAATTTTAAGACTTTCGCCCCATTATTTTAACGATTTTAAGAACCTTCGACCCATTTCTGTCAATTTTTAGACCTTTCGTGCCATTTAGGTGTCGATTTTATCCTGGCGAGCGATAGCGAGCCTGTAATTTAAGAGGAAACGGCTTTCAGCCGGGACATTTTTCTTCCGAAAAATGTACAAATTTATCTTGAAAGGGGTCTAGGGGGTGTAATTTTAAGCTTGATGGAAGTTTAGGGAGGAAACTAAACACCTTCCCTTAAACTGCACAAAATCGTCTAAGTATTGCTAGAATAAGACTAAAACCACGTTGCGGTACAGAAGGGGTTAATGGTCTGCAATATACGTCTATTAGATGTAATATACGTCTATTAGATGTAATATACGTCTATTAGATGTAATATACGTCTATTAGATGTAATATACGTCTATTAGATGTAATATACGTCTATTAGATGTAATATACGTCTATTAGATGTAATATACGTCTATTAGATGTATTAGTTGTGTTTGTTTGTTATACAATTAACCCTTTCACGCATTTATGACGCAGAGGTTGCCAGATTAGCAATACGAAATAGAGTTCTCTCACTCTTATAATTACCTCTCCAAAATTAGTTTTCTGCCCACAGCTAACTCAAAGACAACTGCAGAGGTTGAAGTAACTAAACTAAAGGTTTCTAAATACCCCTGATGGTAACAAAGGCTTTAAAGTATCCCCAATAGGCTCAACACAGCTAACTCAAAGACAACTGCAGAGGTTGAAGTAACTAACTAAAGGTTTCTAAATACCCCTGATGGTAACAAAGGCTTTAAAGTATCCCCAATAGGCTCAACACAGCTAACTCAAAGACAACTGCAGAGGTTGAAGTAACTAAACTAAAGGTTTCTAAATACCCCTGATGGTAACAAAGGCTTTAAAGTATCCCCAATAGGCTCAACACAGCTAACTCAAAGACAACTGCAGAGGTTGAAGTAACTAAACTAAAGGTTTCTAAATACCCCTGATGGTAACAAAGGCTTTAAAGTATCCCCAATAGGCTCAACACAGCTAACTCAAAGACAACTGCAGAGGTTGAAGTAACTAAACTAAAGGTTTATAAATACCCCTGATGGTAACAAAGGCTTTAAAGTATCCCCAATAGGCTCAACACAGCTAACTCAAAGACAACTGCAGAGGTTGAAGTAACTAAACTAAAGGTTTCTAAATAACCCTGATGGTAACAAAGGCTTTAAAGTATCCCCAATAGGCTCAACACAGCTAACTCAAAGACAACTGCAGAGGTTGCCGGGTTTAAATTCTACTACCATAATCACCATCATCAATCACTACTACCACAATCATCACAATACTACTACTACCATAATCACCGGCCTCGACCTCCCTGTGCCTCATTAAACGGCGACCTCGATTTCGGCCGCTAAATGACCTCCGATTTTGGATCTGACCTCACCCGTACCCCCATTTTGGGGGGCTGCGAACAACTTTCGTTCAATACACCTTTTCGATCGGAGGCCTCCTTATGCCCCAAACGGCAATTTTTTTCATTTTTTTCAATTTCGGCCTCGAAACGACCTCCGATCGTGGCCTCGCCCCCTCTATGACCTGACCCAGGTCAATTGACACCCACATGCAAAGTTTCAGCTCCCCAGGTCCAAAACTGCGGCCGCCTATGAAGAACACACAGACAAACAGACACACGAACTGATTTAAGAATATAATAATTATATATTCATGATATGCGAGTTATAGGTGTACAGTCGCGCTAATAAGTCATGTCCCACCTGTCATTACGTTTGGCTTGCTCTGCGCTGCATTCATGTCTGTCAGATGTTGAAGGGGGTGGGTAAGTGTAGGAACATGTTTGTATATTTCACTGGATATGAAGACATGAAGCTTAGATATTGCTGATACCAATTATTGATCAAAACATACTTGGTGCCGAGACATCACATATTAGCGCGACTGTACCACCTATTTACATTAACCCTTTCAGTACCAGTGACATCCTCTTAACTTTATTCTGGCAACTATTAGACGATTTGATTCAGCTTAGGAGGGACCTCTAGCAATAATATGGCTTCCAACTATCTCAACCAACCCTTTTAACTACCACAGGTCCTTCCTAAGCTGCATAATATCGTCTAAACATAGCTAGACTATAGTATCACACACGTCGCTGGTACTCAAACGGTTAAGGGCAGGTTTTTAGCTTGTTCCCTAGGTTTCCATCAATCTTATAATTACACCCCCTTGACCCCCTTTCAAGATAGATTTGTACATTTTTCGGTAGGAAAATGTCCCGGCCGAAGGCAGACTCCTCTTAAATTACAGGCTCGCTATCGCTCGCCAGGAAATAATCGACACCTAAATGGTACGAAAGGCCTTAAAAGTGACATAAATGGGGTGAAAGTGCTTATAATCACCAAACTACGGGGGCGAACGTCTTAAAATCTCAAAAGCAATGGGGCTAAACATGAGGGAGAAATGGGTCAAGAAAAAAATCCCTCAAGTGGAAATCTCCCCTTAAGGGGGTATAGTAGTATTTGGTGGTCTATTAATTTGGTGGTCTATTAATTTGGTGGTCTATTCATTTGGTGGTCTATATACGTTTTTTAGTTTCATACCTAGACCTCCATCAAGCTAAATAAAACACCTCCTAGACCCCCTTACAAGATAAATTTGTACATTTGTCGGTAGAAAATGTTCCCGGTTCCTCCTACATTGCAGGCTCGCTATCGCTCGCCAGAAAACAAATCGACATCTAAATGGCACGAAGGGTCTTAATATTTACAAAGAAATGGGCGAAAGGCTTAAAGGGGTCCAGAATAAAGCCAATACATCCCCCCTCTCCTTTTCTCTCTTTCCCTAGCTTGTATCCATTCGGCCCCATTCAGCCAACTGTTTTAAGACGTTTATCCCCATCCAGGTGTCGATTTCTACCTGGCGAGCGATAGCGAGCCAGCATTGTATGGAGAAATCCGGCTTCGCCGGAGACATTTTTCTATTGAAAAATGTACAAATTTAGCTTGCTGTCAAAACAAAAGTATATATATGCTGGCTCGCGGAAAATATTGACACCTGGATGGGGTTAAACGTCTTTAAACAGTAGGCTGAATGTAGCCGAATGGATACAAGCCAAAGAGAGAGGGAGAGAAATAGAAAAAAAGCGAGGTGGGCTGGCTTAACCCTTTGAGTCCACCGGCCGCTACAACCGTTTGGATTAAGGGCAGATCTCCACTTAAGGGATTTTTTCTTGACCCCTTTCTCCCTCATGTTTAGCCCCATTGCTTTTGATATTATAAAACGTTTGCCCCATTAGTTTAGCGATTTTAAGAACTTTCACCCCATATTAAGACCTTTCGTGCAATTCAGGTGTCGATTTTATCCTGGCGAGCGATAGCGAGCCTGTAATTTAAGAGGAACCGGCCTTTGGCCGGGACATTTTTCTACCGAAAAATGTACAATTTTATCTTGAAAGGGACTCAAGGGGGTGTAATTTTAAGCTTGATGGAGGCCTAGGGAACAAACTAAATACCTCCCCTTAAGTCGGTATCACACAAGCGCTTTTTCACTCAACATTTATCCTCAACATTGGTCTGGTAGCTTATGCGGTCAATATATAAAATATTGATCATCGCATGTTGACTATAAAAGTTCTCGTGTGATACCGGCGTTAGTTGCTCTATTGTTCTCTCTCTCTGTGTCTGTTTGTGTGTACCGACCCTCCAACTATCGTCCAAATGACCACTTGCGAGTTTCAGGCTATAAGGAAGTTAGAGCCGTAAATATTGATATGAAACACAAATACAATAATGATGTGGGGTTTCCGATGGTTAACAAGTGTGTTGAATTGGGTTTCCGATGGTTAAAAAGTGTGTTGAATTGGGTTTCCGATGGTTAAAAAGTGTGTTGAATTGGGTTTCCGATGGTTAAAAAGTGTGTTGAATTGGGTTTTATGTATTTATAATTATGTACTCCAACCCTAATTTAGCTTGTAATGCTGCTAAAGATCGATGTTTACAGTTCCAACTTCCTTATAGAACGAAACTCGCAAGTGGTCAATAATTGCTCTCATTTCTTGCATCTCCAAAGTTTTTGAAACTATTCTTACTGCAAAATTTCTGAAGCATTTAACTTCCCATAACCTACTCTCAGATCGCCAGTATGGATTCCTTAGGGGTTCGCTCTACTGGTGATCTTCTTTCATATCTTACTAACTCTTGGTCATCCTCCTTTCGGGACTTCGGTGAGACCTTTTCTGTTGCACTAGACATATCGAAGGCCTTCGATAGAGTTTGGCACAAATCTCTAATTTCTAAACTACCCTCTTTCGGTTTCTATCCCTCCATCTGTGCCTTTGTCTCTAATTTCCTTTCTGGCCGTTCCATAGCTGCGGTTGTGGACGGCCATCGCTCACTTCCTCAACCTATCAACTACGGTATTCCTCAGGGTTCTGTCATATCTCCAATTATCTTTCTAATATTAATAAATGATCTTCTCAACTGTACCTCCAGTCTTATCCATTCATACGCTGATGACTCTACCTTACAATATTCAACTAGTTTTCCAGAAACTCCCGGCAAGCAATCACTCAAGAAATCATGTGATGATGCCATAAAGCACTTATCTTCTGACCTATCAATCATTTCCAATTGGGGCAGAGAAAATCTTGTTACTTTCAATGCTTCCAAAACTCAATTCCTCCATTTATTTACCCGTCAAGAACTCGCACAGCTAAATCCCTTATACTTCAACAATTCACAAATCAACTCTTTATCTTCTCTTGGTATTCCCGATGTCTCCTTTTCCTTTGATCTCACTTGGAAAGACCATATTGCCACCCTTGCTAAAGCAGCTTCCCAGAAGCTGGGTGTGCACAACTGCCTCTGGGGGTTCTTTACCCCTAAACAGCTTCTTGCTCTGTACAGGGGCACAGCGTGTTCATGTATTGAGTATTGTTCGCATGTGTGGGGAGGATCCTCTTACACAGCATTTCTTGACAAAGTAAAAAAAGAAAGCCTTTCGTGTCATTAAATCTCGCCCACTCACCGACACTTAGCAATCTCTCTCTCTTCGCCGCAGTGTTGCATCTCTCTTAATATTCTACCGCTATTACAATAATCAGTTTTTCTCAGAGCTCTCTCAGTGTATACCACCTCTACATAGAGTACATAGCACCCGTCTTGCATCACAATCCCACCCCTACTCTGTGCAACTCTCCAACCCAAGAGTGAAACGATATTCCCAATCTTTCTTCTATTCGACAGCTGAGCTCGGGAACTCTCTCCCTTAATAAATATTCCCCTCATCCTATGACTTAATTTGTTTCAAACTCCGTGTGTCCAGGAATTTTGGCTCGAACATTCCTTGATTTTGACTCTTTCACTCTTTCAGCTCTGGTGGAGGCACTTGTCACAGGCAGTTCAGCCTTTTGTATCCATCATCCACAACTAACCAGACGAAAGAAGTTATTTATTTTCATTCTCACCCAGCCAGACACGAGAGTCATTAATATTCAATATATCTCACAAATACACGTGAGCTAATGTGTTTGGCTGGGTGAGAAATACTATATATAAATCCCTTGCACCGGAGTTGCGTGGGTAGAGTTGCAACATGATACTCTGGAATATATGGGTCCTACGACTTGTGTATCAAATGTAATGCTTTCTCCAAGTAGGATTTATCCTTCACCTGTATATATATATATATATATATATATATATATATATATATATATATATATATATATATATATATATATATATATAGGAAAAGGTTGGCTATTCTTTATCACGCCGTGGTGTAGTTGATTGAAGCATGGACCCTCGTCCTTACTGTCAGTGCCTTGAGCCTGGCTGAGAGTATAACAACGTTTAGTAGCTCACGTGTATTTGTGATATATATATATATATAGATAGATAGATATAGTGGAGAGAAAATGTGTGTGTGTGTGTGTGAGAGAGAGAGAGAGTATGTGTGTGTGTGTGTTAATAGGATATAAATCATTACCGCTGTGTTGTGTTGAATCCCAGCAATTGGATAAAGCTTGCTATATAAGCCCGGTAGACGTGGTGTCCGCCCCCTGTCTACTGTGGCTACTCTACCCCTCAGCTCTCTTGGTAAATAACTAAGGATTTCACTTGGGTTCACCGGTACTTTAGCTGTAATTCACTTGGCACCTGTATTTCAACTGTATTTTATCTGTATTTCAACTATATCTCAACTGAATTTCACCTACACTGCAAATGTACTTCACTTGTACTTCAAATGTACTTCACTTGTACTTCAAATGTACTTCACTTGTATGTTGCCTGTATTTCAACTGAATTTCAACTGTATTTTACCTGTACAGTCGCGCTAATAAGTGATGTCTCGGCACCAAGTATATTTTGATCAATAATTGGTATCAGCAATATCTAAGCTTCATTTCTTCATATCGAGTGAACTATACAAACATGTTCCTACACTTACCCACCCTATTCAACATCTGACAGACATTAATACAGCACAGAGCGAGCCAAACGTAATGACAGGTGGTACATGACTTATTAGCGCGACCGTATTGCACACCAGTATTGCACACACTGTATGCATTACTTAGTTATCATATTATTATTTCTCAACATCTTCTTTCTCTATCCAAATGACTCTACTCTCCTACTTTACTCCAGCCTTGTCTCGTCTTGAATCCAGTTTTATTTTTCCTGCGTAATTCTTTGTTCACATCGCTTAGGTATACTTTTCCTTTTTTTTTTTCCAGACGCCGTAATTCCCGAGATGGGGTGGTTATTTGTTACTAATTGCTAGGTCAAGTTACCCTGGCTTGACATCTATCAATAACATTTTGACAGTGCGGGCTCGATTCGCCGACCCTTTGATCAGCAACCGACGCTCTACTGACTATGCCACGGCGTCATTATCTAGTTCACCTGTAAGTCGTGTATTTCACGTGACATTTATGTGTTCTTCATTTCACTTATGGAGCACTTTTCAGCTTAGATTGTTATGCCCTGGTACGTCATTCTGCATTGCAAACACCTATTGTATAATGCTTAACCCCTTCTGTACCGGCGACGTCTATTGAACTTTATTCTGGCTACTATTCGACGATTTTAACCCTCTCACGACCATATGACGCAGAGGTTGCCAGATTAGCAATAAGAAATAGAGTTCTCTCACTCTTATAATTACCTCTCCAAAATTAGTTTTCTGCCCACAGCTAACTCAAAGACAACTGCAGAGGTTAAAGTAACTAAACTAAAGGTTTCTAAATACTCCTGATGGTAACAAAGGCTTTAAAGTATCCCTAATAGGCTCAAAAGTGCGTCAAGAACGTGAGAGGGTTAATCGGTCTTAAGATAAGATAATTTGGGGGTGTTTTTAAAGATTGACGGAGGTCTAGAGAGGAAACAAAACATAATCAAAGATCCATCCCTCCTCTAAATGCACCATGGTGCGTTGCGCACCTTCCAATATATAATATTTGGCATAAATCACCAAAAGGCGTGAATTGCGCTTTCCGCCGGCTGTGAGAAGCTGAAGAAACAAGGAATTATGTGATACAACTTGTAACATTGTAAGCCAACAAACTGTATGACAGCGAAGGTCTAAACACATTGGTCCAGTGTTGATTATTCGTGAGCAGCGGGGCATGGGATTTTTGTGAGCAGTGGGGCATGGGATTTTTGTGAGCAGTGGGGCATGGGATTTTTGTGAGCAGCGGGGCATGGGATTTTTGTGAGCAGTGGGGCATGGGATTTTTGTGAGCAGTGGGGCATGGGATTTTTGTGAGCAGCGGGGCATGGGATTTTTGTGAGCAGTGGGGCATGGGATTTTTGTGAGCAGCGGGGCATGGGATTTTTGTGAGCAGCGGGGCATGGGATTTTTGTGAGCAGCGGGGCATGGGATTTTTGTGAGCAGTGGGGCATGGGATTTTTGTGAGCAGCGGGGCATGGGATTTTTGTGAGTAGACCGGATCACTATCCAATCTAGTTTGGCTGCTATAAAAGTTAAAAGTAAGATGTCAGAGTTGAGGAATATACCTCCGTTACACATGTATTAAGTATTGTTCACATGTGTGGGGAGGATCTTCTCACACAGCACTTCTAGATAAAGTAGAAAAGAAAGCCTTTCGTATCATTAACTCACGTCCACTCAACGATTCTCTGCAATCTCTCTTTGTTCGCCGAAATGTTTCATCTCTCTCGCTATTCTATCGCTACTACAATAATCAGTGTTCCTCAGAGCTCTTTCAGTGTGTACCACCTCCTCTACGTAGGGTACGTAGTACCCGTCTTGCAACATATTCCCACCCCTACTCTGTGCAACTCTCCAACCTAAGAGTGAAACGATATACTCCCAATCTTTCTTCAATTCAACAGCTGAGCTCTGGAACTCTCTCTCTCTGAATCCATCTTTCCCTTATCCCATGACTTAAGTTGCTTCAAACACCGTATTTCCAGGCATTTTGGCTCGAACATTACTTGATTTTGGCCCTGTCACTCTTTCAACTCTGGGGAAGGCACTCGCCACAGGTAGTTTTGCCTTTAGTTTCCCTCATCCCATAAAAAGTCTGTCCATGAACTATAAATGCTTCAATCTACAGTATCTATCTGTCTACTGTTTATATATCTATCTACCTATCTATCTGTCTATCTATCTATCTATTGCCTGACGCCGTGATCCCCGAAGGGGTGGCCACGAACGAACCGCCCCCATGCACCTCTGTCCCCAGTCAGTCGACGCCCCTCCCCCCAACCAGCACCGCCTTCGTTCATGTAGTTCCTCACTCCATCCTTCCACCTCATATTCGGTCTACCTCTCCCCCTCTGTCCCTCCACCTCGCTCTCGTACACCCTCTTAGTCATTCTCTCGCTTTCCATACGTTCCATATGGCCGAACCATCTCAAGTTGTTCCTTTTCACACTTTCCAGCACACCTACCTCCACATCACACCTCCTTCTTACTTCCTCATTAGTCTGTCTATCCCTCCATGTAACTCCGCACGCACTCCTTAAGTAATTCATTTCCACTGCTCTCACTCTTGGTCTGAGTCTCTCAACCAACGTCCATGCTTCGCTTCCGTAAGTCAGTGTCGGGATTACCACACTGTCATGCAAGGACTTCTTCACTTCCATACTGACCACCCTATTTCTTGTTACTGCTTTTAGCGTTCCTACAACCCTCTTCCCCTGTTGTACCCTCTCCCGCACCTCTTCATCCATAGTCCCATCTTTACTCAACACACTGCCCAGATACTTAAAAGAGTTGACGATCTCCATAGCCTGACCGTTCAGCTTCACCTCACACTCTGTGACTTCACCCCTTCTATCTGTCTACTGTTTATATATCTATCTACCTATCTATTTATCTACAATTTTTTTATTTTATGAATCTACTATTTTTGTATCTATTTATACATATATCTGTCTACTGTATATCTATCTATCTATCTCTCTATCTACTATTTGCCGTCCAACTGACTCAGTTTATAGTGTCCCTGCCTACCATCCAGCACACTTGCGTTCAATGCTTTGCCTTTTTTCTCCTTCATAATAAGACGCTTATCATTATTATTATTAGTATTATTGTTATGCCACGTTTCTGATAAACTAGGTATATTCTGCTTGGTATTCCCGGACTGGCAATGTGCAGTTATCTTCAACTAAGGTACCTCTCCACTGGCTGAGGACTGACCTTAATGTGCAGTTATCTTCAACTAAGGTACCTCTCCACTGGCTGAGGACTGACCTTAATGTGCAGTTATCTTCAACTAAGGTACCTCTCCACTGACTGAGGACTGACCTTAATGTGCAGTTATCTTCAACTAAGGTACCTCTCTCCACTGGCTGAGGACTGACCTTAATGTGCAGTTATCTTCAACTAAGGTACCTCTCTCCACTGGCTGAGGAGTGACCTTAATGTGCAGTTATCTTCAACTAAGGTACCTCTCCACTGGTTGAGGACTGACCTTAATGTGCAGTTATCTTCAACTAAGGTACCTCTCCACTGGCTGAGGACTGACCTTAATGTGCAGTTATCTTCAACTAAGGTACCTCTCCACTGGCTGAGGACTGACCTTAATGTGCAGTTATCTTCAACTAAGGTACCTCTCCACTGGTTGAGGACTGACCTTAATGTGCAGTTATCTTCAACTAAGGTACCTCTCCACTGGTTGAGGACTGACCTTAATGTGCAGTTATCTTCAACTAAGGTACCTCTCCACTGGCTGAGGACTGACCTTAATGTGCAGTTATCTTCAACTAAGGTACCTCTCCACTGACTGAGGACTGACCTTAATGTGCAGTTATCTTCAACTAAGGTACCTCTCCACTGGCTGAGGACTGACCTTAATGTGCAGTTATCTTCAACTAAGGTACCTCTCCACTGACTGAGGACTGACCTTAATGTGCAGTTATCTTCAACTAAGGTACCTCTCTCCACTGGCTGAGGACTGACCTTAATGTGCAGTTATCTTCAACTAAGGTACCTCTCCACTGGTTGAGGACTGACCTTAATGTGCAGTTATCTTCAACTAAGGTACCTCTCTCCACTGGCTGAGGACTGACCTTAATGTGCAGTTATCTTCAACTAAGGTACCTCTCCACTGGTTGAGGACTGACCTTAATGTGCAGTTATCTTCAACTAAGGTACCTCTCTCCACTGGTTGAGGACTGACCTTAATGTGCAGTTATCTTCAACTAAGGTACCTCTCCACTGGTTGAGGACTGACCTTAATGTGCAGTTATCTTCAACTAAGGTACCTCTCTCCACTGGCTGAGGACTGACCTTAATGTGCAGTTATCTTCAACTAAGGTACCTCTCCGGTGGGTGAGGACTGACCTTATATCCACAAATTACCACATAAATAACAGGCAATAGACATGAAACTAAAGGAAACATTACACAGGTTTTAATTCTTAACAACTAGGGTTCATAACATCAAAGGATTGGTATCAAATATGGACAATAATACTTATGACAAATAATAATTAGCTAAAATATAGTAGAGACAATCGGTCTCAGCACAGATACAAATGTTCTTAAGTGTTAGCAGAGTATGCTCAACAGAATTAAGTATGAAATCAAATGTGATATACACAATTATAAGTGACAATAGAGGTGAACCTCTCAAGAATTATATGAAAAACTATATCAAGTTAACACGTAGAACAATAAATTAAGTCAAACTGATAAGTCACATAAAGTCTTTATAAATTAGGAAGTAACACAAAGATGAAAGTGAACTTAATCAAGCATAACAGACAGTCTATATCAAGTGACTGAAAAGCATTTAACTCTGCGACGAGACTTCACTATTTTGATATGAACCCAAGTGATAAGGAACGAATACACTCAGGTCTGTGGCAAGTATTCTCGATTGACATGTAATGTGTATGTATGTATATGTAGCAGGAAATCTTATATCTATATTTCCTACGCGGGGAACTCAGGAGCCTGAATTCGAGGAAGTATGCGTATAGATTCCTGGTGTAAGATACGAGGGTATTGTTTCCCAACAAATGGGATAGTGAAAGGAAACAAGGAAGGGAAGAGGTAAATCCTACTTCAAATAATTACGTTGCACTTAAGAGAATCTTGGCATACCTGGGTCTAAACCCTCACGACAATCATTGTTACCACTATGAAAACTTAGAATGGCATTTAAAGGAATTTTAGTAGAGGAGAGCACTGCGAGAACGATTTTTAGCACTGGGTTAACGTTGCGTAGGGGGCCGATAGTATCCGGAACTATACGGGCCTAAACGTCACTTTTGGGACCACTTCACGGCACTTAGGTCCTTTTTACAATTCGGGGCTAGGTTCTGGCCCAAACAGACACAAACAACCGCTTGGCGATATCACTTCTCCCTCTTGGTTTACGGCTGGTCCTCTTACACCCACTCCCGCTGAACCTGGGGGATATATCTAAACGTTCCCCTACTAAAAGAATGACCAACGTCTTTCCAGGAGTTGGAGGAAGATTAGTTTTCTTAGAGGGAACTCGAGAACTATCACACACTGACCTAACTTCATCAGAGACATTAGACAAAGTAGGGTAAGAGTGAGATAATTCATCAAGTCTCGGGTTGTCGTTATTAACAGTACAGTACTATGTTGGGGAGCAACTCCTGCCTTAGGGGTTTTGGGTGGATTCGCTCTTCCAACACTAAGTTCGTTAAGAGATATTACAGGCCTGGAAGGGTCACAATAAGTCTTGAACTTATCAGCTACTTCTAATTTGTCAAAATAGATCAATTTCCCAGCCGGAGATAAATCCTGGCCAGTTCAGCTGTCCTCTACCTCTAACTCGTAGTTGGGTGGCGTCAGATGCCTAAATTGAGTATTTCGACAAGCTTCAGAATTCATAACTATCCTTTCTACCTTAGGATTACTGGATAAGGATCCAAATAGTGCTTTTAAGCTAGCAGGCTGGATGCTTGCTTCTGGGTTGGTCAGCGTGAGTATTGTTTCTTTCTGAGTTGTCCTGGGTGCGGGCTTCCAGGGTATCAAGGGCACGACAAGTTTCATGGTATTATTTTCTGTTGTGGGGCAAGATGCACTAGTTGCAGCTTGCATTCCAGGTGGATCTATTAGTTGCACATTTGGTGAAACTGGGTTGGTGATTGGGACTGCTGCGTATTTGTAGTTATTAGGGTTTGAAGTGGTGTGCATTTTCCCCAAGTCTGGCATGTTTTCGTTACTTTGTTGTTGTGGAGTATTAGGTGTTGGCGCTATTGCTAGGTATTTTTCTCCAATGCACGCCATGGAATCATTGAGGTGTGTGTAGTCTGGCTGTGCTGAGTGTTGTCTAGGCTTGCCAGGCAGAGCCGGGGATGCGTTGAATCGTCTACGCTGGCCATCTCCACGTGGGCATCACTCTTTCGCCTTTTTGGGTATGATGATGGTTGCATAACTGATCCTTTCTTGTTTCTTCTGGTGCACGGCCCTGGTGTTGTGATGTGGTTGAAATTTGGCGCATCTTGAGCTGGTAGGGAAACCGGGAGGTTGGTGTGAAGGCTGTAGCGGGGTGTATTTCTGGCTGTGTTAAAATAGTCTTCCCTGCTTAGTATGTTTTCTTTGGAGCCATGCTGCTGCCCACTGGTGGTGCTGAAATAGTCTTCCCTGCTTAGCGCGTTTTCTCTGGAGTCATGTTGCTGCCCTCGGGAGTTGTTTATATTGCATCCTTGTATGGTAGCAATCCTAGCTGGAGGCTCGAATGTTGTTTTTGATGGGCGGAATGGTTGATGATGATGCTTTGACACTTCTTTCTTCCCTTGATCTCAATTATTATTATTATTAGTAGTAGTAGTAGTAGTAGTAGTAGTGAAAGTAGTAGTAGTAGTAGTAGTAGTAGTAGTAGTAGTAGTATCTATCTGTCTACTAACTATCTATTTACGTGTTGGTTTGTTTCAGGTAGGACTATCAAGATGTGGGAGGCTGGGTCTTCAGTAGTGGGCCCGCAAGTCATGGCTGCCAACACTACACTCAGGTCAGTAGTGCCAACAGAACAGTTAGAATTAGTTAGGCAGTATGGCAATCAAGCAATCAGTCACATAAGGGAGCCCACCTCGCTTTTTTTCTCTTTCTCTCCCTCTCTCTTTGGCTTGTATCCAAACGTCTTAAAACAGTTGGCTGAATGGGGCCGAATGGATACAAGCCAGGGAAAGAGAGAAAAGGAGAGAAAGATAAAAAGAAGCCGGTGACCCGCCTTAAGCAATCAAACAGTCAGTAAATTAATCAGCCAGTTACTCAATCCATCAAACAAACAGATCGTCAGTCACTCAATCTACCAATCGTTCATTCATTTAGTCACTTAAGGTGAGGCTGATGGACTGTTGAGGTTAAGGGGTCGTTTTTCTGGTCCCCTTTCTCCCTCGTGTTAAGTTCCAATTGTTTTTGAGATTAAAAGACGTTCGGCCCATTAGTTTGGCGATTTTAACACCTTTCGCCCCATTTTGATGTCAATTTTAAGACCTTTCGTGCCATTTAGGTGTCGATTATTTCCTGGCGAGCGATAGCGAGCCTGACATTTTAAGAGGAACCAGCCTTTGGCCGGGATATTTTTCTACCGAAAAATGTACAAATTTATCTAGGTGATTAGGCTGAGTGCTTACCCCGGAATAGGAAGTAGCTGAATGACTACCAAGTCGGGTGCTTTGATGACTGTTCTGACCTGGATTAGGGTTCATAGGGGGGATGCACAGGCTGAGTGGTTTACAAACAAAAACAAAATAAAAATAAATAAATAGTAGTAGTAATCCACGATGATGAGTCTGAGTGCTTACCCCGGAATAGGAAGTAGCTGAATGACTACCAAGTCAGGCGCTTTGATGACTGTTCTGACCTTGTTTAGGGTTCATAAGGGGGATGCACAGGCTGAGTGGTTTAAAAGTAGTAATAGTAGTAGTAGTAGTAGTAGGGAAAACACTGAGGACGAGGCAAGGAGATTCGGCAACCAGATGAGACAGGGTAAAGAGTCACCTGCAATACGGTCCTTGACAAAGGAGGCAGCTGGTGAGTTGTTGCCTGTCACAAGAGACACCATTAACCTGTTGAAAGAGAAACATCCGTAACCTAGTATCTACGAGAATCGGAGGCTCGAGGGTGAATATGTACCACCGAACCCCGTCATCTACGAACAAATCACAGGCGAGATGATTTGGAAAAAGGCTCTCGGGACACAAGGCAGTGCAGGCCCATCTGGGATGGATGCAAATGGTTGGAGAATAATCCTTAGCAGTGCAGTCTTCAGACCTGCAGCAACAGACTCATGTAGGGATCTGGCAGCTCTTGCAAGAATGATGGCCACCCAAAATTGTCAACACTTGGAGGCTTTCACAGCTTGTCATCTAATACCATTGGACAAGAATTCAGGGTACAGACCAGTGGGGGTGGGTGAATTGCTAAGAAGAAGAATCGGAAAGTGCATAATGGATGTGGTGAAAGATGATGTGAGGTCAGTGGCCGGAAATCTCCAAGTGTGTGCTGGCCACCAAGCAGGGGGAAAGGCAGCAATTCATGCAATATGAAACAAATATATGAGCGAGAGGACTGTGAAGCTCTGCTGCTAGTGGATGCATCAAATGCCTTTAACACCAACAACAGAAGGACAGCAATGCATAACATCAAGATAAAATGCCCCAGGTTTGCCACCTATGTAGAGAACACCTATAAACAGCCTGCCGACCTCTGCATAGTAAACAACCAGAACACACGACGTGGATCGGCTCTGAAATCAATGGAAGGAACCACACAAGGTGACCCCGTAGTAATGGCAATGTATGAATTAGGTCTCTCAGTGTTGCAAACCTTAACAAGCCATGAGGCAACGCAAGTCAAGCAGGTGGCCTATGCAGGCGATCTCACTGGAGCAGGAAAAGTCAACGATCTCACTGCACTGGTGGGAGCAAGTCTCAAGTGTAGGCCCAGAAATAGGATACCATCCAAATGCCAGTAAGTCTATACTAATAGTAAAACCAGAACATTATGAACAGCGTCACCTTGGGGCGGTGATCGGCACTGAAGAGTTCAAGAAGCAATACATAAAGGAGAAGGTCAGGGAGTGGGTAAAAGAAATAGAAAAACTGGCCAATATTGCACAGACAGAACCACAGGCTGCGTACTCGGCATTCACATCATACATCGCTGGACCTACTTGATGCGTACCGTTCCAAAAGTGAGTGCATTACTTCAGCCGCTGAAAAGATGCCATAAGAGACAAACTCATCCCAGTGTGGGTAAAGTCCCACACCCCAAGTGCTACTGAGAGGGAGTTGCTCGCACTTCCTTCTAGGTTGGGAGGGCTTGGAATCATCAATCCGGTGAGGAGGGCGACAACGGAACACCAGAACTCGGTAAAGATAACAGGATCTCTCACTGACCATATCGTAGCATAAAATTCTGATGGTGAAGTAGACCAGGCAGACATTTACAACATCATAAAGACCATCAGGTCAGAGAGGCACAACTCACAGAAAATGACCTGGCACGACTGATGCAACAACTTTCCCAGAGACTAGTAGGAAAAATACAAATAAAACAAGAAACGTGTGCATCAAATTGACTGACAACACTACCAATCAAGGCAAAAGGCTTCAACCTCAACAAACAAGAATTTGTTGATGCCATTGCACTGAGGTATGGTTGGCCTTTTGAAGGACTGCCCAATTGAAGCATTTGTGGAGTCAACAACGATGCAGACCATTGCATGTTATGTAAGAAGGGAGGGTTCATCGAGCATCAGGCACGATGAAGTGAGAGACGTAACGGCAAACATGCTCAGGGAGGTGTGTCATGATGTGGCGTGTGAACCATCAATCATTCCCTTAGACGGAGAGGTCTTGCAGCACAGGACGGCCAACACATCAAATGAAGCATGGGTGGACGTTAGTGCAAGTGGTTTTTGGACAAGAGGACAGAGAGCGTTCTTCGACATAAGAATATTCACCCCAATGACCCTTAGCTACAGCGAGATGTTTCTGGAAGCTGCACACAAGAGGAATGAACAAGAGTAGGTTAGAGCATATGGGGAAAGGATACTAAATATCGAACAAGACAGCTTCACCCCACTAGTCTTCACCACATCTGGTGGAATAGGACCCAGGGCCCATGGAGTGCTTCTATTTAAGGTTAGCAGAGATCATCGCAGAGAAGAAGCAACAGCCCAGGAGCCAAGTTGTAGCCTGGATGAGGTGCCGCCTATCTTTCTCGCTGCTCAGATCAGCACTACTAGCCCCTGTCTGCGGAGAAGAAGACTGTCTGCACTAAAACTAACGACAGTCGCAGACATGGACTACAAGGCACCAGTAGCTGAGACGGACATCAGGTTACGACTGGATTGACGTTGCATCATATAGAGTAGTAGTATAGTAGAGTAGTAGGAATAGAGTAATACCCGATGTTTGTAGTAGTAGTAGTAGTAGTAGTATTGATATTGTTATTGTTGTTTGTGTTGCAGTGCGGGCGCTCTGGTGGCCAACGGTCGCTATGAGTTGAAGATGTTGGGTTGGAACACCCCACCGGAGTATATGGATTATGTGTCCCCCCACTGGAAGACCTTTGAGGCCCCCAACCCAGCCTATCACTACATGTTGGGCTTCCTCTATATCATCCTTATGTTCGGTGCCTTACTCGGCAATGGATGCGTCATGTGGATCTTTGCCTCGTGAGTATACATAAGAAGTATTCTATGCCTCGGTAGTAGGCATAACAAGTACTATATGCCTTGTAAGTAGATATTGTAAGTACTATATGCTTCATAAATTGATATAACAAGAACTCTTCTTTGTAAGTAGATATAGTAAGTACTCTATGCCTCATAAGTAGACATAACAAGTACTCTATGCCTCGTAAAAAAAAAAAAAAATCTATGTGATGGAGGGAGGCAAAAGGCAGAACTGCCTATAGCGAGTGCCTCCCCCATAGTTGAAAGAGTGACAGGGCCAAAATCAAGGGACGTTCGAGCCAAAATGCCTGGACACACTGAGTTTGAAGCAATTTAAGATATAGGAAGAGGGAAAGACTGATTCTGGGAGAGAGTTCCAGAGCTCAGCTGTTGAGTAGAAGAAAGTTTGAGAGTAACGTTTCACTCTCGGGTTGGAGAGTTGCACAGAGTAGGGGTGGGATTGAGTTGCAAGACGGGTACCACGTGCCCTACGTAAAGGAGGTGGTATACACTGGGAAAGCTCTGAGGAACACTGATTATTATAGTAGCGATAGAATAGCGAGAGAGATGCAACAATGCGGCGGAGAGAGAGAGATTGCAGAGAGTTGGTGAGTGGACGGGAGTTAATGATACGAAAGGCCTTCCTTTCAACTTTGTCTAGGAGAGCGGTGTGAGAGGAACCTCCCCACACATGTGAACAATACTCAATACAAGGACGCACTATGCCTCTGTACAGAGCAAGAAGCTGTGCAGGGGAAAAGAACCCCCTAAGGCGGTTGAGCATGCCCAGCTTCTGGGAGGCCACCTTAGCAAGACTGGTAATATGGTCTTTCCAACTGAGAGCAGAAGAAAAAGAGACACCAAGAATATTGAGAGAAGATGAAGGATTGATTTTTGTATTGTTGAAGAATAAGGGATAGTCCGCTGGGAGTTCCTTACGGGTAGATAGATGGAGAAATTGGGTTTTGGAAGCATTTAAGGTAACAAGGTTTTCTCTGCCCCAATTGGAGATAGTATTTAGATCAGAATTTAAGAGTTCTATGGCTTCAATACGCTTGTCGTTGAGGGATTGCTGGCTGGGGCATTCTGAAAAACTAATGGAGTAGTGTAAGGTTGAGTCGTCTGCGTATGAGTGGATGGGAATTGAGGTACAGTTGAGGAGATAATTTATAAAAATTAGAAAGAGAATAGGAGATAGGACAGAGCCCTGAGGAACACCGGAGTTTATAGGGTGAGGAAGTGAACGATGGCCGTCCACAACCTCGGCTATGGAACAGCCGGAAAGGAAATTAGAGACAAAGGCACAGATGGAGGGATAGAAACCGAAGGAGAGTAGTTTAGAAATTAAAGATTTGTGCCAGACTCTATCGAAGGCTTTCAATATGTCTAGTGCAATAGAAAAAGTCTCACCGAAGTCCCGAAAGGAGGATGACCAAGAGTTAGTAAGAAATGAAAGAAGATCACCAGTAGAGCGACCCTTAAGGACGCCATACTGGCGATCTGAGAGCAGATTATGAGAAGAGAAATGCTTAAGAAATTTGGAAGCAAGAATAGTTTCAAAAACTTTAGAAAGACGAGATGAGAGCAATTGGACGATAGTTGGAGGGTTGAGATCGGTCACCCTTCTTTGGGACAGGTTGAATGTGAGCAAACTTCCAGCATGAAGGGAAGACGTTAGAGGATAGACAGAGACGAAAGAGTTTGCCTGGGCAGGGAGTCAGCACGGAAGCATAGTTTTTAAGAACAACAGGAGGAACACCGTCCGGACCGTACACCTTATTAGTATTAAGCCCAGAGAGGGTAGAAAGTACATCTTTAGAAGAGATTAGGATATTAGGCATAAGTAAGAGAGAGGAGGGTGGAGAGGGAGGAATAGCACCGGAATCATCCAAGGTGGAGTTTCTAGCAAAAGTTTGAGCGAAGAGTTTAGCTTTGTCAGAGGAAGAAGTGATGGTTGTGCCATCAGAGTGGGAAAGGGGAGGGAAAGACGAGGAAGAGAAATTGTTGGAGAGGTTTTTGGCTAGATGCCAGAAAGCTTGGGAAGAGCTAGAGTTGGATAGTTCAGTGCATTTATTATTGATGAAAGAGTGTTTGGCAAGTCGAAGAACAGATTTGGCTTGATTCCGGGCAGAAACATAGGAAGAATGAGAGTCTTGAGTTTTAAGGCGTCGGTACCGTTTGAATGCTTCATCCTTATTGCGGACAGCAGTAGAACAGGCGTGAGTAAACCCAGATTTTTTAGCATTAGTCTGAGAGAAAGAGAATGGAATGTATGCTTCCATGCCCGATAGGATTACCTCGGTAATGCGTTCAGCACTCTTCGAGGGTCCCCGGCCACGGAAGCAGAAATCATTCCATGGGAAATCAAAGAAATACTGCCGGAGAGCCTCCCAGTTGGCAGCGCCTAAGTGGCACAAGCGCCGCCGGCTAGGAGGATCGGGTGGCCGTACTGGAGAGATAAGACAGTTGACAGAGATAAATTTATGGTCGAAGGAGCCCAAAGGAGAGAAAAGATCGACAGTATAAGAAGAAGGGTTAGAAGTTAGAAACAAGTCAAGAATGTTGGGCCGGTCTCCGATGCGATCCGGGAATAATTAACTTACTGACGAGGAGACGGACCGCCCGGTGTTTTCCCCACAACAGTCAAAATTACACTGAGGGACCGTTAGGAGTCGGAGAAATTTGGGGTTGCCATCAATCGACAGATTCTGATCTAACTTACCTAACTTACTGAGCTCAATATGACACTATCTATCTATCTATATGCTCAGGCCCAATCCCCATTTTGGGGGTAGCCGACTCAAGACAGAGCAAGAACAGGGAAAACACAAAAACAACATAAAACAACAAATAAACACAGATAAAAAGCACAAACTCACACACATCCAGGTCACCCAGGAGAAGACCCAGAGACCAGGGTCACCAAGGTCGCTCCAGCACTCCCCCGGCCCCCGACCACCCGGAGAGGTTCCGATCTCGGCAGGCAGACATGCAGCGGAGCCAAAGCCACAAGCCCTCCCACCACACTTCCAGGCGCACCCTTCATATTAATCGTCTCCCCGGGCCAGGCGCCTGATGGACTATTATCTAGTCCAACTTGCGCCCGACCCCTTACTCCAAATGACCACGTGTTCACTCAACTATTCACAAGCATTCTCCATTCACTCCTGTCCACCACCACTTCCCCTGCCTGATCTATAGTCATTCCTCTATCATCCAAAGCCTTTCTTACACAGTCTCTCCATCTCAATGGGGGTCTTCCTGCCATTCTATCTCCCCTTGTACCTGACTCACATATTCTCTTTGTAAGCCTTTCATCTCCCATTCGTTCAACATGACCATGCCAGCTCAGCACCCTTCTGTCCACTCTGGTTGACAAATGTTCCTGCTGCCCCACTCTCCTACGTATCTCTTCATTCCTCAATCTGTCTCTACGAGTAACTCCACATATACTCCTCAAGCAGCTCATCTCCATCACATCCAGCCCTCTTTTCTCCTTCTTCTTCAGAGCCCATGTCTCAGCCCCATACATCACTGTTGGCACAACAATTCCTTGATACAGTGCACTTTTTACTTTCACTCCGAGATTTCTCGTCCTCCACATACTTCCCATTGCTCCGAAAACCTTCCTTCCTTCACACACTCTCTGTTTTACCTCCACTTCCACACCTCCACTCCTGCTTATCGTTCCTCCTAGATATTTAAAACACTCTACTTGTTCCAATATCTCCCCATCCAGCCTCACATCTAGATTCACCCTATGCTCTCCCCTATTACACACCATTACTTTACTTTTATTGACGTTCACCTTCAGTTTCCTCCTTCCACAAACCACACCAAACTCTTTGACTACCCACTGCAGTTTCTCATCAAAATTCACCACCAATGCTGTGTCATCAGCAAACAGCAACTGATTCAACTCCCAATCTCTACCATTCTTTCCTACTAAACCCAATCCTCTTTCCATAGTTCTCCTTTTCACCTCCCTCACCACACCATCCATAAACATATTAAACAGCCATGGTGACATTACACAACCCTGTCGCAAACCTACCTTTACCTCAAGCCATTCACTCAACTCACCATTTCCTACTCTCACACATGCTCTGCTCCCTTCATAAAAACTCTTAACTGCTTCTAACAAATTTCCTCCTATTTCATAAATCCTTAACACCTTCCACATTGCTTCACGGTCCACACTATCATACGCTTTTTCCAAGTCCATAAAAGCCCAAAATATCTCCTTATGCTTCTCTAAATACTTCTCGCATAACTGTCTTACTGCAAACATCTGATCCACGCACCCTCTTCCCCTCCTAAAACCGCACTGTTCTTCTCCTATTGCAACTTCCGTACACGTTATTATCCTCTCTATCAACACCCTGTCATACAGCTTTCCCACCACTGTCAATAAACTAATACCTCTATAACTTGAACACTCCTGCCGATCTCCCTTCACCTTGTACAACGTGCACTCCTCCAGTCTATTGGTACCATTGACACAGCAAAGCACTCATTGAAAAGTCTCACCAACCAATCTATTATCACATCTCCACCCTTCTTTATACACTCCACAGCAATACCATCCAAACCTTCTGCTTTTCCCGCTCTCATTTGTTTCACTGCTTCTTTCACACACACGCACAAGCGTCATATAACTTATTATAGAGATATTAAGATAGGCTCATATGACGCGATCGCGTCATATGAGTATTTGGGCGGAACTGCCATATGACGCGATCGTGTCATATGAGTCGGAGGGGGTTAAGTTACACCCCGTTCTTAACATTAATCCTCTATTACAAACCCCAATGCACTAGAATAAACTAATGAAAACATATGGTCATCCCGGGATTCCAACTTTGGACACCACACCAAGAACATAAGCATCTAAACCATAACACATAACAAGTACTATATACCTCGGTAGTACACATAACAAGTACTATATACCTCGGTAGTACACATAACAAGTACTATATACCTCGGTAGTACACATAACAAGTACTATATACCTCGGTAGTACACATAACAAGTACTATATACCTCGGTAGTACACATAACAAGTACTATATACCTCGGTAGTACACATAACAAGTACTATATACCTCGGTAGTACACATAACAAGTACTATATACCTCGGTAGTACACATAACAAGTACTATATACCTCGGTAGTACACATAACAAGTACTATATACCTCGGTAGTACACATAACAAGTACTATATACCTCGGTAGTACACATAACAAGTACTATATACCTCGGTAGTACACATAACAAGTACTATATACCTCGGTAGTACACATAACAAGTACTATATACCTCGGTAGTACACATAACAAGTACTATAACCTCGGTAGTACACATAACAAGTACTATATACCTCGGTAGTACACATAACAAGTACTATATACCTCGGTAGTACACATAACAAGTACTATATACCTCGGTAGTACACATAACAAGTACTATATACCTCGGTAGTACACATAACAAAGTACTTCAACCTTTAGTTAATTTACTTCAACCTCTGCAGTTGTCTGTGAGTTAGCTGTGGGCAGAAAATTAATTTTAGAAAGATAATTATAAGATTGAGAGAACTCTATTTCTAATTGCTAATCGGCAACCCCTGTGTGTATACATGCGTGAATGGGTTAAGGGAGCCCACCTAACTTTTTTCCTCTTTCTCTCCCTCTCTCTTTGGCTTGTATCCATTCTTCCCCATTCAGCCTACTGTTTTAAGACGTTTACCCCCATCCAGGTGTCAATAGTTTCCTGGTGAGCGGTAGCGAGCCAGCATATATATATTTTTGTTTTACAGCAAGCTAAATTTGTACATTTTTCGATAGAAAAATATCTCCGGCGAAGCCGGATCTCTCCATACAATACTGGCTCGCTATCGCTCACCAGGAAAAAATCGACACCTGGATGGGTATAAACATCTTAAAACAGTTGGCTGAATGGGGCCAAATGGATACAAGTCAGAGAAAGAGAGAAAAGGAGAGAAAGATAAAACAAAAAACCGGTGACCAGCCTTAATATTAAAGATTTCTGGGCTACCTGTTTGGATCAGGGTACAGAGTTCATATTATCACCAACCCACCAATTAACTTACAAATAAACCTAATTGATTAAATCTATGGAACTAATGAATACATGTGGTACTCCAAGGATTCCAACCTTGGTTACCCACACCGAAATTCTGAGCACTATTAACCATTACGTTATCAAGACAATGCAATATATTGTGATATACCTGGAATATCAGCAACTCTTCTATAAACATCTTGCCTGTTATGAATCCAATATAATGTTATCCAGAGTAAAGCCAGTGTCACACTAGCGCTTTTTCCGGCAATTTTCGATGGGCAAGCTTTTTCCCGTTCTATTTTGAGGCTTTTTCGCATTGGCATCGGAAACTAGACTGAAGGTAGATTATGTTAGGCGGCTGATTTCTGACATAACTTAAATTTTAAAGATGGCAGACTATAATTGCTCGTAAAAATTGACGGAAGAAGCGTTCGTGTGACACCGGCTTAATGTGAGGTGAACCTATTGATTTCGGGAGTTAATGAGTGATTAGTGCTTCTGCATGCTTGTGTGCTTGCTTTATGAGGGCAAACTGTTATATGTGTTCTCCTGTCACCTCTTTTTTCCTTTCTTGTGTCTCTTGCTGATCCTCCCTACCCCTTGTTGGAGTGAGAGCTGGTTACTGACTGACTGATTGATGTTATTAGAGTATTTGTTTCAGAGCCAAGAACCTCCGGACACCCTCCAACATGCAAGTCATCAACCTGGCTCTGTTTGACTTATCCAGAGTGTGTGTTTCAGAGCCAAGAACCTCCGGACACCTCCAACATGCAAGTCATCAACCTGGCTCTGTTTGACTTATCCAGAGTGTGTGTTTCAGAGCCAAGAACCTCCGGACACCCTCCAACATGCAAGTCATCAACCTGGCTCTGTTTGACTTATCCAGAGTGTGTTTCAGAGCCAAGAACCTCCGGACACCCTCCAACATGCAAGTCATCAACCTGGCTCTGTTTGACTTATCCAGAGTGTGTGTTTCAGAGCCAAGAACCTCCGGACACCCTCCAACATGCTAGTCATCAACCTGGCTCTGTTTGACTTATCCAGAGTGTGTGTTTCAGAGCCAAGAACCTCCGGACACCCTCCAACATGCAAGTCATCAACCTGGCTCTGTTTGACTTATCCAGAGTGTGTTTCAGAGCCAAGAACCTCCGGACACCCTCCAACATGCAAGTCATCAACCTGGCTCTGTTTGACTTATCCAGAGTGTGTGTTTCAGAGCCAAGAACCTCCGGACACCCTCCAACATGCTAGTCATCAACCTGGCTCTGTTTGACTTATCCAGAGTGTGTGTTTTCAGAGCCAAGAACCTCCGGACACCCTCCAACATGCAAGTCATCAAACTGGCTCTGTTTGACTTATCCAGAGTGTGTGTTTCAGAGCCAAGAACCTGCGGACACCCTCCAACATGCTAGTCATCAACCTGCATGGCTCTGTTTGACTTATCCAGAGTGTGTGTTTCAGAGCCAAGAACCTGCGGACACCCTCCAACATGCTAGTCATCAACCTGGCTCTGTTTGACTTCATCATGATGGCCAAGGCTCCCATTATGATCTACAACTCCTTCAACGAGGGACCGGTGTGGGGGAAGCAGGGTTGTGACATCTTCGCGCTCATGGGCTCATATTCGGGGATCGGGAGCTCTATGACTAATGCGATCATAGCTTACGACAGATACAAGTAAGTTCACAGGAAGCACTCTCTCTCTCTCTCTCTCTCTCTCTCTCTATATATATATATATATATATATATATATATATATATATCCTATATAAGGTGTTTCGAAATAGACATGCCAAACTTCAGGATATAATTTTACAGATGATTCTAAGCATAAAATATTCTATAACAAAATTATAAATCTCAACTGTTTGAGAGGTATTGAAGGTTTTATATAGTTTCGTCCCCTCCATCGCTGTAATGGACTCTTCCATGTCAACTAGTTCCCAGCAAGTCCAAAGTGAGCTAATATGTTTATAATAATTTTGCAGCTTACAGAATTATAATATCTTGATAATAACATGGTAAAATAATTGCAGTTAGATGGGGGTGTGGTAAGCTCTAGGACAACTATAGTCTATCCGCTGTAAGTAGGCGAGAAATCATAACCTCTAACGTATGTAACTCAAAAACGACTCGAGTAATCAAGCTAATATTTTTACCATTTGGGAAGAGTTAGTCGAGGAAGAGATGTAGAAATTTACAGCCACTTTGCTCCAGCCCTTTTAGAGTTACAGAGGGTAGAAGTCATGATTTCTCGCCTACTTACAGCCAATGGACTATAGGCCAGCCTTATTGGGAAAAACTTAAGAAAAAGCCATTTTCAACAGCCATTACCTCTGTGTTTAAACCTTATTTGTATGTAACATGTGTGATGCACATTAATAAAAGGGGATGTGTCGGATGGTTGAAAGCCACAGTTGCTCGCGCGTTTGGGGCTAGCAACACGTATTATGAAAAACATGCATCCTCCTTCATTCACTGTCCCCCCCCCCTTCACTCACTCAACCCCACAATTTGCCGGAGGATAACAGGTTTTTCACAATACGTAGACGGAGGTCTTTTTAAAATTACCTCTGTAACTAATAAAATTTAAAATTTTGCTTATAGAATATTTTATCCTTAGAAAATTTGCCTTAAGTTAATCCTGAAGTTTGGCAAGTTAGAGCTATTATACAGTGATTTACTTTAAGGAGGATCACCGTTTTTTTTTTATCTTTATCTCCCTTTTCTCTCTTTCCCTGGCTTGTATCCATTCGGCCCCATACAGCCAACTGTTTTAAGACGTTTATCCCCATCCAAGTGTCGATTTCTCCCTGGCGAGCGATAGCGAGCTGGCATTGTATGGAGAAATCCGGCTGGAGACATTTTTCTATCGAAAAATGTACAAATTTAGCTTGCTGTCAAAACAAAAATATATATATGCTGGCTCGCTACCGCTCGCCAGGAAAATATTGACACCTGGATGGGGGTACACGTCTTAAAACAGTAGGCTGAATGGGGCCGAATGGATACAAGCCAAAGTGAGAGGGAGAGAAAAATAAAACAAAAGCGAGGTGGGCTCCCTTAAGTCAAATATCTTCTTATCACAAGTTAAATCTAAGGTATTTCACCTGAACTTATTGCTAGCCCAGCTTTTTACTTATCATCAGTCAAAGATATAATTCTATCTATCTATCTATATCTATCTATCTATATCTATCTATCTATCTATCTATCTATCTACTCAGGCCCAATCCCCACTTTTCCTTTTTTTTTGGGGGGGGGGGAGGGGGGGGGGGGGGGGGGGGCGACTCAAGACAGAGCCAGAATAGGGACAACACAAAACACAACAGAAAACAATGAACACACAAAAAGAAAATACAAATTCACACACATCTCACCTATCACCAGTCCAAGCTATAATAATTCACCTAATATTATACCTAGCTCAGCCATCCACCTATCACCAGTCAAAGCTATAATAATTCACCTAATATTATACCTAGCTCAGCCATCCACCTATCACCAGTCAAAGCTATAATAATTCACCTAATATTATACCTAGCTCAGCCATCCACCTATCACCAGTCAAAGCTATAATAATTCACCTAATATTATACCTAGCTCAGCCATCCACCTATCCCCAGTCAAAGCTATAATAATTCACCTAATATTATACCTAGCTCAGCCATCCACCTATCACCAGTCAAAGCTATAATAATTCACCTAATATTATACCTAGCTCAGCCATCCACCTATCACCAGTCAAAGCTATAATAATTCACCTAATATTATACCTAGCTCAGCCATCCACCTATCACCAGTCAAAGCTATAATAATTCACCTAATATCATACCTAGCTCAGCCATCCACCTATCACCAGTCAAAGCTATAATAATTCAACTAATATTATACCTAGCTCAGCCATCCACCTATCACCAGTCCAAGCTATAATAATTCACCTAATATTATACCTAACCCAGATATCTACGATAATCTACGAGTTCAGGGGGGATGGGCGTATTTATTTGCTCATTTATGAATCTTTCTATTACTTTTATAGGTTCCTCCCTGGACCTCCATCAAGCTTTTAACCCCCCCTCAAGACCCTCCCTCAAGATAAATTTGTACAATTTTCGATAGAAAAAGGCAGGCTCCTCTTGAAATACAGGCTCGCTATCGCTCGCCAGGTAAAAATCGACATCTAAATGACACAAAAAGTCTTATAAATGACAAAGACATGGGGCAAAGGGTCTTAAAATAGCCAAACTAATGGGCTAAATGTCTTAAAATCTGAAAACTTATGGGGCTATACAGGAGGAAGAAGGCGGACCAGAAAAACGACCCATCTCCCCCTAAAGCTAATATATTGGCGGTGACTTTATAGTTAACCCGTCACCTACGTCACTCCCCCCAGAACCATCGCCAAGCCGTTCGACCCTAAGATGACCCGCACGACCGCCCTAGCGCTGGTGCTGTTCACATGGCTCTACGCTACCCCCTGGTCCATCATGCCATACTTCGGCATCTACGGACGATTCGCTCCGGGTTAGTGTTCTGCGTTATTCATTAGCTTCATTAACCCCTTCTTTACCGGCGACGTGCTTTTAAATTGACTCTGGATACTATTAGACCATTTTATTCGGTTTTAAAATGACCTCCAGCAATTATCAGCATTCGAACTGTCTCACTCAACCATTTTTACTACCATAGATCCTTCTTAACCCTTTCAGACTCATATGACGCAGAGGTTACCAGATTAGCAATAAGAAATAGAGTTCTCTCACTCTTATAATTACCTCTCCACAATTTGTTTTCTACCCAAAGCTAACTCAAAGACAACTGCAGAGGTTGAAGTAACTAAACTAAAGGTTTCTAAATACCCCTGATGGTAACAAAGGCTTTAAAGTATCCCCAATAGGCTCAACACAGCTAACTCAAAGACAACTGCAGAGGTTGAAGTAACTAAACTAAAGGTTTTTCTAAATACCCCTGATGGTAACAAAAGCTTTAAAGTATCCCCAATAGGCTCAACACAGCTAACTCAAAGACAACTGCAAAGGTTTGAAGTAACTAAACTAAAGGTTTCTAAATACCCCTGATGGTAACAAAGGCTTTAAAGTATCCCCAATAGGCTCAACACAGCTAACTCAAAGACAACTGCAGAGGTTGAAGTAACTAAACTAAAGGTTTTTAAATACCCCTGATGGTAACAAAGGCTTTAAAGTATCCCCAATAGGCTCAACACAGCTAACTCAAAGACAACTGTAGAGGTTGAAGTAACTAAACTAAAGGTTTCTAAATACCCCTGATGGTAACAAAGGTTTTAAAGTATCCCTAATAGGCTCAAAATCGCATCATATGTCGGAGAGGGTTAAACTACACATAATTGTCTAAATGTAGCTAGAATATATTAGAAAAATATCACCGGCACAGAACGGGTTAACCCATGAACTGCTAGAACATGTGCAAAATAAATGGTCAAGTGTTGGAGGGAGGGAGGGAGGGGGGGTATAAAGGGGAAGGAGTGGAGGATGTGGTATGGAGAGATGCCACTACTTTCTGTGCGTCACCCAATTTTCAGACATTTCCCGACACTGGTATGGTTATTTTTACACATGATTAAATACCGTGCCGTCCGAGACGACGGTCGCAGTCCCTGGGTTAAGCCGGAGTCACACAAGCTCTTTTTCGAGCAATTTTTACGGGCAATTATGGTCTGGAAGCTTCAAAAATTACACTATCAGAATTCAGCCACCTAACATAATCTACCTTCAGTCTAGTTACCGATACCAGTGCGAAAATGTCCAGAAATAATACAAGACAAAACTTGCTCATGGAAAATTGACGGAAAAAGCGCTCGTGTGACAGCGGCTTTAATTAGGTTTCTTTGTAAGTTAACCCTTTCTGTACCGGCGACGTAATTTTATCTTTATTCTAGCTATATTTAGACAATTTTGTGCTGTTTAAAAGGATCTGTGGCAGTAAAAAGGGTTAACCCACAGAACCCCAGCGACTGCGTCCAAAATGTTTGTAACGCTAAACCCCAGGGACGCATAAGGTGCGTCCTGGTTAATTACTCCGGTCATATGGCACCTAGAGGGCTCAGATTTGTATAGGAACTGTGTAAGTATCCCACGCAACAATGCCGATGGTTGAAAACTCTCAAAGTCCAACCGCGTGCGCGTGAGCGCGCAAAAACCTGTTTTTGCCTACCCATTTCCCCCATGTTAATTTCGACTTTTGGGCGCACCGTAGGACCCCTAATGACCTAGGGGATCGGGGTTTTTTTGTGGGTTTTCCTTCATTTCTAACCCATTCCTGGTGTTTTCTGGAAAACAACTTTTGTTCACAAGCTGCTGGTCCTGGGTGGTACATTTATTATTAACTAGCTGGGGTTCAGTGGGTTAAGTAAGATAGTTCGATGCCTCTTAGTTGCTGGAGGCCCTTTAAAAACTGAATAAAATTGTTTAATACTAGCAAGAGTCAAGTTAAGGGGAAGTATTTAGTGTGTTTCCTAGATTTCCATCAAACTTGAAATTACACCCCCTTGACCCCCTTTCAAGATAAATTTGTACATTTTTCGGTAGAAAAATTTCCCGGCCAAAGGCCGGTTCTTCTTAAATTACAGGCTCGCTATCGCTCGCCAGTAAAAATCGACACTTAAATGGCACGAAAGGTCTTAAAAGTGACATAAATGGGGTGAAAGTTCTTAAAATCGCCAAAGTAATGGGGCGAACATCTTAAAATATCAATAGCAATGGGGCTAAACATGAGAGAGAAAGGGGTAAAGAAAAAACTCCCTCAAGTGGAAATCTCCCCTTAATGAGACGTCGCCGGTACAGAAGGGGTCAATCCACACTTGATATAATGTTAGCATCGACTTTATCATAAACAAACTATTATTTGATCGCCCTTATTATTACTAACAACATCTATATGTTGACACCCAACAGAAGGATTCCTAACCACCTGCTCCTTTGACTATATGGCGGACAACGATGAGACGCGCTCCTTCGTGGGTGTTATCTTCTTCTTTTCCTTCTGTATACCCATCTCCCTCATCGTCTTCTTCTACGGCCAGATCTTCACCCACGTCAGAGCCCATGAGAGGAATATGCGGGAGCAGGTATTAATGATGATGATATATTGTTATTGTTGTTGTTGTTGTTGTTGTTGTTGTTGTTGTTGTTGTTGTTGTTGTTGTTGTTGTTGTTGTTTTTACAAAACAGTCCGACTGGTCATGACTAGGCTGTTCGTTTTAAGGGGGGTCACCTGCTTTTTTTTTTCTTTCTCTCCTTTTCTCTCTTTCTCTGGCTTGTATCCATTTGGCCCCATTCAGCCAACTGTTTTAAGACGTTTATCCCCATCCAGGTGTCGATTTCTTCCTGGCGAGCGATAGCGAGCCAGCATTGTATGGAGAAATCCGGCTTCGCCGGAGAAATTTTTCTATCGAAAAATGTACAAATTTAGCTACCTGTCAAAAAAAAAATATATATATATATACTGGCTCGCTACCGCTCGCCAGGAAAATATTGACACCTGGATGGGGTAAACGTCTTAAAACAGTAGGCTGAATAGGGCCGAATGGATACAAGCCAAAGAGAGAGGGAGAGAAAGAGAAAAAAAGCGAGGTGGGCCCCCTTAAAGCAATGGCGAAGCAGCTTACAGTATTATGCAAATTTCTTTCACTTCACTTACTCAGCTATGATATTAACATGATATTAACTAATTATGATTAACTAATATAATGATATTAATATGATATGATAACTTTGATTTCGTAAATTTATCTAAGCGTGTTTGGAAAGTTGATTTAGACACCCACCCAATAGCATGTGGCAGTTAATTCCAACCGTTAAGGGCAGGTCTCCACTTGAGGGATTTTTTTCTTGACCCCTTTCACCCTCATCTTTAGCCCCATTGCTTTTGATATTATAAAACGTTCGCCCCATTAGTTTAGCGATTTTAAGAACTTTCACCCCATATTAAGACCTTTCGTGCCATTCAGGTGTCGATTTTATCCTGGCGAGCGATAGCGAGCCTGTAATTTAAGAGGAATCGGCCTTTGGCCGGGACATTTATCTTGAAAGGGACTCAAGGGGGTGTAATTTCAAGCTTGATGGAAGTTTAGGAAACACACTAAAAACCTCCCTGTTTTTCTGGACCACTTTCTCCCTCATGTTTAGCCCCATTAGTTTTCAGATGTTAAGATGTTTGCCCCATTAGTTAGTCGATTTTAAGACCTTTCGCCCCATTTCTTCGTCAATATTTAGACCTTTCGTGCTATTTAGGTGTCGAATTTTTCCCTAGCGAACGATAGTGAGCCTGTAATGTTGGAAGAACCCGGCCGAATGTTTCTACCAAAAAATGTACAAATTAATCTAGAAGGGGGATCTAATGGATGTTTTTATAAATTAGATGGAGGTCTAGGGAGGAAACTAGAATAATAATGAATACATGCAAAAATCGGCCAAAAAGTGAACCATCTCCCCTTAATAGTAGGAGGAACGCGTTATTGACAACGTTTTGCAGATAGCTTCTTCAGGTCACTAGAGGCTACACAGAGGCTGCTACCAATTAACTTCTTTACCCTCCGAAAAAATCCCGCAGCCCCTGTACCGTACTACCCGAGTTGACGTCTGGGAGTAACGTAAACTAGTCGTTGATGTCAAAGCCTAATAAACCCATCACGTGAATCACCACGAGACTATCACCTGGTTCGTTCAAGGAGAACTATAAGGTTGTTATCCTAATTGTACGTCCGGGGTAGTACAGTGGGTTAGCGCGTGGGTTCCTACCTGTGTTCTGTCCATCCATTGTATTATCTTCTGTCACCTACCTGTGTTCTGTCCATCCATTATATTATCTTCTGTCACCTACCTGTGTTCTGTCCATCCATTATATTATCTTCTGTCACCTACCTGTGTTCTGTCCATCCATTATATTATCTTCTGTCACCTACCTGTGTTCTGTCCATCCATTATATTATCTTCTGTCACCTACCTGTGTTCTGTCCATCCATTATATTATCTTCTGTCACCTACCTGTGTTCTGTCCATCCATTATATTATCTTCTGTCACCTACCTGTGTTCTGTCCATCCATTATATTATCTTCTGTCACCTACCTGTGTTCTGTCCATCCATTATATTATCTTCTGTCACCTACCTGTGTTCTGTCCATCCATTATATTATCTTCTGTCACCTACCTGTGTGTTCTGTCCATCCATTATATTATCTTCTGTCACCTACCTGTGTTCTGTCCATCCATTATATTATCTTCTGTCACCTACCTGTGTTCTGTCCATCCATTATATTATCTTCTGTCACCTACCTGTGTTCTGTCCATCCATTATATTATCTTCTGTCACCTACCTGTTTCTGTCCATCCATTATATTATCTTCTGTCACCTACCTGTGTTCTGTCCATCCATTATTATCTTCTGTCACCTACCTGTGTTCTGTCCATCCATTATATTATCTTCTGTCACCTACCTGTGTTCTGTCCATCCATTATATTATCTTCTGTCACCTACCTGTGTTCTGTCCATCCATTATATTATCTTCTGTCACCTACCTGTGTTCTGTCCATCCATTATATTATCTTCTGTCACCTACCTGTGTTCTGTCCATCCATTATATTATCTTCTGTCACCTACCTGTGTTCTGTCCATCCATTATATTATCTTCTGTCACCTACCTGTGTTCTGTCCATCCATTATATTATCTTCTGTCACCTACCTGTGTTCTGTCCATCCATTATATTATCTTCTGTCACCTACCTGTGTTCTGTCCATCCATTATATTATCTTCTGTCACCTACCTGTGTTCTGTCCATCCATTATATTATCTTCTGTCACCTACCTGTGTTCTGTCCATCCATTATATTATCTTCTGTCACCTACCTGTGTTCTGTCCATCCATTATATTATCTTCTGTCACCTACCTGTGTTCTGTCCATCCATTATATTATCTTCTGTCACCTACCTGTGTTCTGTCCATCCATTATATTATCTTCTGTCACCTACCTGTGTTCTGTCCATCCATTATATTATCTTCTGTCACCTACCTGTGTTCTGTCCATCCATTATATTATCTTCTGTCACCTACCTGTGTTCTGTCCATCCATTATATTATCTTCTGTCACCTACCTGTGTTCTGTCCATCCATTATATTATCTTCTGTCACCTACCTGTGTTCTGTCCATCCATTATAATATCTTCTGTCACCTACCTGTGTTCTGTCCATCCATTATAATATCTTCTGTCACCTACCTGTGTTCTGTCCATCCATTATAATATCTTCATGATCAGATTGATATCCAGTATTCGATAAATGGATATTAAATCGTTATCATGTACTTAAGGGGGGACTGGCCGTTTGTTTGGTCTATTAATTCATTTATTCATATATTTTTTTAGTTTCCTTCCTAGACCTCCATCAAGCTTAGAAAAACACCCCCTAGACCACCATTCAAGATAAATTTTTAAATTTTTCGGTAGAAAAATTTCCCGGCCGAAGGCCGGTTCTTAAAATTGCAGGCTCGCTATCGCTCACCAGGAAATAATCGACACCTAAATGGCACGAAAGGTCTTAATATTGACAACGAAATGGGGCGAAAGGTGTTAAAATCGCCAAACTAATGGGCCGAACGTCTTATAAACTCAAAACTAGTGGGGCTAAACATTAGGGAGAAGGGGGTAAAGAAAAAAGGTCTGCCTCCCCTTAACCTTTAACTGTCTTGATGGTTTAATGGTTTGAGTGTTTAAGATCTGTATGTGGCAACCCAGGTTCGAATCCCGGGTGGATCTTATGCTTTCATTAATTTCATTGAGAGGTGTTTGGTGTTGGGTGTTAGATTAAGGGGGCCCACCTCGCTTTTTTTCTCTCTCTCTCCCTCTCTCTTTGGTTTGTATCCATTCGGCCCCATTCAGCCAACTGTTTTAAGATGTTACCCCCATCTAGGTGTCAATATTTACCTAGCGAGCGGTAGCGAGCCAGCATATATATATTTTTGTTTTGACAGCAAGTTAAATTTGTAAATTTTTCGAGAGAAAAATTTCTCCGGCGAAGCCGGATTTCTCCAAACAATGCTGGCTCGCTATCGCTCGCCAGGAAAAAATCGACACCTGGATGGGGATGAACGTCTTAAAACAGTTGGCTGAATGGGGCCGAATGGATACAAGCCAGAGAAAGAGAGAAAAGGAGAGAAAGAGAAAAAAAGCTGGTGACCCCCCCCCCCTTAATAACCCTACCTGTTCTATCTATCCATGTATTTCAGGCCAAGCGGATGAACGTAAAGAGCCTGCGCGGGATGGGATCCAAGGAAGACCAGGAAAAGTCTGCGGAGATCCGGATCTTTAAGGTGTCCCTGGTCATCACCTGCCTCTTCCTCATCTCCTGGGTCCCTTATGCTTTCGTCGCCCTCACTGCCGCCTTCGGGAACAGGTCAGCTCTGCGTCTTTTCTTTCCTTAAGTAGTCGCTTTTTCTAGATCCCCTTCGCCCTCTTCTTTAGCCTTTTAGTTTGGAGAATTTAAGACATTCGCCCCATTAGTTTAGCAATTTTCCGACATGTCCCTGGGCATCACCGTGCTCTTCCTCATCTCCTGGGTCCCTTATGCCATTGTCGCCCTCACCGTCGCCTTTGGGAACAAGTCAGCCCAATGTCTTCATTGTGTCCTTTCTTTCCTTAACTCGTAAAGCGCGAAGCTATGGTTGTTCAAATCCTCCCGCCAAGCGAAGGTAATTGGTTCTATTCTGACGAAAATCGTCATAGTTCCATATATATAATTATTACTTATCCATATGCACCTATTTTGCTTTTAATATGAACATATGAACAATTAAGAACCTTTAGTCACCTGAACCGGACAGCTGCGAGAAGGGAGCACCAAGCTTATGTCTACTACTAAATACGACATAAGAGATAGACAAACCAAACTGAAATGAATACTGATTACGGATTACTGATATTTACTATAGGATGTAAGGTATCTTAAAATAACCCCCTAGAAATACTTTCTCTAAAGTATCTATTTCTTTATCCTCCCCATTTCCCCAGCTAACCTAATCCCACAAGGACCCCAATGGAAATACGCCTAACGGCCTTATTGGGCTATCCTTAGTTGGAATTATGCAAGGCTGGTACATGTCATATTTGTAACAAACTATGTGGTACCAACTCTGTAAATTGCTGACTGAATAAATATTATTATTATTATTATTATTATAGTGTGGAGAAATATATTTGCATATCTTTTACTACAAGAATCTTGATTTTCATGATTAATACTGTATATAATTATATATATTTATATATACTGTATGTATAATTATATGTGTTACCCTCCTACCCCCAGGGCTTCACTGACCCCGTTAATGTCCATGATCCCTGCCTGTAACTGCAAGACTGTGGCCGCCATTGATCCTTGGGTCTACGCCTTCAACCACCCCAAGTACAGGTAGGGGCTCCTCAACTCGTACATAAGGGGAGCTTCTTCTTCTTCTTCTTCTTCTTCTTTTGAACCCGCCCACAGACCGTGCAGATCCACAGGGCTGACCTTTAAATCGGTACTGGCTCAGAAACGTTAGTAGGAGGGAAAGTTTAGAGTAGAAGGATAGTTTAAGGGACATTTTTTTTTTTTTTTTGCTATAAATCCACCCCCTCACTTCCTCCCCCCTCCCCCTCACCGCCACTCCCCCCCCCCCCCCCCCCCCCCCCCCCCCCCCCCCCCCCCCCCCCCCCCATTTCTCTTCCTCCACATTTTCTCCAGCATCTTCTTCACCATCTCCATGTCTTGGGTTTCCATCTCCTGTGTTAGCCCCAACAGCGCCCCTACCCCTCTATCGTCTCTCTGCTTTATCTCCTCCCACCCCCTCTCCCCAACTCTATTCCTCATGTATCCTCGCTATTTTTCTCTAGTTTCTCTCTCTCTTTCTGGGTTGTATTCATTTGGCCCCGTTCAGCCTACTGTTTTAAGACGTTTATCCCCATCCAAGTGTCAATTTTTTTGCGAGCCAGCATATTTTGGATAAAGAATTAGACAGCAGGCTAAATGTGTACAGTTTTCGATAGAATTATGTCTCCGGCAAAGCCAAATTTATCCAAACAATGCTGGCTCGCTTTCGCTCGCCAGGAGAAAATCAACACTTGGATGGGGATAAACGTCTTAAAACAGTAGGCTGAAAGAGGCCGAATGGATACAACCCAAAGAAAGAGAAAAAAGAGAGAGAGAAAGAAAGGTGAGGTGGTCCCCTTAACCCCTACTGTACCAGAGGGTATTACTATAAATGTAACCAAGCATTTGGCCAAAATGGCTTCAAAGTCGAGAGAGAGCATCCTCTCACCCCGAAAGCTGGATGTGTACTAAGCCAACTCGCCCGTGGGACCTTAGATACACTCTGAGAAGTGTTGCCAAGGTCTCAAAGCAGTGTTTACATGTTATGGTGCCAGGTACCGCTGGTACAAGGACCACATATTACCGGCGGACGTCGTCAGTCGCTGGTGAGTGACTTTTTTACTGACGGCCAACGTCCGTCGCTGGAACAGTAGGTGTTAACCTATAAACGGCGAGCAGGGTGTATTGAACACCACTGTTCTGGGCGACGATATTAGGCTCCATTCATGCCTATAATCGTAATTTTAGAATAAATATCATTATTACTTATTCATATGAGCCTATTTTACCTTCACTATGAAGATAGTAACCTGTAACAACAATAAAACAATTGGAAATATCATTTTCAGGTCAAAATCGCGAATAAACATGGAACAGCCCATTCATGAAATGTGGAGCAATGTGAGGCAACTCCTCCCCTTGCAAGGCCTCAAGCTTGACTGACTCATTCACCCCACCATCTATCTCTGCCAACACACTCGCTAGGCACATAAGCACATCCTCCAAACAGTTTTGCTAATGTTAGCACAAAAATATACCAACGAATTAGGGAATAACAGGGAAAATAGGTGATAATTGAAGGGGGAGGGGAAAGGGGGGGAAGGATGGGATGTGGAGGAGTGATATGAGGTATAGGGAAAAAAAAAAAAAAAAAAAATTAAGAGCTACTGGAGCCGTTTAAAATGTTTTTTTTTAGGCCTTCCCTCTTAACCCGGTGAGACCCAGCGTCGCACGTGTTGCGTCGGCAGTCTTTGATCACCAACTCCCAGCGACGCATCACGTGCGTCCGACATATAAAAAACACTTACGTGGCTCGTAAGGTAGGAAATGGCGGGAGAATAGGAGGGGGAGGTACCGTAGTGTGTGTGGGAGCCGGGCCAGTAGGTGTGAGCGGGCCGAGACAGCCGCGCGGCTGGTGGTGGTGGGCTTAGTGGGGATAGTTTACACCCCTAGTTCACCGCCACTTTGAACCTTCATTACTCCGGTCGTATGGGAGCTAGAGGCTTGAGATTTATGTGAGATACTCCTTAGGATGTATGCCGTACAATGCCATACTCAGTTTTTACCCTAGTGCTCCCGGGCGGGTGGTCATGCGGGGCAGACGAACTATTGACCCCCCCCCCCCCCGCCCCCCAAATGACCGAAATGAGTTTTTTGTTATTTTTGTCTTCATTTCTCACCATTCTCTTCCATTTTGGCTCAACACATTTTTTTTAGGCTCCCCCCCCCCCCCCCCAACCCCCCACCGAGGGGGCCCCCCCCCCAAAAAAAAATGTCAGAGGTGATTTTTTTTTTTTTTTTTTCATTTCTCATCCTTGTCTTCCATTTTAGCAAACAAAAAAAAAATAAGTGAAAATGGCTTGGGACTGGGGTGAACAAAATATTATAACTAGCCGGGGCTCAACGGGTTAAGAGCTTTGCCGCCGTTGCCCAGTAAAACTTCTTAAGAGCTTTTCTGCCGTTCCCGGGTTAAGTAGCCTACATTACCTAATACAATTAATTCACCATAGGAGGAGGCTGCATAGGCACATTGCCGAACAGGGAGGTATGCTACTCCTGGGGAGTGCTAGGTGGCTGATAAGGACAGCTGCAACTCCCATTTCACCACCTGGCCTCCCTTGCTGATCCTTTCCGTGCCCCACCAATATTGAGTGCAACCCCAGCCTGCCCTCCAAAATACCTTCTCTTTCTATCAATACATTGTCACAAACACAACACATATTACACAATTTTTTCATAATTTTAAAAAAATATAACAAATTATGAACAACCTACCCATTGCCTCAGAGTCCCGGGGAAGAGGGCACCAGAAATACCCACAGTGGTATGGCCCATGGTACCAACCAGTCAAAATGCTCTTGACCGCTATCTTCCACTCTTACTATAAATGTCTGCAACATTAGTGGTCTTTCTTCTAACTTCCACCCTGTTGAACACCACCTCTCCTCTGCCAACCCTGATCTTCTTTTTTTCACCAAAACTGAGTTGTCTAAGGCAACAGACAGCAAACCCTATTCTATATCCTCCTACTATATCTATCCTCAATTCAAAGACAAAGGTGGATGATGCGGGTACGTACGCAACAATCTTACTTGCTTTCATGTTCCCAACTTTGACTCTTCTGAATTCTCATCTATCTGGCTTAAGATATCATGTCACTCTTTCACTAAATATATCTGTGCTGTTTATCTCTCCCCTAATTCTACTGACTTTCCAAAATTCTTTGACCGTCTTACTTCTAAAGTGGAACACATTCTGTCCATCTCTCCCTTGTCTGAAATCTCCATCTTAACTGCTAGAATCTGTGCAAAATATAAGGTCAAGTTGAGGGAGGGAGGGGTGGTGGGATATAAAGGGGGAGAAGAGTGGAGACAGTGGTATGGAGAGACACCACTACTTTTTATGTGTCACCCAATTTTGAGACATTTCCGTGCACTGGAACAGTATTTGAAGGGTTGTTTTTTACACATGTTTAAATGTTGTGCTTCCGGAAGGACAGTCGCAGTCCATGGGTTAAGAGATTTCAGTGTTCACCACCACCAATGGCTCTCCTCTCTTTTCACTGACCAACCGGGTGAACAGGCCTACATCTTTTCTATCCTAAATGACCTAGAGCAGTAAGTTCAGCACCCTACCCATATTCCAGATCGCCCTGGAGATCGGCCCAACATTCTTGACTTATTTCTAACCTCGAATCCTTCTGCTTATACAGTAAATTTTCTCTCTCCATTGGGCTCCTCCGATCATAACCGATCTCTGTCACCTGTCCTGTCTCTCCAGTATGGCCTTCTGACCCCCCCCCCCCCAAGCCGGCGGCGCTTGTGGCACTTTGGCGCTGTCAACTGGGAAGCTTTACAGCAGTACTTTTCTGATTTCCCATGGAACGGTTTTTTCTTCCGTGGCCGGGGACCCTCAGAGAGTGCCGAGCACATTACTGAGGTAAACCTTTCGGGCATGGAGGCATACATCCCATTCTCTTTCTCTCAGACTAACACACAAACATTTTGGTTTACTCATGCTTGTTCTACTGCTGTCCGCATTAAGGAGGAAGCATTCAAACGGTACTGTCACTTTCAAGCTCTATTGAGCTTGAAAGTGACAGTACATACTTTGTATGTGTCTACCCGTAATCAAGCCAAATCTGTGCTTCGACTCGCCAAAAACTCTTTCATCAATAACAAATGCTCTGAACTTTCCATCTCTATCTCTTCCTAAGTTTTCTGGCATTTAGCTAAAACCTCTCCAACAATTTAGCTTCCTCGTCTTTCCCTCTTCTTTTCCACTCTGACGGTACCACCATCACTTCTTCATCTGACAAAGCTGAACTCTTCGCTCAAACTTTCGCTAAAAGCTCTACCTTGGATGAGTCCGGCGCTACTCATCCCTCTCCACCCCCTCTCACTTACTCTCTTCTAAGGATGTACTCTCAGCCCTCTCTGAACTTAATACTAAGAAGGCATACGGACCGGAGGGTGTTCCTCCTGTTGTACACAAAAACTGTTCTTCCATGCTGACTCCCTGTCTAGGCAAACTCTTTCGTCTAACGTCTTTCCTTCTTGGTGAAAGTTTTCTCTTATTCAACCTGTCCCATTTATCTTCTACTTTCTACTTTCAGATCGCCAGTATGGTTTCCTTAAGGGCCGCTCTACTGATGATCTTCTTGCTTATCTTACTAACTCTTGGTCATCCTCCTTCCTGGACTTTAGTGAATTTTTTTCTATTGCGCTAGACATATCGGATGCGTTCAATAGAGTCTGGCACAAATCCCTAATTTCCAAACTACCCTCCTTCAGTTTCTATCCCTCTATCTGTTCCTTTGTCTCTAATTTCCTTTCAGGCCGCTCCATAGCTGCAGTTGTGGACGGCCACCGCTCACTTCCTCAACCAACCAACTCCGGTGTTCCTCAGGGTTCTGACCTGTCTTCAATACTCTTTCTAATATTAATTAATGATCTCCTCAACTGTACCTTTAGTCCTATCCATTCATATGGTGATGACTCTACTTTATGGTGATGACTCTACTTTATGGTGATGACTCTACTTTATGGTGATGACTCTACTTTATGGTGATGACTCTACTTTACACTATTCAACTAGTTTTTCACATCAACCCAGCACGCAGAGAAAATGTTGTTTCTTTCAATGCCTCCAAGACCCAATTTCTCCCTCTATCTCTCCATTGCATCTTCCGCAAGACTATCAATTGTTCTTCGACAATACACACATCAACCCTTCATCTTCTCTCAATATTCTAGGTGTATCTTTTTCATCTGATCTTTCTTAGAAAGATCATATTATAACTCTTGCTAAAACAGCTTCCCAAAGTTAGGTGTGCTAAACTGTCTCCATGGGATTTCCCCCCCCCCCCCCCCACTCTCAATGCATACCCACTTCCTTGTGGCGAGTTCGAGTCACCCGCCTTTAAACACAGTCCTACTCCTATTCTGTCCAGCTCTCCAACCCAAGAATTGGCATATTTTCTCAGTCTTTCTTCTACTCAACAAGTGAACTCTAGAACACAGTGACCGGTCAACTCAACCAGTAGACCATTTCAACCAGTACCAAATCAACCAATACGGTTAGGTTAGGTTAGTTTAGGTGAGTAATATATTTTGGCACTGGTTTGGTTGGTCTGGGTCAATTTGGCACTGGTTGAGAGCTACTGGTTGAAATGGTCTACTGGTTGAGATGACATGGAAGCCTAGAAGTCTCTCCCTTAATCAATGTTTCCTTGTTGTACTTCAGGTTGGAGTTACAGAAGCGGCTGCCTTGGTTCTGTATTCACGAGGACCCTCCCCAGGACAACTCCACCCAGGGCACGGAGAAGGCCTAGACCACCACAAGAACACCATGTTAACCCGAGACTGGCCGTTTGTTTGCTCTATTAATTCATTTATTCATATATTTTATTAATTCATTTATTCATATATTTTTTTAGTTTCCTCCCTAGACCTCCATCAAGCTTAGAAAAACACCCCCTAGACCCCCCTTCAAGATAAATTTGTACATTTTTCTATCGAAAAATGTACCGGCCGCCGAAGGCCGGTTCCTCTTAAAATTGCAGGCTCGCTATCGCTCGCCAGGAAATAATCGACACCTAAATGGCACGAAAGGCCTTAAAATTGACAACGAAATGGGGCGAAAGGTGTCAAAATCGCCAAACTAATGGGCCGAACATCTTATAATCTCAAAGCTAGTGGGGCTAAACATTAGGGAGAAGGGGGTCCAGAAAAACGGTCTTCCTCCCCTTAACCCATTCACTACCGATGACGTCATTTTCATAATATCCCGGCAACTATTGGATGGTTTTATTCAGCTTAGGAAGGATGTCTACCCGTTAATATATTGCAGACTGTCTCACTTAATTCTTTTAGCTACCATATATCCTTCCTAAACTTCATAAAATCGTCTGAATGCAACTGGAATAAAAAAAATAGACGTTGCTGGTACTGAAAGGGTTAATTAAAACTGCTGGAACACTTTTTTTTTTTTTTTACCTGGCAAAACGTTTACTCCATGGCAGCTGATGTCTTGATGTATGTATGTATGTATGTATGTATGTATGTATGTATGTATGTATGTACTCAGGCACATACCCAATAGCTGGGGGTGGCCGACTCCAGACAGAGCCCGAAGAGGGACAACACAACACAACATAAATATCAAAATAAGAAATTCACACACATCTAGATCGCCCAGGAGAAGACCCAGAGACCAAGGATCACTATAGGGACCTCCAGGACTCCCCCGGTCCCAGACCTCCCGGAGAGGTTCCAGTCTCAGCAGGCAGACACTCAGCAGAACCACACCACAATGCCCGCCCACCTCACATCCAGGCATGACCCTTCACAACATAGACCGGCTCCCCGGGCCAGGCGCCTGCGTAAAATGGTCTAATATGAGCCAAGATATAATCCCAGCAGACCCCCTGGACACCCCACGACTCGGATATGTGTACCGGACCAATGATTCTGACCAACAAGTACTCCTCGTAGTAGTAGTAGGTTATTTATATTATAGTAGGTTTGTTGTTATTAAGTCCATGCATACCTGAGTGCTGTACGTCACACCATCACAATGTAGGCTTAAGGGGGGATGGCCGTCTTTATTTCCTTATTTACTTTATATTATTTTTTTAGTTTCCTCACAAGACCTCCATCAAGCTTAACAAAAACACTTCAAGATACATTTTTACATTTTTCGATAGAAAAATTTCCCGGCCAAAGGCCGATTCTTCCAAAATATCAGGGTCACTATCGTTCACCAGGAAAAAGTTGACACCTAAATTGTATGAAAGGTCTAAATATTGACAAAGAAATAGGGTGATAGGTCTTAAAATCGCCAAACTAATGGGCCGAACGTCTTAAAATCTAAAGACTAGAATGGGGCTATACATGAGGAAGAAGGAGGGCCAGAAAAAACAACCCATCTCCCCTTAAAGTAATGTTGAACATTAGAGATGTTATTTACAACTTGTGCTAATCAAAATAATAACAATCGAGTCAAATTTTCTCATTTGGTTATTAAGTTATTCATTATCACAGATGATACATAAATTCGCGAACTCAAATTTGTGATCGGAATGGATAAATTGGTCAAGGAATTGCTTTAGGTTTTATGATTTGTTGACAATAAAGTAACAATTATTCATTTAACTATATTCCTATATTATTTGTTTATAGTTAGATGAACGCAAAATAGGAACAGCACACATTTGAATTTATTACGAAAATTGAGAAGCATGTAAACATATATTTATACCTACAACAAATAAATAATGGAAAGGATATAATAGTTGTAAATAGCATTATCATGTAACTTACACCACTCATGGACTAAGTCAAATTATTTTCACCCTAATAAATACAATCCCAGCATATTAAAAAATACTCTGTGTTTTATTTTATCAACTTTGCGTAAGCAGACTGGTATCCCCCTCCCGTATACTGTGCATCACCAGCCAGCGTGTCCGTTACCGTCCGTCGTCCGCCCGGAAACTTTTCCTACTCCGTTCAATGGATTTTCACCAAATTTCACAGGTATATCCATTTGGTCAATGGCAAAGGTTAGTCAAAAGGAAATTTTAAATTTTATCTAAAGGTCAAGGTCAAAGGTCAAGGTTGAAAATATGGTCAATATTTCATATTTTTTAGTTTTTACTCAATTGTTTTCATTTTCACTGTACTAGTTGTTGGTAACATTAATAGGACAGTATTTTACTTCTAAACGAACAATAAGTCTAAGCAACTTGAACAGATAATTAAACTGAATAAACTCAAAGCGTCTTAAACATGAATTATGAATTCATAAACTTGTAATAAATATAATAGTCTGAAATACCTGACTGAGGAGCAATTACTCGCGACTTGAACTATATCACTATTGGACTTGTACCCTGATGACACGTAGCGTATAAACTAAGGTCTGAGTAAGCATTCAAGTTGACGTGAAAATGTATGTAGGCCTATTTATACCCGGATAAACCTTTGTATATTTCCACATTAATATCCGTAGAAGTATATAAACGTTTTCCGCCCGATAGACGTGTGTATTGTTCTCCCGAAGCAGAGCAACAAATAATAAACAAGGAAGGGAAGAATGGAAAATCTTCTTTAATTACGTTAATACTGAGTGAACCTTATCATACCTTGGTCTAGACCCTCATAACAATCATCGTTACCATTACGAACAAAAGAAATTTAACACTTACATTATTTTAGTAGAGAGAAAAGGCACTGGTAGAGCGACTTTGGAGCACTGCGGTGTAGTTGTAGTTGTCCTGGTACTTGACTACAGGGTCTAGGATTTCACACCTAGGCAGGCTCGGGCCCAAATACCTGTAGGGCACGGTCGTCTCTCTTTCTCTCTTTCCCTGGCTCGACACAACGCACTTGGTCACAATCCACGTTGAATCTGGCGGATGATAACAAAGGATCCCCTACACTTGATATACTGATTACCAGGCATAGGCGGACAAGATGAAAGCAAACTATCCGGAACTGCGAAAGGGTACAGTGATGAGAACTGAGGCTGAGCAAGGTTATCTAAGTTTGCATCGAAGGTACTGGAGTCACCTAATATGCTCGTGTCGAAGGGTGTCTCAACCAATAAATCTATCTCATTCCCGTCCTGGAATACTGAGTCATGAGAAAGACTTGAGTGGCTGGTCTGTGCAAAGTCTAGGGTTTCAGTTGCAAACTTGCATAAAGCATTGCTTGCAATCGAACTATCTACTGGGCTCATTATAAATTAATGTACTCCAGTAGATAAGGAATGAAGTTCATCACCAAGACTTTTAGCTTTGTTTGTTAATTTCGAACCCAAAATGGTAGAGAATTCTGAGAGCTGAAGGCTTACTTTGTCTAAGCTCAACGCGCATAGTGACTCTGATTTGGTCGGCACCAGGGGGGCCAGGCTCTGGGGCAAAAGGGACATGTTTGAGTCTCTGACTTTGGTTTTTATCATAGAGCCGGTCGCATTAACACTTGATTTGTATTTTAGATTGCATGAGGAGGATGTATATAGGTATCATTTGTGTGTGAAGCTGAGGTTGGTATTTACTTTGGGGGGGATTTAGGCCTGATGGGTTAGGCGAGTCTACTATGACTTTCTTCCTCCTTTGCTCATTATTTGTAGGGTACTGGAATTTTATTCTTTCTGGGAATAGCTATATTGTTTCTTCACATTTTCTCTGTTTAGTTCATTACATAGCACAGGGGCACACTGAATGGGTTGATATGCTATTTGCATATAGTTGTTGTGGTCCACGTGTGAATCGGGGCTGCTAGGGCAGTCTCCCCTCCAACTGTTGTTTTCTTTCTTCATGCCTGGTGGTTTGCTTTAGTTAGCCTTGTTGAACTGGTTTTCTTTGGTACTTTTCTTTCCCCTGTTCTGATGGTTCTTGGATCTCGGGGGGCGCTGATTCAGGTTGCAAGAAAAAGTTATGCTAGCACATCGCATTGGTGTTACCGAGGTGGTGGTTGTGGTTAGTCGATGGTTGGGGGAAATGTTTGGTACATTTTCCTCCCGTGGCATCTCAGTTATAGTTACTAGAATACTAGGCAACAACAGTAGCACTTTTCTCCACTCTTAAAGATGGAGGTCTGAAACAGGAGTTCTACAGGTTTATGAATAAACTAAGTAGGGAAATTAAATCAACGAAATCGAATTATTTCCACAATAAGGCATATCAGAATAAAAAAAAATCCCTATGCAGGCATTTAAAATCATCGGGCTACAGTAATAAGACAATTACAGGATTCATCTAACATCTTAATATTGCTCTCAAAATGAATTATCAACATTGCCATGATAAACATAAAAATTCAACCTACTTCAATTCCTTCTTTACCTCCATGGCAAACACACTTACACAGAACCTACCACAACCACTCAATAATTAATACACCACAGCCACTGCCACCTTTCAAAATTTCTACAGGGACAAAGGCATACACCCGAACACATTTATAGATTGGCAAATGTTACACCAAAAAATACAATTTGAGGAGATCTGTAATCTAGATGTACACAAAAGTACAGGAACAGATACAATTCCTGCCAAATTTCTATGGGATGGAGCTATATTGGTCTAAACTCACATCATCAACTTGTAAAGAAACACCAACACAGTACCTGATGAACTCAAGGAAGCTATTGTTACCCCTTTATTTAAGAAGGGGAACTAATTAGATGTTAGCAACTATACAGGCCATTCATTTTCATTTTTCATTTTCTATTGAGCTCGTCCTGGAATCTTTATGACTCTGAATCCCTATACAGGACTGTCCATTTGTATCGGCACTAGCCACTAGCTCAGAGAAGAGTGTTGAGAGGGAAGAAGGGGTGTTGGAGAGAGAGGAAGCTGTTGGAGTGGCTTTGTTATGTGTTTAGTCTGACCGGTTAGCATATTATGTTTTATATACAAAATCCTTGAAAGAGCTGTCTACACCCAAATTTAACACCACCTTAAAGAAAACTATCAGTTCTACATGTTTCAATCAGGTTTCAAAGGCATGCACTCAACAGACTCATGTCTCATCCACTTAACAGAACACATTCATAAAGAAATTTCTATAGGTTGTAAAGTCAGTAAAAATAGGCTAGCCTAAACTGAACAAGGTGCAGAAATAAACTTGAGCCAACCAGGCCAAGTGAGATATCTGAGATATCTTTCTTGGTCTAACTGGTAGAGTGACTGCCTCATAGCCTAAGGGTCCCGAGTTTAATCCCAGCCCATGGCATATTTTCGGGGGCTATTTCAGCATCTAACGAAGTTTAGGTGTGTTGGTAAAATTGTTAAAATGGTTGTGTAGGAATAGGTTTTTACACCATACCCGAAAGAGGATTTATGGAGCTCCGAACTTACTCTCAACCATCTTAACAATTTTACCAACACACCTAAACTTCGTTAGATGCTGAAATAGCTTCCCGAAAATATGCCAGGGACTGGGATTGAACCCGGGATCCTTAGGCTATGAGGCAGAAACTCTACCAGTTAGACCAAGAAAGATATCTCAGATATCTCACTTGGCCTGGTTGGCTCAAGTTATTTCCACGTCTGGTTCTCTTTAGGCTAACCTATTTTTACTGACTTTACAGTTGAAGTAAGATCGGATCTCCAAAACTCCTCTTTCGGGTATGGTGTAAAAACCTATTCCTATAGGGCAAGGAAGGAGAGAACAGGGAGTGTAGTGAGACTCGCAAACAAAGCTTTGGTTGTGGAGTTGTCAGCGCTCCAGCGAGCTGCTAGCTAGCCTAGCTGGGCCGTTAGTTGTGCGTGTGTAGCACAAGGTGCGTGGTAGCATTGCTCAGTTGGCTGACTCACCACTCCCGATCGTCTCTCTGACGAACTCACTGCCGTTTCGGCTCTGGCTTGTTCTCTCTGTTCGTTCGGAGCCTTCGCTTCCCGGACGGTGAAGTAGTGTAAAGTCAGCATAAATAGGTTAGCCTAAGCTGAACAAGATGCAGAAATAAACTTTGAGCCAACCAGGCCAAGTGAGATATCTTTCTTGGTCTAACTGGTAGAGTGACTGCCTCATAGCCTAAGGGCCCCGGGTTCAATCCCAGCCCAATGGCATATTTTCGGGGGACTATTTCAGCATCTAACGAAGTTTAGGTTTGTTGGTAAAATTGTTAAGATGGTTGAAGTAAGATCGGAGCTCCAAAACTCCTCTTTCAGGTATGGTGTAAAAACCTATTCCTACAAGGTAACTATACCGGCATGGTACTTGTTAATTTACAGACAGCTTTTGATACGGTATAGATCATAATATCCTCTGTAATAAACTACAAGCAATGGGCATTAGGTCAGTGAACTGGTTTAAATCCTACCTTAGTGGTAGAACTCAAAGAGTTAAAATTTATGATAATTTACCAGATCCAATTTCAGTTAACTATGGGATCCCGCAGGGAAGCATCCTTGGTCCCTTACTCTTTCTCTATTAAGTGACCGATATGGAACTGAGGGTCTCGTGTAAATTATTTCTGTGTGCTGATGACAGTGTGCTTTTGGTTTCGGGAATATACCCAAGAGGTGTTGCCGCTACACTTTCCAAACAACTAAAATCTAATTGTAGTGATTGGCTAGTAGACAATAGACTATCTCGCCACCTTATAGGAACAAAACGCTAATTGAAAGACATTGAGGGTTTTTCGGTAAACTGTAGGCTAATGATGTTCCTATATGAACAGTGTCACAAGTGAAATATCTCAGATTAAAACTGAAGTTACTGAAATCAACTCTGTCTGATGAAACAATCTTGGAATCGACCCTGAGTAAATGTAGAGCATGTATAAAATACCTGTAGCCTATAGATAGGTGGGATATACTTGCCATCGGCGACCATGAAGACCCTATATGCTAAGTGCTTGTTCAATGTCAATTTGATTATTCTGTTTCATCCTGGTAGGCTACTCTGCATTATCTAAAGCAGCAAAGCTGTTAAAAGTGTAAGATTCATGCTGTACCTAGGACCAAAATTTCATGTTGGTCAGGAACAATTTAATTCACTTGGCATGCTCAATGTTTCACACAGGGTCAAACAAATCGGACTCATTAATGTCTTCAAGATATTTTATGAAAGGGCTCCCGACTCTCCCGAGTATCTAAAGAGTAATTTTGTTAAAGCAACTGGAAAGAATTAACAAAATACAGGGAATAGAAAGTATAATTTTAATGTTCCAAGAATCCAAGGACAGGGTAAACTAACATTTTTCTTCACTGCCATCAAAGACGAACAACCTACCTCAGACAGTCCGTGAAAAGAGAACATTGTACTCCTTCAGATGTAGCTTGAAGGAGCACCTGCAACGAACAGCTGCAAGAAGCAAGGGTGCACCAAACTTATGTCTATTATTAAATACAACATAAGATATAGGTAAAAATCAAACTAAATATGATTACTAAATTACTTTAACACCTTCAGCTATAGAATGTAAGTTATCTTAGTTTAGCCCCCTAGAAATGTTTTATTACTCATATTCATTAGCATTTTCATTTTTCTCCAACTAATTACACCATCAAGACAGTTAAAGGTAGGCCTACAGCACGATTTATATCCATTTATCGAATACTTGATATCCATCTAATCATGTACTGGACCCAACTTCACTATGGATAGTGTAATGCTTATGTGAAAGGCAAGAACAAATTATAGGACGCAAATCTCAAAGGACTCGAGATACACTTACACTATGTTACACTTTGTTGTATTCCGTCCGTTAGTGACACAGTTGAGCTGGGGCTCCACTGTGACCAGGCAGCTCCCTTTCTTCCACTCTCCATTCCAGAAGTCGGTTGGAGTTGGCGCTGGGGTATCCTGGTTTTGTTTTTGTTTTGCTTTTGTTTTGTAGATGTTTAGGTGACAATCACCACGGTCGATCTGGGGATCCGCCGCTAATGAGCTCGTCCTGGAATCTTTACGACTCTGAATCTTACGATTCTTTACAGGACTGAACATGCCATTTTTATCGGCAATAGCTCAGAGAAGAGTGTTGAGAGGGGAGAAGGGGTGTTGGAGAGAGAGGAAGGTGTTGGAGTGGCTTTGTTATGTGTGTTTTGTCTGTATACGTCGCCAGGTTGTCCCCTGACTGGGTGCAAGCATGTGAAACATGCTAGGACGTACTACCGCACCACTGGTGTTGGTGATACTTTTCTGAAAGCACCCCATTAATTTGAATTAAGAAACTGGATGACCATGACAGACCCCAGTGGCTTTTCGTAATTTATAATTGCTCTGTAAATGCAGCGAGGGGCTGAGGGAGCCAAGAACCCGCCTACCTCAATCTAGAAGGAAAATGAAGATAGGCCACTAAATCAACTCCAATTTCATCAATGTTCAGGTTTATTGGATCGTCAAGCTACAGACCTGTCAAGTGGCAAAGTGGCCCTTGGAGACGACAGCCGATTGCCCGACTGTCCGCAAACTGCATAGAAATACCAAGATTAAAGAAGAATAAGAACTGCAGTCATCAAGACTAAAGAGTTGAACTGTTGAGGACTTTCAAGAAAACTGTGCAACCACAACCAAGAACCAGGTCAGCCAGGTCAGGGCCCTGGTAAATATGTGGACCATCCGACCATAGCCAGTACAGTAGGCTATTAGGCTAGCCATGTCCTATGTTTAGCCTAGCTCATAAAATTTAGGCTAGCCACTTGGTCTGTCATAACTCATGCCGTAACCCTAATTATTTGTTTACGATTAGGCTAGGCCTAGGCTACGTATTTAATTTCTGCTGCAAATTAAATTAGGCTAGCCTAGGCCTAGCCTATATTTCATTAGACGGTAAATATCCTGGGTAGGCATTCAAGGAGACTACTGCAGCAGCAGGACTCTTCTTCTTCTTACCTCTGACTGGGTATAGGCTATCCAGTATCCTAGTGTTTACTAGCCCAGGCCTATACCCCTTTGAAAGGACATTAGCCTAACCTAACCTATCCTAGTATTATAGGTGAGGGCTGCCGCCCCCACATCCCCGCTTTGGCTTAGATTTTTGGTGTATTTGTCTGTGAAGTGGGTATTTTTCAATTTGTTGATAGGCCTAGGCTAATGAAAATCCTCCATGCGGACTAGGCCTATAGGCTATGGCGAATCTATTGGTGCCTATTTTCCCTAATAAATTGTTTCTAATAAGGTGGATGTAGTGTCCTTGAAGATTATCATATCCTGTTTTACACCGGGGACGATTTTTACAAGTATTTTCGGTAAACCTGACTTTTGGGACCGACAGCGATTTCAGTAAGTTTTAGTTTGTAGGCCTATTTTTTAATTTTTCCTTCAGATAGGCCTAGCCTACAGTATAGTGTTGTTTTATACTGAAGAGGAGATGAAATGAGTATTTACCCATTAGCCTATCCAACAATCTAAAAACACGGCCCCCACTAGTGGGGAGGGCTATGAAGTTCAGGGAAAATGAGGGGTTAAAAGCGTAAAAATACAAGGAAAAATGTTATTTTAATACCACGAATTTTCCGAGTGTTTTTTATAAACAAAATTGGTCATTTGCATCAATATATAGTGTTTGTAATTAGGCCTAGGCCTAATTAGAAATCTCGGGAAAACCTATTTTCCCCATTAGGCCTATCGATCGATGTTGAGACAGCCCCTCGATAGTGATTTGAAAAGACATTAGCCTAACCTAACAACCTAACCTAGTATTATGAGTGGGGGCTGCCGCCCCCACACCCCCGCTGGTTGAGTACTAATCCCTTAATAAAAAATAAAAAAATTGGCTGTCGATTATACGAAGGTGAAAGAAGAGTCGGTGAAAGCTATGGTATTTACTCTGCAATCTTCAGCTTGATTGTACATTGATAACGGGAAAGTACCGTATTGACAACCTTGTACGAAAATTAAATTTTAGTACCATACTTTTATATTAGGTTTTTCCGAGGGTTTAACACATTTTCATATGATCTTTAGTCTAGAGCTATCGATGACTGAAAGTACCGTATTGACAACCTTGTTACGAAAAAGACATTTTAGTACCATACTTTTTTATTAGGTTTTGCCGAGGGTTAAAACAAATTTTCTTATGATCTTTAGAGCATATAGATTCAATATTTATCTTCAAATATATCAACAAAATTTGTGGTATTAAAATAACATTGAACCAAATACAATAATATAGCGTTTTGTATCAAAACTTGGCTCGGGTTTTCCCAAATTGCAAACCCATAAAACCCAATTTTGTGAATACCCGAGCCAACTTTTGACGAAAGCTGGCTCGGTCCTCGGATTTCACGGGGTGAAGGGGGTAGCCTAATATCTTATGTTATAAAAATAGTCAACTTTGGGAAGACATTAGCCTAACCTAACAACCTTACCTAACCTATCCTAGCATTATGGGTGGGGGCTGCCGCCCCCTGGCCCCACACCCCCACTGGTTGGGTTAGGCTAGCCTATTATTTTTTTTTTTTTTTTTTTTTTTTTTTTTTTTTTTTTTTTTTTTTTTTTAATGTGCCGCCCCCACACCCCTGCTGGTTGGGTACTGGCTGAAAAACTTATTGTTTTACAGTAGGCCTAGGCTATAGACCTACTGTATTTTAGCGTTTTTTTTTTTCTCCCTTATAACACATTTCAGCTCTTAACCCGGGAACTGCGGGAAGACTCTTAAGAGTTCCCCCGGCGGACTGCGGGAAGACTCTTTAAGAGTCAGAGAAAAAAAAAATCAACTTTAACCCTCTGTTCCCGGAAGGGCTCTTGAACGCCCATAAAAAAGCATACACGAGCTGCCCGGAAGGGCTCTTAAACACCCATGAGGTCAAAGCCTGTGAGCTTCGTGTGCGAGGCGTCGGTCCGACGCATGTAAACAACAGCCGGCTGGACCGTCGCCCCGCATCTCCGGCCACAAGAAGGAGAGCGTCGCTTGTTCGTGTGTGCCTGTATGTTGTTGTTAAGTATCGAAAAGTAGTGTAAAGTGGCTGTTTTGGCCATAAAGTTATCTCCAATGAAATCATCATCACAGCTCAACCAGTTGACTTAGAGAGCTCTACTTAATGCCATTCTACAGGTAAATAACACAGCTACGCTTGGGGATGCGCGGGAATGCGGGAAGCAGTCAGATTAACAAATATATGGTAGCCTAGCCTAGACATTTTTCGGCCAAAACACCCGGGTTTCGGGGAATATATATATAATACATAGCCGGGGCTGGAGGGTTAAACATCGAAAAAAAAAAAAAAATTTGCCCCTGGGCCATGCAAAATATCACTCCTCTACCTCCCCTCCTTCAGTTATCACCTATTTTCCCTGTTATTCCCTTATTCTGAGGTATATTTTCGTGCTAACATTAGCGAGTTGCAAGCAGGGCATTGTCATCACTGGTAGCAAGAGAGAGAGAGAGAGTATCGATCGACTGTGTCTCAGTGGCCTTGGGGGGAAATTGGCGGGAAAGCAGGTTGCCTCACCCATACATTATATAACTCGCGGCCTGTATCTCCGATTTTGACCATCCAAACGCTGTTTTCACTCGTTTTATTGTTGTTTCAGGTTAATACCTTTATAATCAACCCATAATAGGCACGTATGGATAAGTATTAATGTTATATATGGTAAAATGAATATTTTAGTGATGGAAACAGCTCAAATACGTCAGCACAGGCGGACGTTTCTAATTACCCCCATGCGCAATTCTTAGGTTAATGACATACAGTATATAGCAATTATGTATATGCTCTACCGGACCTATTAGGCCTAAAAAGATCGATGGGCTAACTGTCGGTCCAAAACATCAGTATAACCGTATTTTCTAGGCCTATTTGTTTTCCTTGTTATTTTGTTTTTTAGGTGTGTTATTTTATGAACCCCGTCGGAAATAGCAAAACAAACATTAGCCATCAATCTTAAGACACCAAAGCAACAAAACATATTCGCTCGCTCGCGATTACATTTCCGACAATTTTGACTGCCGTGGGATATAAAAATCTATGGTGGGGGGGGGGCTTTGCCCCCCCTCACCCCCCCCATGAGTTATTGATATCATCATATATGTTGCCAGCAGGGGGCAAAAACAGAATAAAACAAAAACAAAAGCAGGTACGATTTTAGTTAGCCTACTGGACACCTATTTGACAGGTACCACCAAGGATTTAATAAAAAAAAAAAAAATCCACGCATCCAACACAAAGCTACACCTTTTTCTGGTCCGGTAATAGTATTGAAAACGATGTAATAACTTTTTAAATGTGGTTTTCGACGAGAATAAAACGGCGCTTTTGTGCCGAAAATCAGCGGGAGTCCGGCGTGACGTCGTCGCTTCGGATCGTCGTGGTATGTTTACCCAGGACGCTCGAGGTTACGGCCAGCTGTTTTACTTGTCCCCTGCTGGCAACATAGATGACGATTATTATAATTCACGGGGGGAGTGAGGGGGGGCAGAGCCCCCCCCTCAACCCGTATACCGGTACTGTATCCCACGGCCTATAACGCAAGTCTTTATCAAAAAATTTACCCAACAACTGGTTATAGCTTAGCCATTTTAAGTCGACCGCCTAGGCGCCGGGAAGTCACTCCGAGCGTAAAGTAAACAAAGCGACGCTACTTCCACGAACGAAACCGAGTTGTCTTTATATTTCGTCTCATAATATCATTATTAAAGTGTCCCCATTGCTTTTTTAGTGTTTCGTACACCAGAAAAGGGTGTAGCTTGGTGTTGGATGCGTGGAAACCGAAAACAAATATGTATTAAATCGTTGGCGGTACCTGTCGGCTGTCAAATAGGTGTCCAGTAACTAAAATCGTACCCAAAAGCAAAACCATGAGCGTACAACCTAACCTATGTAAACATGACGACCGTAGCCCGGATACTACATCCTTAGATTTTGTGTTAGTTATTTAGGGCGTATATTATAATGAATTACCGACGGTTTGGACATATATGGCAATGAAGTACATGACATAACTAATATATTTGCCTAAATAATATATCGATGGTTTCGACCCGGTGTTAAACTGGATAGATTCCCATTAGATTTTGTGGGTTAAATAAAAGTGGAAGAAAGATAGGCGGGCCGCGGCCACACTCGCTTCCTAGGCTAGTCCTGGGAAATATCGGTAGCCTAGGCCGGTACCTGGAACTCTCGTCGATGTCGACGAGTGTTCCAATTAAGGGCAAGAATGTTAAGTGCGGGCGTACCGCCAGCCTTGTTTACACTACGTGTAGTGGCGTCGGACCTTTCCCATCATGTTCCCGTCTATTTCGACTGCCTTTGGATATAAAAATACATTAGCCTAACCTAACCTAACCTAGTATTCATGTAGTAATGACAGGGGGCAAATAGCAGAAAATATAGCGTCGAAATAGACGGGAACGTAACTGCGAGCGCACAACATGACGACCGTACACCCGATCACTACATCCATCCCCAATTAAGTTGTGTTTTTTTTTAGGGAGACATCCCTTTCAACTGTCCCCTCTATTGTCTTTGTTTTATACAGTATATAATATATATATATATACAGTATAGGATATGATAAATCTACAGTTATACTACCCCTATTTTGTCTCTATCTGTTGGTACTAATAAGTTAATATTATTAGTAGTAGACTTAGTATGGTTTGATGATGCGTGGAAATGTATATTTGACTTTAAATAGATACATTGAAGTATTACAAACCTTCGGCAAAGTGAGACTCGTCCGCAGCGCTTTCTTCGGTTTCTTCGTCCGCGGTTTGTTTATCTGGGTTTACAGTCGGTTGGGCTGCAGCGTACTTGTTTTTTGCCCCCTGCTGTCAATATATATGATGATGACAATAAGTAATTGCTTACAGTTTCTTACAGTAGATCCTCTGGAAAAAGGCAAACTAGGCCTGTGTATCCAGCTCAGTGCCAGTACTTGCACTGCTGCGGTCGTTCACGGTGTTGGCGGCGGCGGTAGCAGACGCAACATTTTTACTATTCTGTATTTTTGCTTTATAATCAAACTTCAAATCTTGTCTTCCCCATGCTTTATCAAGATTACTTTCAAACTTCCTTATTTATTCGGAATCGACTACATACTGGGGCAGTGCGTTCCACTCATTTACCACTCTATCATAAAATGAGTTCTTTGCATTTTCAAGCCTATTTCATTCTTTGTAAATTTTCTTAGAGTGTCCTCTCGTTCTTGTTCCCTCCCGCATCCCGCATCAAAAAGATACCTTCACACACATCCTCATCATATATTCCTGACACTATCTTAAAAGTCTCTATCATATCCCCTCTCTTTCTTCTATATGCCAGTGTCGGAAGCCCCAGTGTCCTCAACCTCTGCTCATACACTATCTTAAAAGTCTCTATCATATCCCCTCTCTTTCTCCTATATGCCAGTGTCGGAAGCCCCAGTGTCCTCAACCTCTGCTCATAGCCCGTGTTCTTCAACGTTGGTACTAGCTTGCTAGCTCTCCTCTGCACTTTCTCCACTGCTTCTATATCCTTTACCATATATGGAGCCCACACCTGGTTCGCATATTCCAGGTGCGGCCTAACCAGCGCTGTATAGAGATTCCTGAATATTTCTTCGTCAAGTGACACAAATGTCCTCCTTATCAGCCCTACATTTCTATTGGCTTTGTTTATCTTTTCCGCTAAATGTTCTGAGAAATTTAACTTATTGTCTATCACTACTCCTATGGGAGGGTGAGGGGGGGGCAAAGCCCCCCCTCAAGGGGATTTTTTTTTTTCAGAGGCTTGTAATTACATCCAAACACTTTACTGTATATTGATGAAAATTAACACAGAAAACTATATAAATCCATGGGAAAATTAGTGACATTAATATAAAAAAAATCCAAGTTTTTTTTTCAGTTTCCGCGTCTGCTGAACCATCCAAAGACACGCTAAAGGGCGTATTTTGAAGGGGGGAGGTGAGGGCGGATAGTGGGGAAGGCGTAGTATAACTGTAGATTTACCTTTTTTCCTCCAGATTTTGAGAAATGAGTGTTTTCATGGTCTTAGTCATAATTCCAATATGGGATACACGATGTGGGGGGCTTTGCCCCCCTCCCCCCTCACCCCCCATAAATTATTGGAATCGTCATCTATGTTGGCAGCAGGGGGTAAATATCGATTATACTTCATAAAGAAGGTGTTTGTAAACAGTGAGGATGTCCTCTAAGGAAAGAGCTCTGAGATTGATTAGAATGGGCGTTTTTTCTATTAATATCGGGTTTTATAAATGTGATCAAAATTATTCTCCCACAGTGGATTATACATGAGTACAGTATAACGATTCCATAGACCTTCATTGTCCCTAATAAATTATGTATAATAAGGCTCCGAGCCTATTCCCTATCATTATCTTATTTTCTATTTATATACGTTCATTCCTTATTGGAATTAACTTTAATCATATTATTATCAGTTCAATTATTTTTGTTTTATTTTAAGACATAGGCTAGTTCATAAATGATAAAAATTATACAAAATATGTAGGCTAGGCCTATTTGTATTATTATATATTTAGTCGTAGTTTTCATACATACAAAAAAATCATTATCGGTACATCCCACACCCGCAGAACAGTGGCTTGAAACAGGGAATGGCTTGCCTTCTGGTGCCTCTCCATCTTCTCTTGGGCCACAAGTTGATGCTGCACTTTAACAAATGGGTGGGTGCCCAACCCCGAAAGGGGTTGAAATAGGGAAGCTATCCCCCCGCCAAAGGCGGCTTTCTAGGGCCTTTCCTAGCTGATGCTGAGAGGATTGGGTTCTAGTCATGTGGTGATGGGCTGGTCTATCAGAGTGAGAACTGAGCGATCTCTGCCATAGCTTACTCTGACTGTTCCTTTTACTTATATATTTTCTAGATCTCAAGTGACGGCGTCTCTTCCGTGGATTGACCTCCCAATCTACCAAGGTTGGAAGCCAAAGCGTCACATTTTTCCTTTGCCCCTCAACTTTCTCTTCATAATTGTTGAGGGGCACAGGGCCCTGGGTGGGGCTTTGGTTTCCCGGGCGTTTCCGCACCCTCCTCAGCTTCCCGCCATGGAGTGGCTTTGGTCACCCAGGCTTTATTGTGGTCGGCAGGGAGGGTTCTGTGGGGGCGCTCGGTTATGGCCTTGGCCTTGTTCGGGGCCTTGGGGCTGTTCGGCCAGGCAGCTTGGGGAACAACAACAACAACAAATGAGCACTCCTTGTGCAGAACCTCAATTAGTTCATACACATTGCAGCTCGCCTCGGCTCTTTCACACAACTTATTGAGGTTGTTGTGCCACCCCTCCACATCATTGTTAGTTCGTACTGTCTGTCCGATTACAGACCATTGGTCTGGAGTCCAACCACCATGGCTTGGAGTAATCCAGGTGGTCTCCAAGTACTCCAACAACTGATGTAGACCATCAGGGTAACTGGGCAAGATCAGGCTATGTTACTTGCTTGCATTTCTTTTTCTTAAAGCTTCACCAAAACTTCTATCGTTAGTGATAGCCATTTGTATGTATTTTTTACTATTGTTAATGTCTTGTCAAGTTGCAAATTTGATTTTAATAGAAAAATGTTGACACTAATTGTAGTTTCTATATTCATGCAGAGTTTAGTCAAATTTACCAGAACGTCCCCGACTTCCCAAATTGACTAATTCCTTGGCCTTGCTCGGGGCCTTGGGGCTGTTCGGCCAGGCAGCATGGGGAACAACAACAACAACAACAACAACAACGTGACGATAGTGCATTGTTATGCACTATGTATGAAGCGATGGAGGAAGTTAATGCAGAAAAGGATAGCCTATAGGAGTAGTGATAGACAATAAGTTAGTGAGTGCTGTACTGTATTTTATATATTATTTTGTAATAGTATAGATATCTTATCAATATTTGTATTTTGTACTATTGTTAATGTGTTGTCATGTTGCAAATTTGATTTTAAATAATATTTTGACATTTAACATATAGTTTCTTTATTCATGCAGAGTTTAGTAAAATTTGCCAGAACGTCCCGGACTTCCCAAACTTGACTACTTCCTTTAACGTGACGATAGTGCGTTGTTATATTTGCGATTAGTTTGCTTGGGACACAGATTAACTTGCTCATGTAGTAATGTACACCCTATGTGGTGGATTGTGTTCTTTTATTTAATAATTTTCATTTTAGTAAGCGTTGTTTCCACATAGCGATTTTGATAATTTAATTTGACTTTATATTGTCCTTGTCCCAATTTTGGTTTGTTTAGTTTGCAAGTTTTACATTTTAATTTTAATTTCTCAGAACATTTAGCGGAAAAGATAAACAAAGCCAATAGAAATGTAGGGCTGATAAGGAGGACATTTGTGTCACTTGATGAAGAAATATTCAGGAATCTCTAAACAGCGCTGGTTAGGCCGCACCTGGAATATGCGAACCAGGTGTGGGCTCCATATATGGTAAAGGATATAGAAGCAGTGGAGAAAGTGCAGAGGAGAGCTAGCAAGCTAGTACCAACGTTGAAGAACGCGGGCTATGAGCAGAGGTTGAGGACACTGGCATATAGGAGAAAGAGAGGGGATATGATAGAGACTTTTAAGATAGTGTCAGGAATGTATGATGAGGATGTGTGTGAAGGTATCTTCTTGATGCGGAAGGGAACAAGAACGAGAGGACACTCTAAGAAAATTTACAACAAAAGAAATAGGCTTGAAAAGGCAAAGAACTCATTTTGTGATAGAGTGGTAAATGAGTGGAACGCACTGCCCCAGTATGTAGTCGATTCCGAATCAATAAGGAAGTTTGAAAGTAATCTTGATAAAGCATGGGGAAGACAAGATTTAAAGTTTGATTATAAAGCAAAAATACAGAATAGTAAAAAATTTGCATCTGCTACCGCCGCCGCCAACACCGTGAACGACCGCAGCAGTGCAAGTACAGTAGTCCCTCGAATTTTGCGTCTTTCAAATTTGCGAAATTTTGATTTTGCGAACGGGACCCAAGATTTGACCATTTTTGCGGGACTTGATATGTGCGATATTACTTGAGTTTTGCGGGTGGCGCCCAATGATACAGGGTTTCCGCACTAGTTTTCGGGGGGGAGGGGTATGAGGGTCGTGATGTCGGGCCGCCCTGTGGCCCATTGTTTACTGTTTATAGATTCTCCCACGCTCCAATATGTTCTCACGCTCTCGCATAATCGACTTCCTTGGGCAAAATTGAAGTGTTACCTGTGCCCTGGGTCCCCTGAATCTGTATTTCTGTGTTTTTCTTTATTGTAGGATGTATAATTAAGTGTATGTGTCGTAATGTGTGTACAAACAAGGACGAAAATCACCAAAAAATAGGCCCTCGATGATAAGATGTCGACCATATTCAATTAATCCCATAAGGTTAGTTATTTGAAATTTGCGATTTTGAATTTTGCGGGCTGCAATGTCGACCATATTCTCGCAAAATTCGAGGGAGTACTGTACTGGCACTGAGCTGGATACACAGGCCTAATTTGCCTTTTTCCAGAGGATCTACTGTAAGAAACTGTAAGTTATGTGTGCGATTAGTTTGCTTGGGAAGCAGATTAACTTGCTCATGAAGTAATGTACACCCTATGTGGTGGATTGTGTTCTTTTATTTATAAATTATTATTTTACTTAAGCGTTGTTTCCACGTAGCGATTTTGATTAGTTGTTTTGTCGTTTTACTGGGTTCGTATACGTTTTGGTTTGTTTATTTTGCAAGTTTTACATTATAATATATAATTCCATTATTATATATTATTAATATATATGTATTACACCTTTATACCTTAGTGGAAACTAAGAAAAAATAAAATAAAAAAACAAAACAATCCAGACGAATAAAACTACAAACAAAGGCATTTGTTCAAATCGGCATTCACTCGCAATCCTTCTATCGAATCAGTTACCACTACACAACGAACCACTTACTGTACCTACAAAACCACTTTTTTTAAGCTTCACCATAACTTCTAATTATAGTTTCTATATAAATATATATTTTAAACTTTATTCTTTCTTTTCAAAACAAATTTTGTAAGTGGACCTGTCGACGAGTGTTCTATGTCGTAGATGAGTGTTCCATCGTCGACGAGAGATCTAGCTTCGCGCTTCGACGATAATTCCGGTCGACAAGAGTTCCATAATTCCCTAGGCCTATCATGGGGTAGAATGTAGAGTTCGGACATACCGCCATCATTGTTTACAATACGCTGAGCGGCAGCAGACGCTTACCATCATGTTCCTGTCTATTTTGACTGTTGTTGGATACAATATGTTGAGGGGGGGGCCTCACCCCCCCTCCCATGGGCCATGACATATTGTCATCATCATATATATTGCCAGGAGGGGGCAAATAACCGAAAAAAATCGCCGTCAAAATAGATACGAAGTTAACTGCGGCGATCGACCATGTAAACATGACGGCAGCAGACGCTGGCGATCGTGTTCCCGTCTATTTTGACTGCTATTGGATACAATAATATATTTAGGGTGGGCTTTGCCCCCCCCCCCCCCCCCCTCACCCCTCATGACATATTGTCATCATCATAGATACGCTATTGCAAGCAGGGGCAAATAACCGAAAAAATCGCCGTCAAAACAGACGCGAACTTAACCGCGGCGATCGACCTATGTAAACATGACAACCGTACGCCCGAACACTACATCCATCCCTTTTTATTTTGGTTTTAGGAAGTTTTCATCATTATACAGTAGCCTAGTTGAAATTAGTTACAATCCCCGGAAAATTTGTTTTCCTCCATTATCCAACGATCTTAAAACACTTAGATGTATGTCATTTTCAGAGTAAAAAAACAACCATTTATTGCCTTAAGATACAGGATGGAGTGTATTGATATCAGCATCTCTTGCCAGTAAGGGGTTAAATAAGAGTTTTACCTCCGTCAATGGGGAGATTTTGGTTTGTTTTTATATCTATCTATCTATCTATCTATTGCCTGACGCCGTGATCCCCGAAGGGGTGGCCACGAACGAACCGCCCCCATGCACCTCTGTCCCCAGTCAGTCGACGCCCCTCCCCCCAACCAGCACCGCCTTCGTTCATGTACTTCCTCACTCCATCCTTCCACCTCATATTCGGTCTACCTCTCCCCCTCTGTCCCTCCACCTCGCTCTCGTACACCCTCTTAGTCATTCTCTCGCTTTCCATACGTTCCATATGGCCGAACCATCTCAAGTTGTTCCTTTTCACACTTTCCAGCACATCTACCTCCACACCACACCTCCTTCTTACTTCCTCATTAGTCTGTCTATCCCTCCATGTAACTCCGCACGCACTCCTTAAGTAATTCATTTCCACTGCTCTCACTCTTGGTCTGAGTCTCTCAACCAACGTCCATGCTTCGCTTCCGTAAGTCAGTGTCGGGATTACCACACTGTCATGCAAGGACTTCTTCACTTCCATACTGACCACCCTATTTCTTGTTACTGCTTTTAGCGTTCCTACAACCCTCTTCCCATGTTGTACCCTCTCCCGCACCTCTTCATCCATAGTCCCATCTTTACTCAACACACTGCCCAGATACTTAAAAGAGTTGACGATCTCCATAGCCTGACCGTTCAGCTTCACCTCACACTCTGTGACTTCACCCCTTTCGAAGACCATAACCTTGCTCTTCCCCGTATTTACCTTCAAATTCCGTTTTTTGCACACTGTTCCAAACTCATTTACCAGACCCTGCAACTCCCATTCATTATCACTCATCAGAACTGTATCATCCGCAAACAGCAGTATAGGTAGCTTCCACTCAATTCCCTCCCTTTTCAGCGATACACCAACATCCACTGCTCTTGATAGTATTTCTTTCATAACTCCATCCATATATACAGTAAACAACCACGGGGACATCACACACCCCTGTTTCAAACCAACTTTCAGGTCAAAGAACTCGCTCTGCTCACTCTCCACACGTACTGCCGCCTTTGCACCCTCATACATGCTCTTCACTGCTTTCAGCAACTTGCCCTCTACTCCGTATATTCTAAGTACTTTCCACAAACCTTCTCTATCCACTCTGTCATAGGCCTTCTCCAAGTCCATAAAGGCAACATACACCTTTTGTTTCTTCTCCAGATACTTCTCCACAACACAATTCAGGGTAAAAATCTGATCTACACATCCTCTTCCCTTCCTAAAACCTCCCTGCTCGTCGCCTATCCATTTCTCCGTTCTCACTCTCACTCTCTCAATCACTACCCTACTGTATACCTTCCCTACTACGCTTAGAAGACATATTCCTCGGTGGTTACCACACACTCCTCTTTCCCCTTTGCCCTTATATAGGGGGACTATTATGCCAGTCTTCCAGTCATCGGGTGCACTCCCCTTCTCCCATGCTAGTTTGCACATTTTCCATACCCATTCTATCACTATCTCACCACCATACCTCAACATTTCCCCACACACTCCATCTGTTCCTGGTGCTTTCCCCAACTTCACTCTTTTCATGGCTTCCCACACTTCTGACCTCCTGATCCCCACCTCCTCCTCCACTACTTCTCTTCTTCTCCCTCCCATACCATATCCAGCTATGTTTGCTGGCTCTTCATTCCTTTCATTTAGCAACTCACTGAAGTACTCCCTCCATCTTTCGACTCTCTCTTGCTTCTCGGCTAGCATTCTCCCATTCTTATCTTTCACACCCTTACTGTTTCCCTTGCTACCTTCCCTAACTTTCTTGACTTCTTTCCAGAACAGTTTCTTACTCTCCCTCCATTTTACACTCAGATTCCTTCCAAATTCCTCATCTACTCTTCTCTTACTTTCCTTCACTACTCTCTTCACCACCCTCTTACTCTCCACGTACCTCGCTCGTTTCTGTCTCTCGGAATCTTCATTCCCTCTACTACCCAACCACTCTCTATATGCTTTCTTCTTTTCTTCCACAGCTATTCTTACCTCTTCTGTCCACCATGCTGTACCTTTCACTCCCCTCCCTCTTCTCCTCACTCCACACACCTCCTCACATGCTGCACAGATCTCATCCTTAAACACCTTGCTCATCTCCTCCACTTCCTCCATAACTTCCAGGTCGAACCCACCTAGTCGTCTTTCCACTGCTCTCCTGTACTCCTCCCTAATTTCCTCCTCCTGCAACCTCTCCACCCTCCTCACCATTCCACCCTCCTCTCGCCTCCCTCCCGCTCTCCTCACCCACTTCTTTTGTATCCTAACCTTAGCTACCACTACATAATGATCAGACAGACCCCCTCCAATACCCCTATACACCCTAGCATCCATCACAGATTTCTTCATTCGTTCATCCACACATACATAATCAATCAATGACTTTCGTTCCACCACTGTCTTATCCTTCATCGTCAACATCCGTTTCCACGTGTACCTGTGGATCATTCTGTGTCGGAAGAAGGTGTTGGCTATCCACAGCCTCCTCCCCACACATACGTCCACAAGTGCACTACCATTCCCATTCACCTCTGATGGTACCCCCCACCCTCCCACCACTCCCTCAACTTTCCTATCACCCACCTTACCATTCATATCCCCAATCAGAAATATTGTTTTTATAGTGCTCATAAAATGCCTTTCCGGTGGTTGAAACAAATTATAATATGATCTTTGCAACATACATATTGGGGTGGATGGGATTCGTTAGCCTTGGTCGGCAACTCATCTAGGGGAGACAACCTTATACAAATCCGGGTGGATGGGACTCATCAGCCTTGGTTGGCAACCTGTCGGGGAGTAAACCTGATAAAAATCCGTACTGCTTACCTAAGGGTAAGGCAGGTTAGTGGATGGATAATTAGCCAAACACCACTGTAGAAAAATAGTGCTAACAAGATACACAGAGGGCCTCGGAGTCGGACGGATCCTAAATTGAGTGGTCAATCCTGTAAGTCCTTCACTAAACTGGCTCGGGTTGTCCCTCTCGCAGGGAATAGGTCCGCTTGGGGGCATTCTGTGTATGGCCACCCTCGTAATGGGAGTAAGGCGTCCGGCAATAGATAGATAGATATTCTATAATAGCCTTCAAATAGTGGTTCCTCCGGTAATAAGTACCTACAGTCCTCATCTACCGCTCTTCTCTTCGCCAACATGTAAGCAAATCCTAGGAGTCTATATACGCTTCTAGTCGCTGTGTAGACATCCAAACACAGTGTTTATCGTGACGTCATCTAGAATAAAGTGGTCCCTCTCATTTGGCGATTTAATTAGTCTAGCCAAACCAGCGCCAAAAGTGTATTTCGCCAAACGCGAATAGTACTGTACTTTAAATGGGAAAATTATCCATTAGTCTTTGACGAGGCCCGAGTTCACCCTTTTCAAACCGCCCACCATGCGCATCGTTGATCGCCGACACACTCGGCGCCGTCTGCTTACTCTGTTTTTGCTAGAAGACATAGGCCTAGCCTATATATCTCCACAAAGAAATGATCTATCCTAGGTTAGATTGTATATCAGGCAGCAGCACTCATTGTTATCTTGTGAATAGCCTTATTGATAAGGAATAACCACATAACATAGCTAGCCAGACCAAGAATTAGTCTAACCTAGCTTAGATATATATCAGGAGGCAGAAATCACTTTTACCTTGTGAATGGTGAAGACTAGAATGTTCTATACCAAGTGCTTTTCAATTGAGCAAAATAATAAAAGTGGTTTTTGGACCCGTGGTCACTTCTTCGATTATCGAGTCACCTGATGCGTGTATTTACCTAATTGTAGTTTACAGGAGTTGAGCTAAGCTCGTGTTGTCCCGTCTCTCAGTCTACTTTTATCCAATTTTTTCTTGAAAATATGGATGTTCCTTGCCCCTACCACCTCCTCCTCCAGCCTATTCCATTTGTCAATACATCTATAGGGGAAGCTAAACTTCCTGATATCGTTCTTGCAGGTAGGTCTTTTTACTTTGTAGCTGTGGCCTCTAGTTATTCCTGTATCCATAATTAATATATCCTCCCTATCCAGCCTCTCCAGCCCTCGGGTGCATTTGTACATCATTATCATGTCTCCCCTCTCTCTCCTCTCTTTTAGACTCGGTAGATTTAATTTTTCTAGCCTCCCTTCATATGGCAGTTCTCTGAAACTTGAAACCAATCTAGTAACTGCTCTCTGGATTCTTTCTAACTTGTGAATATGCTTCTTAAGATGCGGGGACCACACCACTGCTGCATACTCCAATCTTGGTCTAATCATACTTTTTATACTTTTCGCTAACATGTGTGTGTGTGTTTGTGTGTCGCGGACTGTTCGGCACAGTAAACAAAGCAAAACACAAGAGCTATGAGGTTCACAAATCGGATTGGTCAAGATTACTCTGTTAATATACGTTTATGAAATATACCGTACCTGGGATATTCTCGCTATCCAAGCAGCTCAGTTAAGGTTTTGTGAGAAGGCCTAGGCCTATCTATAGCCTCGGCCTAAGAGTAACTCTCAGTACGGCGCTCTACTGTATATGAAACATTAACAGCAATAAAAAAAACAATAGATAATAGATAACAGATTTTATTTACCATGAATTATTTAGAGTTAGACCTGGTGAGACGAGCTTGCGGGCGGTGCATTCTGGGCCGACGTCATTCCGTGACATCAGCATTCCCGTCAAAAGTGAATTTGAAGCGCCAAATTCGGATTCTGGTACCATATCCAACCTATCGCCAATACTGTGTTTCGCCAAGCTGAAACTCGACAAATGCGAGGGACCACTGTAAGTGCTTATAGCCTATAAAATCTTTAGTCATGGTATTTGAGTCATTATTATTGATGTTCTTTCCGGGATGGATGCAGTGTCCGGGCGTACGGTCATCATGTTTACATAGGTTGATCGCCGCGGCGATTTTTTTCGGTTATTTTCCCACTGCTGGCAATGTACAGTATATGATAATGACAATATGTCATGGTGGGTGATCATATTATTGTATCCAATGGCGGTCAAAATAGACAGGAACATGATGGCAAGCGTCCGCCTCCGCGTAGTGTAAACAAGGCAGGCGGTACGCCCGAACTCAACATTCTTGCCTTCTTTTCTTTGCCAATTCTACTCATTATGTCATTCAGTCATTTATTGTTTTTCGCCGTTCAAATCGCCAGTTGTCATATTAAACGAGTGTGTGAAGGTTACTCTTATGATTTGCGAAGTTATTGTGCTTTCTGAGCACATCAACTCAACATTTGGTAAAGGTTTGTAGCTGTTAGATAAAGGTTAGTAGCTGTTTGGTAAAGCTATTAGCTGGTAGGTGAATGTTAGTTGTGTATTTCACGTTATAGGTACAGTAGAACCCCTCCCATCTGGTGCTCTCAGATCCGGAAACCCAAGAGGTCCAGATAGGCATTTCAATCCAGACTCATGTTTCAGCCAGCCAGACTTGTCTGGATGGCTTGGGGGAAAAAAAAAAGTCAATCTGGAAACGAAAGAGACGAATACGGGTTACCGCACGTATTGTTTACATCCAGCTTTAGATATCCAGACTTGTATGTCAGCCATCTGGATTTGTCTGGATGGCTGAAACCTAAGTCTGGTTGTTTAAGTTAGATATCCGGACTCATGTTTCAGCCATCCGGATTTGTCTGGATGGCTGAATATATATATCCGGACTTTTGGCAGATCCAGACAGGGTTCTCCCCCAATTAGTCTGGATGGGTGAGGTTTTACTGTACTGGGAACGGTGTACAGTCACTCGGGCCGCGGTATGATTGGGCCACGGCATAATTGTTAATACTGCATATATAGCTGGTAGGTGAAGGTTAGTTTTGTATCCCACCTACTGGGTACTAGGAACCTGCACTTGCTGGTAGGTAAAGGTTAGTTGGGTATCCCACCTACTGAGTAGAAGGAACCTGCACTAGCTGGTAGGTAAAGGTTAGTTGGGTATCCCACCTACTGGGTACGAAGAACCCGCACTAGTTGGTAGGTAAAGGTTAGTTATGCATCCCACCTACTGAGTACTAGGAACCTGCACTAGCTGGTAGGTAAAGGTTAGACTTTGGGTATCCCACCTACTGGGTACTAGGAACCCGCACTAGCTGGTAGGTAAAAGTTAGTTGGGTATCCCACCTACTGGGTACTAGGAACCTGCACTAGCACCCATGGAATGATTTCTGCTTCCATGGCCGGGGACCGTCGGAGAGTGCTGAACGCATTACCGAGGTAATCCTATCGGGCATGGAAGCATACATTCCATTCTCTTTCTCTCAGACTAATGCTAAAAAATCTTGGTTTACTCACGCCTGTTCTACTGCTGTCCGCAATAGGGAGGAAGCATTCAAACGGTACCGACGCCTTAAAACTCAAGACTCTCATTCTTCCTATGTTTCTTCCCGGAATCATGCCAAATCTGTTCTTCGACTTGCCAAGCACTCTTTCATCAATAATAAATGCACTGAACTATCCAACTCTAGCTCTTTCCAAGCTTTCTGGCATCTAGCCAAAAACCTCTCCAACAATTTCTCTTCCTCGTCTTTCCCTCCCCTTTCCCACTCTGATGGCAGAACCATCACTTCTTCCTCTGACAAAGCTAAACTCTTCGCTCAAACTTTTGCTAGAAACTCCACCTTGGATGATTCCGGTGCTATTCCTCCCTCTCCACCCTCCTCTCTCTTACTTATGCTTAATATCCTAATCTCTTCTAAAGATGTACTTTCTACCCTCTTTGGGCTTAATACTAATAAGGCGTACGGTCCGGACGGCGTTCCTCCTGTTGTACTCAAAAACTGTGCTTCCGTGCTGACTCCCTGCCTAGGCAAACTCTTTCGTCTCTGTCTATCCTCTAACGTCTTCCCTTCATGCTGGAAGTTTGCTCTCATTCAACCTGTCCCAAAGAAGGGTGACCGCTCTCAACCCACCAACTATCGTCCAATTGCTCTCATCTCTTGTGTATTTCAAAAGTTTTTGAAACTATTCTTGCTTCCAAATTTCTTAAGCATTTCTCTTCTCATAATCTGCTCTCAGATCGCCAGTATGGCTTCCTTAAGGGTCGCTCTACTGGTGATCTTTCATATCTTACTAACTCTTGGTCATCCTCCTTTCGGGACTTCGGTGAGACTTTTTCTATTGCACTAGACATATCAAAAGCCTTCGATAGAGTCTGGCACACATCTTTAATTTCTAAACTACCCTCCTTCGGTTTCTATCCCTCCATCTGTGCCTTTGTCTCTAACTTCCTCTCCAGCCGTTCCATAGCTGCAGTTGTGGACGGCCATCGCTCACTTCCTCACCCTATAAACTCCGGTGTTCCTCAGGGCTCTGTCCTATCTCCTATTCTCTTTCTAATTTTTATAAATGACCTTCTCAACTGTACCTCAACTCCCATCCATTCATACGCAGACGACTCAACCTTACACTACTCCATTTGTTTTTCAGAACGCCCAAGCCAGCAATTCCTCAACGACAAACGGAATGAAGGCATAGAACAATTAAATTCTGATCTAACTACTATCTCTAATTGGGGCAGAGAAAACCTTGTTACCTTTAATGCTTCCGAAACCCAATTTCTCCATCTATCTACCCGTCAGGAACTCCCTGCGGACTATCCCTTATTCTTCAACAATACAAAAATCAATCCTTCATCTTCTCTCAATATTCTTGGTGTCTCTTTTTGTTCTGCTCTCAGTTGGAAGGACCATATTACCAGTCTTGCTAAGGCAGCCTCCCAGAAGCTGGGTGTGCTCAACCGCCTGAGGGGGTTCTTTACCCCTGCACAGCTTCTTGCTCTGTACAGGGGCATAGTGCGTCCTTGTATTGAGTATTGTTCACATATGTGGGGAGGTTCCTCGCACACCGCTCTCCTAGACAAAATTGAAAGGAAGACCTTTCGTATCATTAACTCCCGTCCACTCACCAACTATCTGCAATCTCTCTCTCTTCGCCGCAATGTTGCATCTCTCTCGCTATTCTATCGCTACTATAATAAAGTAGACGTGCCGTTTTGCCCAAAATCAAAACGGCATACCCAACTCTGCGATGGGTTACCATCATCACTACTAATATCATCATCAATCACAATCACCATTATCACTACTACTGCCATCATCACTACAACTGCCACAATCATCACAACCACTTTTATCATCACCAATACTATGATCATCATCACTACTACAATTACAATCATCGCTACTACTCTCACCATCATCACTACTACTGTCACCATGGTCACTACCATCTTAATGACTACTATCATCATTGATACAACTATCATCCATCATTACTAATATCATCACCAGGCGGGTGTCCAACCCCGAAAGGGGTTGAAATAGGGGAGCTATCCCCCCGCCAAAGGCGGCTTTCTAGGGCCTTTCCTAGCTGATGCTGAGAGGATTGGGTTCTAGTCATGTGGTGATGGGCTGGTCTATCAGAGTGAGAGCTGAGCAATCTCTGCCATACCTATAGCTTACTCTGACTGTTCCTTTAACTTATATATTTTCTAGATCTCAAGTGACGGCGTCCCTAACGTGGATTGACCTCCCAATCTACCAAGATTGGAAGCCAAAGCGTCACATTTTTCCCTTGCCCCTCAACTTTCTCTTCATAATTTCTGAGGGACACAGGGCCCTGGGTGGGGCTATGGTTTCCCGGGCATTTCCGCACCCTCCTCAGCTCCCCGCCATGGAGTGGCTTCGGTCACCCAGGCTTTATTGTGGTCGGCGGGGAGGGTTCTGTGGGGGCGCTCGGTTATGGCCTTGGCCTTGCTCGGGGCCTTGGGGCTGTTCGGCCAGGCAGCTTGGGGAACAACAACAACAACTTAACCTAGCAAATACGTAGCGAGATTTTTTCGCCCCCAGAACGCATTCATTGCTGGGGGAGGGGGGAGGGGGGGTAAAACCATATTTTGGACCTAAAATCATAACTATTGCATAAATTCAAAAAATCTTTTTTGACTGACGTTCGCATTCACGCAACAAATGTTCATGTGAAATTTGGTGAAAATCCGTCCAACGGTCTAGGAGGATTTCCAAGACAGACGAACGACGACGACGACAGACATTTTTTTTGTGTGGTACCCACTATACAGGGGGGCGATACCAAACTCTGCTTACGCAGAGTTGATAATCAGTGTTCCTCAGAGCTTTCCCAGTGTATACCACCTCCTTTACGTAGGGCACGTGGTACCCGTCTTGCAACACAATCCCACCCCTACTCTGTACAACTCTCCAACTCAAGAGTGAAACGTTATTCTCAGACTTTCTTCTATTCAACAGCTGAGCTCTGGAACTCTCTCCCAGAATCAGTCTTTCCCTCTTCCTATGACTTAAATTGCTTCAAACTCTGTGTGTCCAGGCATTTTGGCTCGAACGTCCCTTGATTTTGGCCCTGTCACTCTTTCACCTATGGGGGAGGCACTCGCTATAGGCAGTTCTGCCTTGGGGGAAAAAAAAAAAAAAAAAGAGAGTTAGTTAGGTATCTCACCTACTGGGTACTAGGAACCTGCACTAGCTGGTAGGTAAAGGTTAATTGGGTATCCCACCTACTGGGGACTAGGAACTTGCACTAGCTGGTAGGTAAAGGTTAGTTGGGTATCCCACCTACTGAGTAGAAGGAACCCGCACTAGCTGGTAGGTAAAGGTTAATTGGGTATCCCACGGTCCCACCTACTGGGTACTAGGAACCTGCACTAGCTGGTAGGTGAAGGTTAGTTGTATATCCCACATACTGGGTCTAGGTTAGGTTGGGTTGTATGGTTAGGTTAATACTCATACTAGGTCTCAGAAACAAGATTCATATTAGCGGTCAGCCCAATGATTAATCGAAATCGCCCTCGCAGGTTGGACCTTACCGCCCACGAGTCTGGTTCAGTAAGGTCCAAATAGGCTAGCGGTCGCACCACTATCGACAGCACATATATAGTAATGGATGCACTATTTTGAGTTTTCACTAGCATTACCCATTAATTTTCTTTGTTACAAGTGGGTTTTACATTCACATTGTTGTTTCCCTGACCCTCGATAGGTGGTCAGGGTTATTTAAATACGCCCACCACTCATAGTGGGTGTGACGTCACGCTATTCATTCCTTCCAGCCAATCACAGATGCTTTCTCGACTGTGACTGTGTTGAAGTGTTCTGATACACACAGGTTTCTCTATCCATAGCCTTTTTCAACCCTGCTCTTTCCCTGATATACAGTACTTCTTGCCCTCCCCACCTATCGGGGTAAATATATTAATACCTGTATTGTTGAGGCAAACAACATAATGTGAAGTTAAAACACTACATCCTTGCCAAGAATAATAATGGGAAATACTAGTGAAAACTCAAAATAGTACGCCCGTCACTTATGTGTGCTGTCAATAGTGGTACGCCCGATAACACCATTCTTACCAGCTGGGGAAGGATGTAGTGTCCACTATCCAGGCATACAGTCGTCATATTTACATAGGTCGTGGGCTCGTGGTTACTTCCCGTCTATTTTGATTTTTTTTTGTTCTATTATTTGCCCCATGCTGGCAATATATATGATGACAATAAGTGAGGGGGGGGGGGGGGGGGCAACCTATTATTGTATCCCACATCAGTCAAAATAGATGGGCACATGATCGCGAGCTTGCGAGTAGTGTAAACAAGGCGGGTGGTATGCCCGGCTACTACATCCTTACCCTAAGCTGGGTGAAAAGATGCAAGTCCATGAATGTGGAGGGAGCTGCACCAAGCTTGACCAAGAAAGATGTGGGATTGGACTTTGCGATCTGATTTTAACTCAAAGAACCTGACAAGTAGGCCTAAGGCCAAAGGGGTTTTGCTCGAGGTGAAAAATAAAATTGTGTGTTTATGTCCCATGACCAACATTTGTCCAAATGTGGCAATGCAGCACTGGCTGTACATGTATGTGTCCTTGTGCGATTCATGCCCCCCCCCCCCCCTCCCTCCCGTCAAAACAACAAAACTTTCTCTAGTGCAGTTGTAAGTGGTTTTAAGCCATGAAATAATGCAATGGCTCTATGGAGGCCACCCGTGTGTGTCAGTGCAAACTTGATTTGGCTCTATGGTGGCCAGCCGGGCTTGAAGGGTTAAGTTAGGTCAGGTCTTGTTCAGTCCATACTGGTACAGGCTACAGCACTGTATCATCTATTCAAAACAGCATACAATATGTACCATAATTCGTGTCTAGTACAGTACAGTGGTCTAAAATGTACTGTTATTTCAGGGATGGTGGAGGTGGCAGCCCAGGTAGTGGGTGGAGGGGTTCATCTGGCCGGGGACATAGTTCAGGTCTGTGTCACGGTCACTGCTCCAGCCCTCGACCCAGCTCTCACAGCTCAGTCCAGGTATCATTAGGTTCCATTAGTACCGTAATCCTTTAGAGGCGAGGATTTTGAGTTTTCCGTCATTAATAAAAACAAAAATCTTCTCTAAAGTAAAGCGTTAAAAATAAAAATATGTTGCTCTTCAAGTGTTATCTTTATTGCAAGTAGACAAAGAAATCATCATCATCATATCCGACGCCTTGCTTCCCCCTGGGAAGCCCCCGCTAGAGGACAAAAAAATCTTCTGTAAATTTCTTTATCTTTCTATGGTGACGTGTTGTGTTGAATTTCACCATTTTCGGCTCTCTGGGACTCCAAAATGTTTCAAAAGAGCATACAGTATAGGAGAGGTATGGTGTGGGAGAGGTATGGTGTGCCAAAGAAGGTAGTGGGGAGAGATGGATACATGGGGTGGGCATCAGACAAAATAGAGTGAGGTGGCAGGATTGAGAGAGGGGTACCACTACCAGGCACACAAATAGTGAATGGCAGGGTATGGGAAGGGGTACTATAGTCCATTCATTCTAGGTTGGGCAGAAATTGTAACTCTAACCTCTTGTAACTCAAAAAGGGCTAGAGCAAATGAGCTGTCAATTTCCGCACCCATTCCCTAGCCATGTCTTCCTATGTATTGTATGTATGTATTTACTCAGGCCTATTCCCCCACTTTTCCTAAAAAAAGAAAAAAAAAAAAAAAAAATCCTGGGGGTGGCCGACTCAAGACAGAGCCCGAATAGGCACAACACAACAGAAAACAATGAACACACAAAAACAAAATACAAATTCACACATTTCTAGGTCACCCAGGAGAAGACCCAGAGACCAGGGTCACCAGCACTCCCTCGGCCCAAGTCTTCCTATTTGGTAGAAATATTAGCTCGATTACTCTAGTCCTTTTTGAGTTTTGAGAGGTTAGGTGTTACGATTCCTCCCCAACCTAGAATGAACGGACTATAGTAATGGTCCTCTTACATTGACCGACACAAGACAGGATAACAGTCACACTGATGAGAGCTATGGTACGGTAATTCAAATAGATGTAACTATAGAACTGAAGCCGGTATCACACGAGAGCTTTTTTAGTCAACATTCGATATTCAAAATTTTCCTGGCAAAATTTCTGGAATATTTTGCACTGGTATCGGAAACTAGACTGATGGTAGATGAATTAATTAACCCTTCTTGCCCGGGCTCGCCTTCCTAAGGACAGCATTCAGATCCGAGCGATCTGGCCGAAAAACGTCATAATAGGCCTAGCCCTATCTTTGTTATTTTAACTGCTAGAGAATGCACACACATTGCAAAACGTAGCCCTGTTTCGTATCTGTAGACTGGCATTTAGTAGAGCTCTCTAGGTCAACTGGTTCAGTTGTGATGATGATTTCCGTGGAGAGCATTTAGCCGCGGATTGAGCAATATCGGACATTTACAGACACTAATTTCGTCTTAGCAGACAACAACAACATTGATCCGACTTCTTCTTTTTTTCGAAGGTGCGGTGTCGCAAAGACCGGCTTTGTTTACATATGGTCGATGCACGGCTTTCAAACCACGCTTAATAGGTTTTCAAGCTTACGGATTTAAAAGGACACCCGGGCTCCGGCCCATCTGCCGCGGTGTCATTTTAAAATGCTGCCCGGGCGGGAGGGGTCAAGGTAACCGAAATACTTAAAATGTTGACCTCCTAAGCTGCCAGGCCAGTGTTGTGGGAAAAAGCGCTCGTGTGATACCGGCCTGAGAGGATGCAATAACTGAGGATAATTCAAGCATAGGCAGACAAAGGTAGCATTCAAGGAGACTACTGCAGGACTCTTCTTCTTCTTCTTACCTCTGACCGGATATAGGCTATCCTAGTGTTTACTAGCTTATACCCCTTTGAAAGGACATTAGCCTAACCTAACAACCTTACCTAACCTATCTTAGTACAGTATTATAGGTGGGGGCTTCCGCCGCCACACCCCCGCTTTGACTTGGATTTTTGGTGTATTTGTCTGTGAAGTGGGTATTTTTCAATTTGTTGATAACGAAAATCCTCCATGCGGACTATATAGAGAAAAATATGGCGAATCTATTGGTGCCTATTTTCCCTAATAAATTGTTTCTCATAATGTCGCACTAGTGTCCTTGAATATTATCCAGACAAATTGTAGGTATGACCACAGAGTTAAATGTACAGTACTACGGTATATACTGTACCTGTCATTTACTTTGGCATAAGAGTTGACTACTGTTATGTAATTTTAAGATGTTTGCTCCATTAGTTTGTCAATTTTAAGACCTTCTGCCCCATTTCCTTGTCAATATTAAGACCTTTCGTGTTATTTTTTTCCTGGCGAACGATATTGAGCCTGTAATTTTGGAAGAACCGGCCTTTGGTCGAGAAATTTTTCTGCCAAAAAAATGTACAAATTAATCTAGAAGGGGAATTTAATGGATGTTTTTTAAAGTTTGATGGAAGTCTAGGGAAGAAACTAGAAGAAAAATAATAAATAAATGAAAATTAGACCAAAAGTGAATCCTTCCCTGAGTCTCTTCCCATCCAGATGACACTTAAGGGTAGATTTACACTCCAGGGATATTTTTCTGGACTCCTTTCTCCATCATGTTTAGTCCCATTGCTTTTGATATTTTAAGACGTTCATCCCATTAGTTTGGCGATTTTAACCCCTTAAGGACGGGGTTGTATGTTGAAATGACCTAGCTGCCAGGCGGATATATTTACCGAAAAAGAGCTTCATTCCGTGCTCTTTTTCATGCATAAACAAGAGCCAGAGCGTAATACAATTACAGTATATAACCGTGAAAGGGTGATAATAGAGCTTACCAATGACACCTGAATCATCCTTCTACGACCACGGGTAATCCTGTAGCGATCGCGCAACCGGAGGTGAAAATTCCCTAAATAAGGTAATTTCCTGAGTGTTTTCCTTATCTCGCGTGGCCGGGTGTGTGTGTAGGGAGGCGGCGCTGGTCCCAGACGCGGCCCAGTGGTGGTGCCGAGCAGTCAGAGCCCGCCTATCGTCCTCCCAATGCGCGGACTCTCTCTCAGAGCCCCTAATGTGCTCAGAATGCGGCCCGTCATATGACGGGTACCGGAGGATAGTCCATTTATCTCTCGCCCGTCATATGACGGTCACCGCGGCTTGAGTGTTAAGAACTTTAGCCCCATTTCTGTAAATTTTAAGACCTTTCGTGCTATTTAGGTTTCGGTTTTTCATGGCTAGCGATTGCGAGCCTGTAATTTAAGAGGATGTAATTATAATGTAAAACTTGCAAAATAAACAAACCAAAACTTAGACGAACACAGTAAAAGGACAAAAGAACATAACAAAGTCATATACCGGTATCAGTAAATTTATTTGAATTGAATCTATTATGCCCCCATTCCCTCCCTCCAGCTATCTACAGTAAGGATTACCTCAGTACTGTACATTTAACATTTAACATTTCTAAACTTCCTAGGCAAAGCTGTGGTAGACTCCAACATTTACTGGAATACCTTCTCTAACTACACCTTTCTCTTCCTGCTTTTTGTGAACCCTTATACAATTTCATTATCACACATAAAACACATACACAATGTCTATTCTATCTATATACTCAGGCACATTTTATTATAATGTAAAACTTGCAAAATAAAAAAAAAAAACTGGGGACGACACAATATAAATGCAAAAGAACTAATAAAAATCGCTATGTTTTTATTATTTTTTTTTTTTTATCATGGAAATAAATATCTATAAACCAATAAACTGAGGAACAGATTTGTAAGTGGCTTATGATTGCAGTGACGTGTGTGAGGTGTTAGCGTGGGGCAGTGCTCAGATCCATTGTCAATGTTCCGTTAATGAGTCTCGAGTCCGCCTCCCACCATCCAGTCCCAAGCAGGCTGAAGAGAGAGCGGTCACCAATGCAGGTAAAGGCCAATTATTTCTCAGTTAGTTAGTTTTGAGCTTCAAAATATAATACATAAATCTATCTACAGTAAAAGTCCTTTAATCCGACGACCGATGATTTGAATCTCCCAATAGTCCGAATTTTTCAATTTGAGGCCAAATCCGAATTCACCCGATGGTCCGAATTTCAAGAAGTCCCAAAGTCCCCTTTTTGAGGCATTAGTCCACTCAAATGACACATAATGGAGCACACACATATCATATGTTCATGAATTCACTTTAAAAGTTTACCATTGTCATTGTAGCCTATTACCTACTTCAAAACATTCAGATTAATGGTCAAAGGAAGCTACTGATATAAACGTAAACACCACATCGTCTGCTAGAGAGTTTGTTTTGCTCTTGAATGCATCCTTGGGACGCTCCGATGCGCTACTGGCTTGCACCACATTTTCTGCAAGTGCATTCAGTCTTGAGCTTGAAAACGCACCTTTGGACGTTCCGATACGCTACTATTTATAGTTCAGTGATCGGAGCATCCCAAGGGTGCTTTCAAGACCACAAGACAAGGGTGCTTTCAATACAATATAATATAACAGAGCACGTCACAAAAGGAAAATCACAAAAGGAAAATAACAAGAACCTCTCAGGGAAGTGCCGTTGTTAAGGCATTACTTCCCGAACCACATCTGATCTGATCTTCAAGAGCAAGACAAACTCGCTAGTAGACGGAAGAAGAAGACGACGATGCGGACATATGGTGTTTACGTTTATATCAGCAGATTCCTTTGACCATTAATCTGAATGTTTTGAAGTACTGTAGGTAATAGGCTACAATGACAATGGTAAACTTTTGAAGTGATTTCATGAACATATGATATGTGTGTGCACCATTGTGTCATTTGGGTGGGCTAATGCCTCAATGTTTTCGTCATACACAGGTTCATAGGGGTAAAGTCCGATAATCCGAAAAATCTACTAATCCGAACGAGGGCCGGTCCGCTGCCCTTCGGATTAACGGAAGTTTACTGTATATATGTATTCAGGCCCATTCCCCATTTTTCCTTTTTTTTTCCTTTTTTTTTGGGGGGGGGGGGGACTCGTGACAGATGAATATTTATTAGTGGCCCCTCCATCATTGACGATATGCCTATTATATAATAGAGCCCTTTCAAGCCCTTGCGTTAGCTGTTTGAAACAACCGCCGCAGGGAGAGAGAGAGGGACCACATCGTAAGGGTACGCTTATTCTCTTACGGAGGAATCGCCATTGAGTTATCTGGTGAGTTATCTGCTCAACAGGTGGCGTTGTGTGTGTGTGTGTGTAAGTGTGAGAGTCCGAGTGTAGTGGGTGAGACAGTGAAGCACGGGAACGAGGTGGCTTCAGAGATGGGGTCGTTTCGGGCCATGAGTGAGCACCGTGCCCCATGTGAAGGCAAGATGGCAGGTGCTCGTTGTACTCTACGTGCTTCACATGTCTCACTCCCTAGACTGGAACAAGACCTCACGGGCTTCACTGTTCATTGTAAAGCGGTGAATGTTAAGGCTCTCAGCCTATGCCCGAGTGGAAGTAAGTTGGAATATAGAAAAAAAAAACTAAAAAAAAAAAAAAAAAAAATTATGATTGGGTACTCGCTACGAAAAAACTGCGTACAAAATAAAATAAAATAAAATATTAGAAATACTATAAACTAAGCTTTCCAAAACTTGTGGATGTTTTCCCGTGCGGAGTATCCTCCGTGAGACGCTGCTCCTTGTAGCGTCATCCCGTCTTCCTCTCCCTGCGTCCGTGCTATGAGGACGTGCGGGACCGTCTCTCTTCATTCTGCATTCGTTCGCCTCTGAGTGAGTCTTTTGCTCATTTGTATCTATCTGAGACATTATAGAATAGGTTTAGATTAGTGAAAACGGTCGTCCCCATTGGCACGGTCACAGGAAGTGTGTTTATTATAGGGTACAATATGTGATGTGACGTCCATGCGGTCCACGTCGGACACGGGCGCCTCTTTGTTAACTTTTCCTTTTCAGCATTTAGCTTTGCCTTTTAGCTAGTTAGGAGGCATTGTAAATACGGGCTCCATTTCTTGACCATCTATCTGATGGAGTTGCTGGTATTTTGATCGTCTAGCAGACGCTCTAGTCCACGTGTAGCCCCACGGGGTGTGGAACATTCTGGAGCCCCTGTAGCTCGAGGCGACATGTGGTAGCTGGTTGCTATGTCATTGCGGGAGGTAGGCTTCACATGTTTTTTCGTGCTGCTTGCCCTATGCCTCGTGGCTAGCCTCGTTGTAAAGGTATGTGTCTATAGCTAGGCTTTATTATTGATTCCTGAATTAAATAATAAGTGTAGCCTTTAGATATAACTTTCGCTCTCATGTGGTGTTATTTTACATGATTAGAAAGTGTCAGGTGTCATTCTGACGTATTTGGTATGTTTTGTGTGATTCAAGCTTGCTCAGTCAAGTTCGTCCACACAATGGGTGTGGTCTTTTCCCTCCGGCGCACTTTTGCCAGTAATTGGTGCCGGAGGCTCGCCTCGGCAGGTTAGGAATTGTTCCAGGACACCCAGTTTGGTTATTATGCCATTCCATCCCCCGGCGGCTGATCTGACTTTTAATGAGGTTTTTCGGTTCAGCCGACTGGCCTCGCCTATACGGATATCCTCACGCGGTGGAAATTACCTTTATTCCGTCATCACGGCGGACGAGCCTAAGTGAGATCCTCGAACTATCACTCTTTTAAGATCGGATAGTTACGTTACATATTCCTAAGGAATAAACAGGTGTATAGGTCATTGATACATAGTATCATCGATAAGCAGTCTTTTTACCTTCATGGGAAAAAGTTCGATTTTCAGCTCAGCTGATATGACTCGCATATACGTTTTTGAGATCCTCCCGGCCGGGATTCCGTCATCGCGACGGAAAGGCCTATTTTTGGGAAGTCAACAATCGTCCGTAAGTAAACGGTAGGGTTGTTGACAAGTAACATTCTATAAGAATGAAACAATCATCCTTCAGTAAGGCGGTAGGATTGTTAACCATTAACATTCATTAGGAATGAGACAGTATAGGTCAATGATATAGAGTACAGTCTGACCTGCCAATACGCGAGCTTTTAATATGCGATTCACCTTATACGCGAGGAGGGGGTCGAATCATACCCAAAACTTTAAAAACGTGTGATGTACCTTTAAAACGCGAATCCGGGCCCGATATAAGGGCAATTCCGGGGAGTTCAGCTAATACGCGAGGCCCCCCACCATTCCGCACCAGTTACGTAGGCACGCAGGGCATTGTGGGATACGCCAGTCTACCCTCAGTCCACGCTCGCGCAACAGCTGTCCGACTCGTGTTGGACATTTACTGTTAATTTTAAGGTGAGTTTATTATTATTGTTATATTTTATTATGATTTGGATGTTTATGTATACATATATGTACCTTTTGTGGCAATTGACGGAGATAAATAGGCCTAAAGTAGACAACTTGGAGTCAGTGCCACCCATATCGATTTATTCCCATATAATACTCTATTGCTAATACGCAAATTTTCATTCCGCGCCCTCGCGTGTCGCCCATATTCTCGCGTATTGGCAGGCCAGACTGTATCATCGATAAGTAGTCTTATTACCTCCCATGAAAAGACCATCAGGGTTTTTTCCAAAAGGTTACGAAGGACAATTGGAGTAGCAAGTGTGCTAGGTCTAATTTTATACCTTCCATAAAAAACCATCGAGGTTTTTTCCTGAAGGATCTATCTATCTATTGCCTGACGCCGTGATCCCCGAAGGGGTGGCCACAAACGAACTGCCCCCATGCACCTCTGTCCCCAGTCAGTCGACGCCCCTCCTCCCACCAGCACCGACTTCATTCATATACTTCCTCACTCCATCCTTCCACCTCTCCTTCCTGAAGGATGCGAAGGAAAATTAGAGTAGCAAGTGTGCTAGGTCTAATTTTCTGGCGTATTCTGGGTATGATTATGAGTGTTGAATGTCTTGGATTATCCTCATGAGCATTGATTCATGGACATTTTATTTTCAGATTACACTCTTAGACCTCGACGACGCACCCCAAGGTGGGGGCCGTTCCCAGAAGAGGGTTAGGTCATGCAATCTGTTACCCTCTGTACTGCACCGACAGGTATGTACATTCTATTCTTTCACCATCAGAAGTGTATTATGTGTGTACCGTGGTTGATTAGCTCTTGTGATCTTTAGCTATATCCAAGTAGGGTGGTGTATGTACTAGCAGTCATGATGATGCACTAGGCCAAATGGCCCTATTGGTAATTAAGGCACACTTCAATGACTATCCAAAGGAGGCAGCCCATGTATCGTTAGTACTACGTTGTGGCTTTGTGGAATCGTTTTTCATGATTACATCTCCGATTAGTTAACGAAGCGGTCTTTAGCCTATCAAAGGTTTGGGGTTTTTGTACTAAACTTCACAATGAAGCACTAGGTTAACCCGGGAACTGCGGGAAGACTCTTAAGAGTCAGGGGGAAAAAAATCCATTTAAAACACCCCCCAATTTTTTTTTTTTTTTTTTTTTTTTTTTTTTAATTTATATATATATTTTGTTTGCCCCTGGGCCATGCCAAATATCACTCTTCCACCTCCCCTCCTTCCCCACTTTCCTCACCTCCTTCAGTTATCACCTATTTTCCCTGTTATTCCCTTATTCTGTGGTATATTTTCGTGCTAACATTAGCGAGTTGCAAGCAGGGCTTGTCATCAAGAGAGTGCAAGAGAGAGAGTATCGATCGACAGTCTCTCTCCAGACGTGGAGAAAAGTGGTGGGAAGGGAGGTTGCCTCAGCCATACATTATGTAACTCCCGTCCTGTATCGCCTATTTTGACCATCCAAACGCTGTTTCCACTTGTTTTATTGTTGTAACAGGTTAATACCTTTATAATCAACCTATAATAGACACATATGGATAAGTATTAATGCTATTTATGGTAAAACAACGATGTTAGTGATGGGAACAGCTCAAATACGTCAGCACAGGAGTATGGTGTCTCATACCCCCCATGCACACTTCAGAGGTTAAGTGGCCCTATTAGTAATTAAGGCACACTTTACTGACTATCCACAGGAGGTAGCCCATAAACCGTGAGTACGACGGGGTGGCTAGCCTTATCCATAGGTTCACGAAACGTGCCCATGCGGGGTCCCTTCTCAGGGGCAGGGCTCGAGCTTAAGCTAGGCCACCCTGGGGACAGTCTTCATTAGTCGATGAAGTATACAAGACTGGCAAACATGTTTACATTGTTTAGAGCCAGACGAGGGACGCCGGAAATATCTGGGTCCGGCTTTGAGAGGTCTCAGTCATATGGAGACCTTGAGGACGCAACTCCGGCGAACGCCGGGGACGACTCTCCTCTCCTACTCTTCCGTCTTTGCCTCAGCCAATGCTGTTGTGCTTTTGACAGGTCGGTGTGGGTAGGCAGGGGGGGCGGCGAAGCACCCCTCCCCCCCCCTCAGAGACGGTGATCAGGACGGTTACCATGTGTCACGATCAGTACAGCTGGGTGTATAACGGTGATCAGGATGGTTACCATGTGTCACGATCAGTACAGCTGGGTGTATAACTGTGATCAGGACGGTTACCATGTGTCACGATCAGTACAGCTGGGTGTATAACGGTGATCAGGACGGTTACCATGTGTCACGATCAGTACAGCTGGGTGTATAACTGTGATCAGGACGGTTACCATGTGTCACGATCAGTACAGCTGGGTGTATAACGGTGATCAGGACGGTTACCATGTGTCACGATCAGTACAGCTGGGTGTATAACGGTGATCAGGACGGTTACCATGTGTCACGATCAGTACAGCTGGGTGTATAACTTCCTTGTTTCACTATTCCACTAGTTGTGGTGCTGGGAGGGTGGGTAGGCAGGGGGGGCGGCGAACCACCCCTCCCCCCCCCTCAGAGACGGTTACCATGTGTCACGATCAGTACAGCTGGGTGTATAACTTCCTTGTTTCACTATTCCACTAGTTGTGGTGCTGGGAGGGTGTTAGCCGTTTTCACTCCCGGGTGTAACAGGAAGGCACCGGGTCCGGTTCGACCAGTTTGAAAGGTTAGTGTCAGCTGCCTCGCAGGTCACCTACACTAGGTCTACAGCAAACCGTTGAGGTTCAGGTACTGTCATCAAGATAGAACTTGGATTGGGAAACCTTTGACAATGGTCGGTCGATCACGGCTATCCGGTATGGGACGTTTAGACCCTTCTCGGCCGACAATCAGACACTTATAAACCCTGACAGCAATCAGATTTCCATTATTAGGGTTAAATGGACTCTCTGTATCGCCGGTGGTGGAGAATGTTTGCCTGCGGGCAGGTTTTCTCGATTCATCCCCTAACATGTCAGCTCATGCCTACTGGGTCACGTAACGGGGCCTTGTCGTCACTGACTTCTCAGTCCTTTAGTTACCATCTTCCATTAGAGTCATTTGTTTAGGTGGACAGTGTTCCTTCTGACCTTGACTCCGGGTCCTTGAGCAGGCAGCAATGACCAACGAACCTAACAGTCTCAATTTCTGGCGACGCGTTATGGTTGTTCTAATTATGCCGTCCGATGCTTTATCGCTAGAATGGGCTTAGTGGGTTGGTTTTTTCCGGCTTTCACGGTTCCGGTGCTCTTAAGAGATGCTCACCTTACGTTGTGATCGGTGAACTCTTTTGCCTCTAGGAGAGGGTCCCGGCCTACTCAACCGGACGCACTTGGCATCGGTAATATAGGTGGTCACGTTACGACATGGGCGTTAGCACCTTTACTTGGGAAAGGTGATAACGGGTAGCAACCCAGGCTCGGTAGGGCAGGCACTTGACTTTCGTCAAGGTGCACGTGTCGGTTACATGAGTGACCACTAGCTTCCTTTTCTTCCTTCCACCGTGGATGGGTACGGAACAAGGAAGGGAACGTCGACACATTTTTTGGAAAGAATGGAATGGAAGAACATCGGGGTTTTCCCGATTTCCATTGTCCAAACTCCACGGAGGTGGCCCGCCGGGGTTCACTATCTCCAGGCGTTGGCTCCAAGTGGGGATGGACGAACTCCGTTTCATCTATTTCCTGGTTTAGCATGAGATGTTTTTCGGTCACGAGTATCGACGCATCGCATCTGTAGGCATTTAGCTTGACTTTCCTAACAAGATGTCTCCCTATTGCCCTACATACGCCGCGTCTTTGCTGGATAAGCATTATGACACCGGGTATGATAGGTCGAGGGCTTTTAGATTTGAGGCTACTTCTCGGGTGAAAAGAAAAAGGAGATACTGGTCGGCATAAACCGTCAACCCCGCCAGACGAGGAGTCAGGTTGGGTAACTTCTGTCAGTTTTCTGGCTTAGTCGCCGGATCGTACAGGTGCTGGTCGGGACGACTTAGGCACTTACTGATTTTCACGCTACATAGAGCTCTCTCTCTGGTTGCTGACGGAGAGCGGGCGCCAGGTCTTTATTTTCCCCTGTCTTACCGTTGAATCTTATCTGTCATGATTTCTGGTAGACTGGGTGTAGCCCCGTAGACTTTGACACTGACTGCCTCCACGGTACAGGAGGAGTCACATGTCTTTAATTTTTCCCCGGTCTTACCGTCGAATCTTATATGTCAGGATTCCTGGTAGACTGGGTGTTGCCTCGTAGATTTTGACACTGAATGCCTCCCCGGTACAGGAGTCACATAAAATTTAGTAGGCCCTACACTAAACTTAAAATTTAGTCATAAGAGTCACCTAAGTGGAACTAAGTTTTTCCGGTAGTCTAGACTTCCATACCGTGAAGCTGTCATGCTGAGAAAGCATAACAGCGGGGTTAGAAATTCCAGTGATTAGTACTACGGTCAGCCTTAGAGTAGGCCTGAACAAATAATTTTTGACTATTGGCAGCCACCCGCTGACTCCGGCTAACTCACATTCTAAATCTAACCATCCACAAGGATCTCTCAATCCCGGGTCCAGTATTGGAAGAATGGGATCTGAGTGTCGTTCTGCCGGACACACCCTGTTACATAACTGGGTTCTTTCGGACGTGTCACCAGGCTTAAGCACAAACAGTGGTAAGCAAGGGCGTCACTTAAGGGGTGACTCTGACGACCTTGTTTAAGATTTCTTGTGCCGAAGGGGGACAGTGTTTCACTGAGCACAGGCGTAGCCCTGTCTCACCGGGTTCACTCCATTCACAGCGCATAAGTAAAAATGCGACATGGGATTCAGATCAGGTTTACGCGTCTGCCGCGTAGTTCAAGATGTCCTGACAGAAGCCTTTTGGCAAGTCCCAGTACATGACAAGTTCCCAAAATTCGTCGCTATGAGGATCTAGCATTGGACCGAGGTCATTTTCATAGAATTCTTCTCAACCTGAACATGGCTCCGTGCATCCTTAACAAATTAGTCAGACGGGATCTGTTTTTCTTTGTTAAAAAAAGGAATCACGATAATGGGCTCCCTCGCCGACTGGCTCATGAGGGTAGCACAGCTCGAGATACAATACCTCAAGTAGGCTTGCTTATCTGGATTCACCTTCCTCGACAGTCGGACAGGTTGAAGGTCCAGAGCTTAAATCTTGGAGGGAAACAGGCTGTTCCCGCTATAAATAGCGGAACAGTCATAGCATATTCCGAAATTACTCCACCACTTACTAACAATCTGGGTTGAGCCAGAACCACTGCATTTAATTCTGACGTGGTCTTTTCTTCCGCCTACGGTATGTTTTGATACCAAGGCTTCAGGAACGTTTGGTTTGGGGTTAGTCAAACCTCGTATCAGGGTCTTTGCTCCCACTCCACGGAGGTTCATGTCAATGCAATAGAGTTCCTAATTTCCCTTTTTATGCCTTCAAGCTCTTGGTTCCACAGTCACGTGGAGATCAATAGCTTTTCGAAGGTCCAATCTGAATGCGGCGTCTTGCATTCAGACACGAGGGTCAACGAGGTCTCGACATGCTGTTAGAGTGGTCGGAAAAGATTTTGTTAGCCGATCGGCGAAACATTTATCTTCAGGCAATCTTATCTGCCGGACGTGACCAACGTCTAAGCAGTTACAATGATTAGAATGGTGGCTCAGGCAATCAGTTTTTTTTATGAAACCGAAGGGTTCGGTGTTTGTCTTAAATTCCTATCTTGTACACCTCCTCGGAGTTGGTTCGCCAGGTTTCACTATATCCCGGCGTTGGCCTTAAAGTTGGTATCTTGTACAACTCCTCGGTGTTGGCCCACCAGGTTTCACTATATCCTGGCGTGGGCCATAACGTTGGAATGAACGGAGCTCCGTCTCCTCCACCTCCTGACTTATGCAACGTCCACGGACTTGGCACACCGAGTGTCGCTATATCCTGGTGTTGACCGAGTCATTGGGGGGGTTCCAGTTTTGATGAAAGTTAGTAGCCGGGGTTTTGTTGCAAACCAAGCTTGGAATTAGTCAGTCCTGGGTAAGACCCCTTTTTTCGACTAGACTTTCCATTTTCAATCAGGCTGGTAATTTGTGATTGTGATAGAGGAAACTGATCAAACTGAAGCTTCGGTATCGTTCATTTTCTAACATCTTGAATACTGAGCAAAGTGAAAATTTTATTTTCAGATTAATTTTCAGGACTGAATGTACAGTCCTGTGAGATGATTTTTCGTTTATTGTATTTTGGATACATAGACAGTACTATACAGATGATCTGCAGTTATCATAAGTTCCTTAGCCTATGACAAGGGATCAGGAATCTTAATTATTCCTGTATTTTTATACGTACCGAATATTTTGGGATATGCAGGTACAGTACTTGACTGTACTCTAGGACTTATCAAAAGTCACGAATTACATGTAGTTTAATTGGTATACGAATGGATATTCATATACAAAGTTTTATTAATGACTACAAAGTTGCATGCAGTCTTAAATATTTTAGATGGTTATACATATCCAAATGTTTGTGTCATGCAGGTAAATGCCATTACAAACGGACTATGAGTCATGAGTTAGGATCACAATTTTGTATAAAATTGTTATTCATAAGGTTAAGTTTTGATTTAGAATGTGGAACACATTTCTGATCAATTGTTACATGGACCTGCAGGGCTATGTACTGTACATGCAGGTCTTCTTCGAAGTATGCTCCTGCATTTCTTTTTCCATTTTTCAATATTTTGTACAGTATGTACAAAATAACGATTAGATTGCTATATTGGATGTTGTTTATCAACCTAACCTATGATTGATTTGTTAGTGGTGTGATATTGTCACGAATGCCCCCCTCCAGACTTGTGATATCAGGCATATCGTCAATGATGGAGGGGCCACTAATAAATTATAGGTTTGAGTCCCGGAGGGAAGAATGAAAACCTAATATTTAATAGTGGCCCCGAAATCATTGACGATGAGGGCCCTCCCTTCCATCCCCTTCCCATTCGTTGATGTTTTAAGTGAACCTTGATATATCATTGAAGACGGGATGACGCTACAAGGAGCAGCGTCTCACGGAGGATACTCCGCACGGGAAAACATCCACAAGTTTTGGAAAGCTTAGTTTATAGTATTTCTAATATTTTATTTTATTTTATTTTTTACGCAGTTTTTTCGTAGTGAGAACCCAATCATAATGGCGATTCCTCCGTAAGAGAATAAGCGTACCCTTACGATGTGGTCCCTCTCTCTCTCCCTGCGGCGGTTGTTTCAAACAGCTAACGCAAGGGCTTGAAAGGGCTCTATTATATAATAGGCATATCGTCAATGATGGAGGGGCCACTAATAAATATTAGGTTTTCATTCTTCCCTCCGGGACTCAAACCTGTATCATGCATAGAAATAGATAAGAAAATTATAAAATGAAAATACAATGTTAGTCACTGCACTAAGTCTTCATTTTAAGTTGTTTCTTTATTTAATTCTTCTTAAATTTAGGGATTTAAAGTCAATACAAATGTTTATGCTTCATTAAGTCGTAGAGGAGAAAAATTAGTGCAGAACCACAACATATTTTGCTATATGTGTACAGCACTGGTATATAAGATACAACATGTGCAATTAGCCACTTGCGAGCTTCGTTCTGTAAGGAAGTTGGAGCTGTAAACATCGATATTTAGCAGAATTACCAGCTAAAATACGGTTGTAGTTCATTTATAAATACCTAAAATCCAATTCAACATGCTCTTTAGCCATCAGAAACCTACATTAATATTGTATTTTTGTTTACTATCGATGTCTACTAGGCGGGTGCCCGACCCCGAAAGGGGTTGAAATAGGGGAGCTATCCCCCCGCCAAAGGCGGCTTTCTAGGGCCTTTCCTAGCTGATGCTGAGAGGATTGGGTTCTAGTCATATGGTGATGGGCTGGTCTATCAGAATGAGAACTGAGCGATCTCTGCCATACCCATAGCTTACTCTGACTGTTCCTTTAACTTATATATTTTTTAGATCTCAAGTGACGGCGTCTTTTTCGTGGATTGACCTCCCAATCTACCAAGATTGGAAGCCAAAGCGTCACATTTTTCCCTTGCCCCTCAACTTTCTCTTCATAATTGCTGAGGGGCACAGGGCCCTGGGTGGGGCTTTGGTTTCCCGGGCGTTTCTGCATTCTCCTCAGCCCCCTGCCATGGAGTGGCTTCGGTCACCCAGGCTTTATTGTGGTCGGCAGGGAGGGTTCTGTGGGGGCGCTCGGTTATGGCCTTGGAATTGCTCGGGGCCTTGGGGCTGTTCGGCCAGGCAGCTTGGGGAACAACAACAACAACAACAACAACAACAACAACTCCAACTTCCTTATAGCCTGAAACTCGCAACTGGTCAATTGCCTGCACAATTTAAACACTGATGTAATATTTTAAAACATTCCCTGGAGACATATTCATCTAGTCAGTGTTTTCCCTTAAGGGGGGATGGTTGGTATTTCTAGACCCTCTTCTCCCTCATGTTTATCCCCATTAGTTTTCAGATTTTAAGGCATTAGGCCCATTAGCTTGCCGATTTTATAAGTTTTCGCCCCTTTTCTTTGTCAATATTAAGACCTTTTGTACCATTTAGGTGTAGATTTTTTCCTGGCAAGTGATAGCGAGCCTGTAATTATATGAGAAACCAGTCTTTGGCCGGGATATTTTTCTTCCGAAAAACTTACAAATTTATCTTGAAAGGGGGTGTTGATAATGTTTGTTTTTTAAGCTTGACTGAGGCCTAGAGAGGAAACTAAAAAAAAAAAAATGTGCAGTCAAAGTTAAGGGGGGATGGTTCACTTTTTGGACGATTTTTGCATGTACTGTACAGTATTCGTTATTTTTCTAGTTTCCTTCCTAGACCTCCATCAAATTAAAAAAAAAAACATTCATTAGATCCCCCTTCTAGATTATTTTGTAAATTTTTCGGTAGAAAAATTTCCCGGCCGAAGGCCGGTTCTTCCAACATTACAGGCTCATTATCGTTCGCCAGGGGAAAAATCGACACCTAAATAGCACGAAAGGTCTAAATATTGACGAAGAAATGGGGCGAAAGGTCTTAAAATCGAATAACTAATAGGGCAAACATCTTAACACCTGAAAACTAATAGGGCTAAATATGAGGGAGAAAATGGTCCAGAAAACTGGCCCATCCCCCCTTAATAGTTGGACAATAATCTATCTATTTATCTATCTATTGCCTGACGCCGTGATCCCCGAAGGGGTGGCCACGAACGAACCGCCCCCATGCACCTCTGTCCCCAGTCAGTCGACGCCCCTCCCCCCAACCAGCACCGCCTTCGTTCATATACTTCCTCACTCCATTCTTCCACCTATCCTTCGGTCTACCTCTCCCTCTCTGTCCCTCCACCTCGCTCTCGTACACCCTCTTAGTCATTCTCTCGCTTTCCATACGTTCCATATGGCTGAACCATCTCAATTTGTTCCTTTTCACACTTTCCAGCACATCTACCTCCACACCACACCTCCTTCTTACTTCCTCATTAGTCTGTCTATCCCTCCATGTAACTCTGCACGCACTCCTTAAGTAATTCATTTCCACTGCTCTCACTCTTGGTCTGAGTCTCTCAACCAACGTCCATGCTTTGCTTCCGTAAGTCAGTGTCGAGATTACCACACTGTCATGCAAGGACTTCTTCACTTCCATACTGACCACCCTATTTCTTGTTACTGCTTTCAGCGTTCCTACCACCCTCTTCCCCTGTTGTACCCTCTCCCACACTTCTTCATCCATAGTCCCATCTTTACTCAACACACTGCCCAGATACTTAAAAGAGTTGACGATCTCCATAGCCTGACCGTTCAGCTTCACCTCACACTCTGACTTCACCCCTTTCGAAGACCATAACCTTGCTCTTCCCCGCATTTACCTTCAAATTCCGTTTTTCGCACACTGTTCCAAACTCATTTACCAGACCCTGCAACTCCCATTCATTATCACTCATCAGAACTGTATCATCCGCAAACAGCAGTATAGGTAGCTTCCACTCATTTCCCTCCCTTTTCAGCGATACACCAACATCCACTGCTCTTGATAGTATTTCTTTCATGACTCCATCCATATATACAGTAAACAACCACGGGGACATCACACACCCCTGTTTCAAACCAACATTCAGGTCAAAGAACTCGCTCTGCTCACTCTCCACACATACTCCTCTACCCATGTGGTAGAGGAAATAGAGGAAATATAGGAATATTCCCCACGTGTCCACTGGGTGTCGTAAGAGGCCGCTAAAATGGGGGTGATGTAAACCTGGCCCACTGTTCATCCTAATTGGTAGGTGAAGAGCAGGGTGGGTTTAGGAAGGGAAGAGGATGTGTAGACCTGATTTTTGCCTTGAAATGTGTTGTGGAGAAATATATGGAGAAGGGACAATGGTTATATGCTGTCTTTGTGGACTTGGAGAAGGTCTATAACAGAGTGGATAGAGAAGGTATGTGGAAAGTATTGAGAATATATGGAGTAACTGGTAAGTTGCTGAAAGCAGTGAAGAGCATGTATAAGGGTGCAAAGGCGTCAGTACATGTGGAGAATGAACAGAGCGAGTTCTTTGATCTAAATATTGGGTTAAAGCAAGGGTGTGTGATGTCCCAATGGTTGTTCAATATATACAGTACAGTATATGGATGGAGTCATGAAAGAAGTACAAGGAAGAGCAGTGGATTTTGGTGTACCGCTGATAAGGGAAGGAAATAAATGGAAGTTGCCTGTACTGCTGTTTGGTGACGTTACAGTTCTGATGAGCAATAGTGGGTGGGAGTTGCAGGGTCTAGTAATAGTGGGTGGTAGTTGCAGGGTCTAGTAATAGTGGGTGGGAGTTGCAGGGTCTAGTAATAGTGGGTGGGAGTTGCAGGGTCTAGTAATAGTGGGTGGTAGTTGCAGGGTCTAGTAATAGTGGGTGGTAGTTGCAGGGTCTAGTAATAGTGGGTGGGAGTTGCAGGGTCTAGTAATAGTGGGTGGGAGTTGCAGGGTCTAGTAATAGTGGGTGGGAGTTGCAGGGTCTAGTAATAGTGGGTGGGAGTTGCAGGGTCTAGTAATAGTGGGTGGGAGTTGCAGGGTCTAGTAATAGTGGGTGGGAGTTGCAGGGTCTAGTAATAGTGGGTGGGAGTTGCAGGGTCTAGTAATAGTGGGTGGGAGTTGCAGGGTCTAGTAATAGTGGGTGGGAGTTGCAGGGTCTAGTAATAGTGGGTGGGAGTTGCAGGGTCTAGTAATAGTGGGTGGGAGTTGCAGGGTCTAGTAAATATGTTTGGAACTGTGTGTGAAAAACGGAATCTGAAGGTAAATGCGGGGAAGAGTAAGGTTATGGTCTTTGAAAGGGGTGCAGTCACAGAGTGTGAGGTGTGGTTGAATGATCAGGATATGGAGAATGTCAGCTCATTTAAGTATTTGGGCACTGTGTTGATTAAAGATGGGAGTATGGATGAAGAAGTGCGGAAGAGGGTTGTAGGAACGCTGAATGCAGTAACAAGAAACAGTGTGGTCAGCATGGAAGTAAAGAAGTTTTTGCATGATAGCGTGATAATCCTGACATTGCCATACGGGATCGAAGCATGGACGTTGGTGGAGAGACTCAAACCAAGAGTGAGAGGGGTGGAAGTAAGTTACTTGAGAAGTGCGTGCAGAGTTACATGGAGGGATAGACAGACAAATGAGGAAGTACAAAAGCGGTGTGGTGTGAATGTAGATATGCTGGAAAGTGTGAAAGGAACACCTTGAGATGGTTCGGCCACGTGGAATGTATGGGAAGCGAGAGAATTACTAAGAGAGTGTACGAGAGCGAGGTGGAAGGACGAAGAGGGAGAGGTACCGAGAGAAAGGTGGAAGGATGGAGTTAAGAAGTACAGTATATGAGTGAAAGCGGTGCTGGATGGAAGGAGGGGCGTCAACTGACTAGGGACAGAGGTGTGTGGGGCAATTCATTCGTGACCATCCCTTCGGGGATCACGGCATCCGGCAATAGATATATAGATAGACCAGCTAAAATATGTTTGTAGTGCTGTACATTCATAGACGCATAGAACCCAATTCAACATATTTTTTTATCCATCGAATACGACCATTATTATTGCATTTTTATTTGACATCAATGATTACGGTTCCAACTTCCTTATAGCCTGAAACTGGCAATTGGTGGCATCAGAGAGGGTTTGTGTGTACAGTATTACCTACAATTATAATATACAGTACTAGACCAGCCTACTGTATATGGTAATTGTTAGGAATATGTTATTTTGATATCATAACTTTGATCAATTAGTTTTCATATCACTTAAATAGGGCTATTCTGGACCCCCTTTTCCCTCATGCTTAGCCCTATTAAATATGATCTATAAGGCGTTTGTCCCATTACTTTGGCAATTTTAAGAACTTTCACCCCATTTCTTTGTCATCATTAAGACCTTTCATGCCATGTTGTCGATTCTTTACTGGCGAGCGATAGGCCTAGTGAGTGTAATTTAGGAGGAATTGGCCTTCGGCCAGGATATTTTTCTGCCGATAAATTTAAACATTTATCTTGAAGGGGGGTCTTAGAGGAGTTTTTAAGCTTGATGGAGGTCTAGCGAGGAAACTAAATAAATAAATGAATAAATAGACCAAAACATTTACCCTGCTCCCCTTGGTAGACATATTTTGTTTAGATTATGGTGTGCAGGTAATTTGTTCCCATAGTAGGCTAGTGATTTTTTTGCTTTCTGGATCTGAAAGTGTAAAAGTGTTAACCTTCCCCAGACACATCGTTCACCCCGTGTCGAGGGGAGCGCGGCCATGTGGTGCTCTCAACTAAACCCAAGATACTCTTCTGTGACCTCCAACTCTTGCCGGGGGAAAGCCGATCATGTAAGGCCAATCTCTTTAGTTTTTCTTTTCATTGCCCATTCAATTATTTACATTTATTATTGATTATATATTATTTATTATTTGTGGTGGGTTGACTCTTTGTCTGAGTGAGGGTTGGTGTCCTCTACTTCCCATAGCCACTTCTATCTTTCTCTCCCTCTACATTTCTACATTTTCAATGACATAGGGATGCGGCGACCCCAGCGCCTGCCACTATCTGGTGCAGGTAGCCTCCTCTGTGATGGAAGGGTGAGAATTTTCCACCACCGCTTTCTCCTGTGAGGCATAGAAGACGGCTAGAGGGGATTGGGGGCGGGGGGCCCGGTATCCTTCTCCCCATAAATATTTCACCCCAAAAAAAGAGACAGAGATAGGGGCGAGTGAGTACGTTCGTGGTCCCGGACCCTAAAAATAGGAGCTTTAAATGTGAGTGGATGTAGTACGAATGAGAGGCGAGAGGACATTGGAAGGTTATTTGAAAGAAGGAAGTATGATGTGCTTGCACTGAATGAAACAAAGATGAAATGAGAGGGAGAAGTGGATTTTGGAAATGTGAAAGGTAGAAAGTCTGGAGTAGATGAGGGAGTCAATGCACAAGTGGGAGTGGCTATTATTGTGAAGGAGGAGTTGAGAGAGTTTACAAAAGAGTGGAGAGAGGTGTCATCAAAGCTAATGTAGGTGCGAATCCAGTTTAAGGGTGAAAGGGGGGTTTTTGTGAGTGCATATGGACCAGGAAGTGAAAGGCAGTTAGAGGAGGTGAAGGGATTTTGGGAAAATTTGAGGGATTGTCTACAAGGTTTTGAGGAAAATAAAAATGGTGTAGTTGTAGGGGACCTAAAGGAGCCTGTTGAGGGAGTCATCGGTACCTTTGGTGTGGATGGTGTAAACGAGAGTGGATAAAGACTGATTGGTGTATGTGGAGAGTGTAGAATGAGTGTAGGTAATACATTCTTCCAAAAAAGGTGTATACACAAGTACAGATGGCATAAACTTGTGAGGCGAGTGATTGTAGAGAGGGCGTTGATGGATTCTGTGTTGGTGACAAGGGAAAGATTGTGTAGACTGCTGGATGTGAATGTGCTGAGAAGTGAGGCAGAGGGTATGTCTGATCATTACCTGGAGGAGGGAAAGCTGAGAGTTAGGAGTTACAGGAGAATGTGAGACAAGCGTGAAGTAAGAGAGGTAATAAAAGTTAGCGAGTTACAGAAAAGTACAAAAGAGGGGGACTACAAGGAATGACTAAATGAAAAGTGGATGGAAGTGAGAGAGATAGAAGAGAGAGAAGTAGAGGAAAGAGATAGAAGAGAGAGAAGTAGAGAATGAATGGAAACAGTTTAAGGAAGGAGTGAAAGTAAGCGCAGAGCAAGTATGTGGTAAAAGGAAAGTAGGAGGCAGAGGTATCAGGAGGGGAAGCGAGTGGTGGAAATGGAATTATACGGTGAGAAAGACAGTTGAGGAAAAGAGACAGTGGTTTGAGAGGGTTTTACAGGATGGTAGTGTTGAAGTATGGGAGAGGTACAAGGAGTCTAGGAGAGAGTCAAAACGGAAGATTAGAGAAACGAAGAAAATTGCAAATAAAAGGTGGGGTCAAAGGTTGAGTGAGAATTTTGATGAACGAAAGGAGATGTTCTGGAAGGAGGTAAATAGAGTAAGGAAAGGAGGACAAAAGAGGGAAGAGTCAGTGAAAGATGCAAATGGAGAGTTACTAGTGGAAGGAGTGCAAGTGAGGGAAAGATATGCTGAGTATTTTGAATTTCTGCTAAATGTAAGAGATGAAGAGAAGCAGTGGTTGATGGAGATAGGTTACCCAGGCCACCCAGGTGGCAGGGAATTAATGAAAGGATTGGGACAAATTAGGTGAAAGAAGCAGTGAGACAAATGAGAGCGGGAGAAGCAGAAGGTATGGATGGTATTGCTGTGGAGTGTTATTAAGACAGAGCTCATCTTACCCTGGCCCCTTTTGGGGCCCGAGCATCTGGAGCGGCTTTGATCTACCGGACTCGGGACTGTTCGGTCAGGCAGTCTAGGGAACTACAACAACAACAACCTTTCCAAGCCTTAGTCTACTGTGTAAAATCTTGGTTTTAATTACAGGTATTGTTACTCTTAATCCTTTACATGCCATCCAAAAGGGATGGCCATGGCATAATCTGCTTCCAGGCTCCCAGACATGCCCCAAATAACCCACTCCACAATGCCATTTCCACTAAGTGGATTATGACCATGAACACTGAAGGAGCAGACCCAGAGCAGTCCCTCACCTGGATGGCAGTTCCACCACTGTTTTGCTATTTTATTTACCTCAGTGGGGCCCTGGCTGGAAGGATACCAAGCACGGGATTTTTCTGAAGATAGGAACCAGTGGTCCACTGCTCCAGAAGCTGATTGCACCACCAAAGTGGCGGGCAGTGGGGTCACTGCATCCCTACGCCAGAGAGAGAAAGGCCAACTTGTGCCAGTGGGCTGTGAAAGTAAGACACTAGGGAACCATAGGGCACACCATTATGGCCCCACTGCCTTCACCACTCTCAAGAAAAAGGTTAGAAATAAGAATGATGATAAAAGTACAGTCAGAATCGGCTATGGGAAGTAGAGGACACCAACCTCACTCTGATAGATCCAGCCCACCACATCATTATGTATCCGTACATATTCACCAAAGTTGTAATGTATTCTTATAAGTATGTCTTGCTTATGATAAAAAAAAAATACAAAAAATAAATACAAACTCATGTCTGTGTAGGCCATGCAATATGAGATATTCATACACCATTTCGTATTGTATGAATACAAGGACATGAGTTTGTAAACAAAAACAAGTTATCAAAACTTTATAAACCGTCCAACACCTTCCCCATGACCCGCCCTGGTTTGGAACCCTCATCACTCAGCCCAGCTCATCTTCATCTGTCCATCACCTTACCCACTAGGCCACAGCAGTTGTTGTTGTTCCCCAGGCTGTCTGGCCGAACAGCCCCAAGGTCCCGAGCAAGGCCAAGGCCACAAACGAGCGCCCCCACAAAATTTCCCCCCGCCCACCACCAACAAAGCCCGGGTGACCGAAGCCACTCCAAGGCAGGGAGCCGAGGAGGGCGCGGAAACGTTCGGGAAACCAAAGCCCCACCCAAGGCCCTGCGCCCCTCCGCCCCTCATCAATTATGAAGGGAAAGCTGAGGGGTAAGGGAAAAATGTGACGCTTTGGCTCCCAATCTGCCAACTTCTAGGTTGGCAGTAGGGAGGTCAATCCACGGAAAAGATCTAGATCTAGATATATAAGTAAAAGGAACAGTCAGAGTAAGCTATGGGTATGGCAGAGATCGCTCAGTTCTCACTCGGATAGACCAGCCCATCACCACATGACTAGAACCCAATCCTCTCAGCATCAGCTAGGAAAGGCCCTAGGAAGCCGCCTTTGGTGGGGGGATAACTCCCCTATTTCAACTCCTTTCGGGGTTGGGCACCCGCCACAGCAGTACCTGTATGCACCTACTATACTGTATTTGTATTCACCTATCACCTTACCCACTAGGCCACAGCAGTACCTGTATTCACCTACTATACTGTATTTGTATTCACCTACTATACTGTATTTGTATGCACCTACTATACTGTATTTGTATTCACCTACTATACTGTATTTGTATGCACCTACTATACTGTATTTGTATGCACCTACTATACTGTATTTGTATTCACCTACTATACTGTATTTGTATGCACCTACTATACTGTATTTGTATGCACCTACTATACTGTATTTGTATTCACCTACTATACTGTACCTGTATTCACCTACTATACTGTATTTGTATTCACCTACTATACTGTATTTGTATTCACCTACTATACTGTATTTGTATTCACCTATTTGTAGTTTACAGGAATTGAGCTGTGCTCGTGTTGTCCTGTCTCAGTTTCTATTGCCTATCCAGTTTACTTTTAAAGTCATGGATATTTATTGCTTCTACAATCTCTGCACTTAAGTTATTCCACCTATCTATCGTTCTACAGTATACGGAAAGCTAAACTTTTTCACATTTGGACTAGCATCTCTCCTTTCTTATTTTATACATATGCCCTCTGGTTCTTCCATCGTCCAGCCTAATGAAATCCTCCTTATAGAGTCTCTCGAACCCTCTCATGCATCTATACATTGCTATCAGGTCTCCTCGAACTCTTCTCTCCTCTGGTGTGGGAAGGCCTAATCTTTCTAGTCTTTACCTCTAATCCCATCCACTCATATGATGATGACTCGACCTTACACTATTTAACTAGTTTTCACAACCACCCAGCATGCAATCACTCCAAACTCGCGTGACGAGGCCATAGCATGCCTATCTTCTGATTTATCAAGTATTTCTGATTGGGGCAGAGAAAATTTTGTTACTTTTAATGCCTTGAAATCCAAGATCCAGTTTCTTCTATCTATGTATGTACTCAGGCCTATTCCCCATTTTTTTTTTCTTTTTTTCTGGGGGCTGGCTGACTCGAGATAGAGCCCGAATAGGGACAACACAACACAACAGGGTGCCTAGAGATGTTGTGCAGTGGGCTATGAGGAAACTTAGAGTGGCTGTTGCGTGTGATAATGAAGATGTATGAGGATTCGCGAAGTGCGGTGAGGGTGAAAGATGTACTGAGTGATGAGTTCACAGTCCGTGTTGGAGTTCATCAGGGTTCAGTGTTAAGCCCTCTCCTCTTTATTAGGGTCCTGGAGGCACTGTCTAGAGATTTTAGATCCGGACTCCCGTGGGAACTGTTTTATGAAGATGATTTAGTCCTAATAGCTGACAAAGTGCAAGATGCTGAGGCCAAATTCAGAAGATGGAGAGAGGGCATGGCGAGCAAGGATTTAAGAGTCAATATTAACAAAACCAAGGTTATGCATTGTAGATTGAGACAAGGCAATGTGGAAAAGAGCAGTGCATACCCCTGTGCAGTGTGTGGAAAGGGTGTAGGCGCTAACTCGATTCGGCGTAGCATCTGTCTATGTTGGGTGCACCATGGGAGTAAGCGCTGTAGTAGAATAAAAGGACCCCTGCCGAAGGATGAGTCAGAAATAGAGAAACATTTCTTTGGTATGAATATATATATGGTTGGATGCACATGCTTATTTCCTACACACTGATGTAGTTTTTGTATCAATCTGGTAAAGTTGTCAAGGTGCCACCTGGGACAATGGTGGCTGATATGCCCTTATCGTATTTGCTGGATTTTTTTTTTTTTTTCTATGTGATTGAGGGAGGCAAAAGGCAGAACTGCCTATAGTGACTGCCTCCCCCATAGTTGAAAGAGTGACAGGGCCAAAATCAAGGGACGTTCGAGCCAAAATGCCTGGACACACAGAGTTTGAAGCAATTTAAGTCATAGGAATAGGGAAAGTCTGATTCTGGGAGAGAGTTCCAGAGCTCAGCTGTTGAGTAGAAGAAAGTTTGAGAGTAACGTTTCACTCTCGGGTTAGAGAGTTGCACAGAGTAGGGGTGGGATTGAGTTGCAAGACGGATACCACGTGCCCTACGTAAAGGAGGTGGTATACACTGGGAAAGCTCTGAGGAACACTGATTATTATAGTAGCGATAGAATAGCGAGAGAGATGCAACATTGCGGCGGAGAGAGAGAGATTGCAGAGAGTTGGTGAGTGGACGGGAGTTAATGATACGAAAGGCCTTCCTTTCAACTTTGTCTAGGAGAGCGGTGTGAGAGGAACCTCCCCACACATGTGAACAATACTCAATACAAGGACGCACTATGCCCCTGTACAGAGCAAGAAGCTGCGCAGGGGAAAAGAACCCCCTAAGGCGGTTGAGCACACCCAGCTTCTGGGAGGCTGCCTTAGCAAGACTGGTAATATGGTCCTTTCAACTGAGAGCAGAAGAAAAAGAGACACCAAAAATATTGAGAGAAGATGAAGGATTGATTTTTGTATTGTTGAAGAATAAGGGATAGTCCGCTGGGAGTTCCTTATGGGTAGATAGATGGAGAAATTGGGTTTTCGAAGCATTAAAGGTAACAAGATTTTCTCTGCCCCAATTGGAGATAGTATTTAGATCAGAATTTAAGAGTTCTATGGCTTCATTACATTTGTCGTTGAGGGATTGCTGGCTGGGGCGTTCTGAAAAACTAATGGAGTAGTGTAAGGTTGAGTCGTCTGCGTATGAATGGATGGGAATTGAGGTACAGTTGAGGAGATCATTTATAAAAATTAGAAAGAGAATAGGAGATAGGACAGAGCCCTGAGGAACACCGGACTTTATAGGGTGAGGAAGTGAATGATGGCCGTCCACAACCGGAAAGGAAAGGAAATTAGAGACAAAGGCACAGATGGAGGGATAGAAACCGAAGGAGGGTAGTTTAGAAATTAAAGATTTGTGCCAGACTCTATCGAAGGCTTTCGATATGTCTAGTGCAATAGAAAAAGTCTCACCGAAGTCCCGAAAAGAGGATGACCAATAGTTAGTAAGATATGAAAGAAGGTCACCAGTAGAGCGACCCTTAAGGAAGCCATACTGGTGATCTGAGAGCAGATTATGAGAAGAGAAATGGTTAAGAAATTTGGAAGCAAGAATAGTTTCAAAAGCTTTAGAAAGACAAGAGATGAGAGCAATTGGACGATAGTTGGAGGGTTGAGAGCGGTCACCCTTCTTTGGGACAGGTTGAATGTGAGCAAACTTCCAGCATGAAGGGAAGACGTTAGAGGATAGACAGAGACGAAAGAGTTTGCCTAGGCAGGGAGTCAGCACGGAAGCACAGTTTTTGAGAACAACAGGAGGAACACCGTCCAGACCGTATGCCTTATTAGTATTAAGCCCAGAGAGGGTAGAAAGTACATCTTTAGAAGAGATTAGGATATTAGGCATAAGTAAGAGAGAGGAGGGAGGAATAGCACCGGAATCATCCAAGGTGGAGTTTCTAGCAAAAGTTTGAGCGAAGAGTTTAGCTTTGTCAGAGGAAGAAGTGATGGTTGTGCCATCAGAGTGGGAAAGGGGAGGGAAAGACGAGGAAGATAAATTGTTGGAGAGGTTTTTGGCTAGATGCCAGAAGCTTGGGACGAGCTAGAGTTGGATAGTTCAGTGCATTTATTATTGATGAAAGAGTGTTTGGCAAGTCGAAGAACAGATTTGGCTTGATGCCGGACAGAAACATAGGAAGAATGAGAGTCTTGAGTTTTAAGGCGTCGGTACCATTTGAATGCTTCCTTCTTATTGCGGACAGCAGTAGAATAGGCGTGAGTAAACCAAGATTTTTTAGCATTAGTCTGAGAGAAAGAAAATGGAATGTATGCTTCCATGCCCGATAGGATTACCTCGGTAATGCGTTCAGCATTCTCCGAGGGTCCCCGGCCACGGAAGCAGAAATCATTCCATGGGAAATCAAAGAAGTACTGCCGGAGAGCCTCCCAGTCGGCAGCGCCAAAGTGTCACAAGGGCCGCCGGCTAGGAGGATCGGGAGGCCGTACTGGAGAGATAGGACAGTTGACAGAGATAAGTTTATGGTCGGAGGAGCCCAAAGGAGAGAAAAGATCGACAGTATAAGAAGAAGGGTTAGAAGTTAGAAACAAGTCAAGAATGTTGGGCCGATCTCCGATGCGATCCGGGATACGGGTGGGTTGCTGATTAACCAGACCAATGGGTCTTAAGATGTAATAATTAAACCAAGGAGCGTGAAAATAGGTTTGAATAAACTGATCCAAGGTGCAAAAACACTGCCAACAATAGAACTCTTTCAAAACACAACAAAAAGTACATCGTGTTTGAAACACATTCCTGCATCCCAACATATTTATTTTATTTCTCAAAAATTATGTGGTGCGGTTGTGGTCAGAAGTTGAAGTAGCTGGCGGATGTAGGCAACTAGCGAGGGTGCAGCGGGAAAGAGACAAGAGGAGGAGGAGGTGGGAAGCAGGGGAGGATTTTCGTAATATTCTTTATATCTCCCATAAAAAGCAATATTATTGTGCCATATTTGCATAGCTTTGAAGGTCAAGGCATATTTGAAGAATTAGGAAGCTGAAAGTAAGTGTAGAGAACGTTTTTGTAAAGAATACAGTCAGATAAATAACTCGGGGGCTGCAAGTGGAAGGGTAAAGGTAGTAAACATGCACACCTCCACTGCTTGTAAAGTGCATGTTGGTAGATTGCGCGCCTCTCTCGTGTATTTACTTAGGATAGAGGATATATTTGGCATTGGTGGATGGTCCTTGAGCGCTGCCACTGCCTCCACGATGATGAGGGAGGAGTGATGGTGTAGTGTGTTAATAGGTAGCGCCAACGAACTTGACAATAATCTTGATCCCTGACCTCTCTGTAACTCAAAAGGGTCCTAGAGCAAACTGGCTGTAAATTTTCACACCGATTTCTTGGTGGACTCTTCCCAAATAATAGAAACGTCAACTGTTGAACTCACTTTGAATTCGCCTCACCTCCCTGTAGCACCGGCAGAGTTCCATATGCTGAGTATTGCAGGCAGAGTTGGCGGATAATACTTTCATTCATTATCCAGGGCGGGGTGAGCAGATTATATTCCAGTGCACTAATAAGCTTTGAGTGCTGACTCATTTCTTACTGCCTGGCCAGGACTTGACTCCACTGTCAGCACTTCCATCAGCTATCATTACTCCCGGTCAACTGTCTTCCGACGCCATGACTCAGTTACTCATCGCCCTGCTCATGACGTCACAATATCGACGCTCCATATACGCACTAGTTTCCGTGCCCCATTTGAATTAATTTGTTTTTTATCTTTCTTTCCTTTTCCGATTACGTACCTTTTATGTAATATATATTGTATTTATTCCACATTATTCTTATTGTACTTTCCCACTTATGTTGTGTATTTTCTCATAACATAATTACTTAATACCCATTTATCTAATTATTCTTATTGTACTTTTTCCACTTATGTATTTTGTCATAACATATTCACTTTAATACCCAAGTTTCTAATTACTAAGACTAACATCAACCTGTTTGCTTTCATTAATTTCGAGTTATAGGAAGTTAAGGGGTCAAGATTATTGTCAAGTTTGCTGGCGCTACCTATAGTGTGTGTGAGTGTATTAAGATGTTGGGTATCCAGAGTTGACACTTAGTCCTTGTTGTCACCCAAATTCCATACATATCCCGTCTTTTCCGCGTTTTTTAAACTCCTTTGAAAATTATACTTCTGTCACTCTGTGAGGCCTATTGCACCATATTAAGAGAGGCTTCCGTATTGTATTTCCCGGGTTAAGGTTAAATAGTTATCATATTTAGCGATTGCAGCAGCTATTAACCTTATATTCTGTCCTCAGTTGTATACAAGGAGACTCTACCGTGTGATGCCCCTCCCACCTACCGAGGCCAGTTGCTGAAGTACGCCTATAAGATCACCATCGGCACACAGAGACTGGGGCATCCTACCAAGCTTCTCCGCATTCCTATAAGGGTCATTGTGCTCCAAGGTAGGTTCTCTGTTGAGGCAGTCAATGTCCTAATGCAGGGTGTCAACCCGGAGGACGTGAATGAATACGAGATGGAATACAAGAAAATAATGTGAAATAGCATTGTTTTGGCCATTTTATCACTTTCAAAGGTATAATTTGAACTATACACTACAATTACATCTTTACATATACAATAATAAAGATACACATTTAGGGACTTGCTATTCATTTGACACCCTGCCCTAATGGTTAACCTGTTCAGTACCGGTGACGTACTTTTCATCATGTTCTGGATGCTATTAGACGATTTTATTAAACTTAGGAAGGATCTGTGGTAGCTCAAAGGATTAAATGAGATAGTCTGTAGCTTTTTCATTGTTAGAAGTCCCGCCTAAGCTGCATAAAATAATCTAATAGTTGCCAGAATATTATGAAAAGGACATCACCGGTACTGAAGGGGTTAAGATATTTTGTTTGTATTGCTTCTCCATGTTCTTACCTTTAGCTAGCTTATTCACAAGGTAATAAAGTTGCCAGTTTGGCTCTTAAGGGGGGTCACCGGCTTTTTTATCTTTCTCTCCTTTTCTCTCTTTCCCTGGCTTTTATCCATTCGGCCCCATTCAGCTAACTGTTTTAAGACGTTTATCCCCATCCAGGTGTCGATTACTACCTGGCGAGCGACAGTGAGCCAGCATTGTATGGAGAAACCCGGCTTTGCCGGAGACATTTTTCTATCAAAAAATTTACAAATTTAGCTTGCTGTCAAAACAAAAATATAGGCTACATATTCTGGCTCGCTAATGCTCGCCAGGAAAATATTAACACCTGGATGGGGGTAAACGTCTTGAAACAGTAGGCTGAATGGGCCGAATAGATACAAACAAAAGAGAAAAGGAGAGAAAGATAAAAATAAAAAATGTGATCCCCCTTAAGGACTGTTAGTTCAAAGAGAATTGATGGATGAATGTGAGACCATAGAAAGAAATTTATTATTTTCTGGTAGGCTACATCATATATAATATAATATGGATTTTGATGCAAGTAAATTGTATAAATTTAATATTTTTAAGGTCAATTATTGTGACTATTCTAAAATTTGATATCAAGAATCTTAATCAAGCATTTTTAACTTGAAGTTTCTCATATGACCTCTGCTTACTTTTTGTCTGTATGTATTGATTGTTTATCTTTTTCTATTGTTATTATAGCGGTTATATAGAGGTTGTATAACAGGTTGCCGCTGTCCATGGGACAACTAAGTTCTGTTGAATGCTTCAAGAGACAACTTAAGACTTTTCTCTTTGAGAGAAGCTATGATCTTGAGAGAGGTGTCATGACAGATGGCTATAGAGTTTAGGCTGTTTTGCCACTGCTAGTGATTGTTAAATGTGTGTTGTATATAAGCTTTCTTTTGATGCATTGATTTTGTTCTTTTTTCTTTCTCTTTCCCAGCGCTAGTGAATTCTTCGGAAAAATTGGCGCTTATGAGAAATAAGTAACATGCTTATTATTATTATTATTATTTGTTTCTAAAATGTATTGTTCTTGTTAAATGAGTACTCTTTTGTTTATATCTGTTGTTGTTTCATATTTTGCAATTACAGTCAATCCTCCGGTAACGCTGCTAATGTGTTCTGGTAACCTCCAGTGTTACCAAAAACCGCGTTACCGAACCCATAGGTTTACATATTAAACGTACCTTAGTATTCTGGGGATTTCCACAAAGTCCAGTTTTTCTCCATAGAAGCCTATGTTATAATAATTAAATGAATTATAAAGGTTATTTGACATGTGCATTGGGTTTATTTGCCCATTGCAACAACTCTTACCTCTGAATAAATATTTTGTTTAGGCTAGGCTAGTTATGGAGAGAGAGTCACAGCAGTAGCCGACATTTTTCGATCGAAGCTCTGAAATCCCGCCATCATATTTCTCACCTCACACAATAACTACACAATGTAGGGTGTTATAGTCTTCACCCAACGCACTGCAACAACCATATCTTCATCTGGTATGCATAAACACTTGGTTAGGCCATTTATTTGCAGTGATATGAGCATCGGTAAATTGCGAAAATCTGAACTTCGGAATTCCCGCATAACTCGTCATCTTATTATTTCTCACCTCACACAATAACTACACAATGTAGAGTGTTCTAGTTTTCACCCAACGCACTGCAACAACCATATCTTCATCTGGTATACATAACCACTTGGTTAGGCCATCTTTTTGCAGAGATATGAGCATCGGTAAATTACGAAAGTTGGAAGTAAAGATTCGGCGACCGAGATAGCCTAGCCACGTAGTGTACACAATGACACCACACACACACTCATTCGACATAGCCAAACAATAACATAAGTGTGTTTCGGTAATTATTCTCACCTCACACAATAACTACACAATGTGGACTGTTCTAGTCTTCACCCAATGCACGGCAACAATCATATCTACCTCCGGTATGCATAAAAACTTGGTTAGGCCATATATTTGCAGAGATATGAGCATCGGTAATGACGAAAGTCGGGAGTAAATGTTCGGCGCCCGGCTAGACCCCGCGCCAGTGTAAGTATTGACCATGTTAGCACATTTTTTAGATATTTGGGGTGTACCGCGTGCCACCAAATCCGCGCTTCCAGGATTGACTGTACTGTATACTTTATTTTATTGTATCTATTCACTTTTGATAGTAACAATTGCTTGCCTTTGTGATATCCTTAATTTAGTTGTACGATAAACCTAGGTTATTTGTAGGGTAGTGTGTTGATATATGTGTGATTAGTTTGCTTGGGAAACAGATTAACTTGCTCATGTAGTGATGTACACCCTATGGCCGTAGCTCGATTGGTAGAGCATTCGCCTGCTAAACGTGAGGTTGACGGTTCGAGCCTCGGGCCAGCCAGTGTGTTATTGGCAGACGTCAGTGCTGTTGGTGAACGGTGCGGTCTAGCAATCTGTGGCAACTATTCACTAAGTCCCTGATTCATCAGGGCACCCACCCTAACCTTGCTATTCAGCAGGAAGTGTATGGTGGTAAAAACTGCATCATCATCATCATGTGTTGGTTTTGTGTTCTTTTATTCCAATATTTCATTTTATTAAAACGTTATTTCCACATAGCGATTTTGATCAGTTCTTTTGTCTTTATATTGTGTCGTCCCTGTTTTGGTTTGTATATTTAGCAAGTTTTTTTATTATAAATTCACAACTTTATTTTGGCAACATTTTGAGACTATTTTGCACTTTTATGGTTCAACTTTATGGCTCAAGGTTATGGTCTTCGAGAGGGGTTAAGCCACAGAGTGTGAGGTGAAGTTGAACGGTCAGGCTATGGAGATTGTCAGCTCATTTAAGTATCTGGGTAGTGTGTTGAGTAAAGATGGTGCTGCAGTGTAGCAGTTCTTGCCTCATCCTTCGGCCCTGTTCTATAAAAGTTCTGCTGTGGAGCTCATGTGGTATGGCTGAACTGATGAAATAGCAAGTTTTGTCTGCGCGTCTTCACCTTCCTGGATTTGTTCACCTCCTTGTCCTTCCCTGTCTATCTTGGCTTGATTAGTTGTCCATCTTGATATAATCCTTCGGGCCAGCCAAATGAGAGTTCTTTTGGGGAACTCAGTGGTCAAACTATTTTATTGAAAAAAATATAATAAAATATGCCTCCAGAACTCCTATATAGCTGCTGTTTAGCATACTTCATCTGGCATAATGAAAGTACTGAAAGGACCTCTAAATTAAATATAACCCCACCCCTCCACCGCCACCTGTCATGACAGATATTGAAGGCCTCCTAGGTAACAGTATTTGTTAGTAACCTGAAGAAGCTATCTGCGAAACATTGTCAATAAAGTGCTCTTCCTCAGATGGTGTTTTTTATCCAAAATAGTTATACTCTGTTTCTTTTCTGCTGACGGTAAATTGAATCCCTTAGCAAGTACTGTAATTTAACGATACTTAATAGGGTAATATGAAACTACTATGTCTCTGCATCCTATTAAGACCAGGTTTATATAATTAGCATCACATTTCACTGCAAAATCTTTAATATAACCGAGAAATTTTGATGGGAACTTTGCAATTTACCGTCAGTTGAAAAGAAACAGAGTATAGTTGCCATAAGCCGTAAGGTAATGGAAACAAATACAAAAGTTATACCCTCTTCATTAGTTTGTTCCCTAGACCTCCATCAAGCTTAAAATAACACCCCCTAGACCCCCTTTCAAGATAAATATGTACATTTTTGGGTAGAGTATATTATCCTTGTGTTGTTGTCAGGTTTGAGTGAGGCGTGTGTGTACAGCGAGAGCGGTGAACTGGCTCCCTCCAACCCCTTCCTGCACACCCCCCAGCGAGACACTCCACGACACACAGCATTCCAGATCATTCAGGTAACTTTTCAGGTTCATTTTAAGCCTTCAGCCAGCGTCACACTAGGGCGTACAGGTCTCCCTCACTAACCGATGCCCTGATGTACGATATTATTATAGGCTTTTAGGTGTTTATGTTTGAGTTTTGGCGGGTCCCAGAACACATCCTCATTTATCCCATTAATTTTAGGGTTTGCTATACGATTTTTCTATTTAAGATCGGGTTTTCAGGAATATAACCCAATCGTAAATGGAGGGAGACCTGTACCGTATATCTGATACTAGGCCTGGTGTCATTTTATCAGATTTTAAAATATACCAATTAAATTACTGTTACTAAATTCATGATACTTCCATTATTACTTTATTTAAAAAATTTGTAGCCTAAAATATGAAACAAATGCGTTAACCCTCCAGCCCCGGCCATGTATTCCATATATATTCCAAAACCCCGGGGGTTTTGGCCGAAAAACGTCTATGCCTAGGCTACCGTATGTTTGTTATTTTGACTGCTTCCGCATTCCCGCGCATCCCCAAGCGTAGATGTGTTTTGTACCTGTAGAATGGCGTTAAGTAGAGCTCTCTAAGTCAACTGGTTCAGTTGTGATGATGATTTCATTGGAGATAACTTTGTGGCAAAAACAGCCACTTTACACTACTTTTCACTACTTAACAATAACATACAGGCAGACACGAACAAGCGACGCACTCCATCTTGTGATCGGAGATGCGCGGCGTCGGTCCAGCCGGCTGTTCTTTTATTTAATAATTTTCATTTTAGTAAGCGTTGTTTCCACATAGCGATTTTGATAATTTAATTTGACTTTATATTGTCCTTGTCCCAATTTTGGTTTGTTTAGTTTGCAAGTTTTACATTTTAATTGTTTACATGCGTCTGACGGACGCCTCGCACACCAAGCTTACAGGCTTTCAAGCTGCCGGAGCCTCAGAGCCCTACCGGGTAGCGCAGGGTGTTTTTTATGGGTTTCTCAGAGCCCAATCGGGTCTGGAGGGTTAAAACATGAATATATCACAATACTAAAAACTAGACTTCAGTAATAAATGTTTGCGGAATCTTAACTACTGTATGATACAGATTATGGGATACAGATGCCCTTATGATGTTAGCTATACCCTATTATTCCATTCCCTATTGGCTCTGTCTCTAGTCGGCCACCCCCAGTTAAAAAATAAATCAATAAATCAATAGATAAATCAAATATAATAGAAAAGAAAAAATGGGGATTGGGCCTGAGTAAATAGATGGAATAGATAGGGTAGTAGGGATGCGGCGACCTCACCGCCCGCCACTTTGGTGGTGCAATCAGCCTCTGGAGAAGTGGACCACTGGTTCCTATTTCCAGAAAATTCCTGTGCTTGGTATGCTTCCAGCCAGGGCCCAACTGGGGTAAATAAAATAGCAAAACAGTGGTGGAACTGCCATCTGGGTGAGGGACTGCTCTGAGTCTGCTCCTTCAGTGTTCATGGTTATAATCCACTTAGTGGAAAGTGGGTCAGTCGGGGCATGTCTGGGAACCTGGAGGCAGTTTCTGCCATGGCCATCCCTTTTGGGGGTGCTTTCTCTGGAAGCGAGGCGTCAGATTTGATGATGATGATGAGATAGATTGTTGTGGAGTCGTTATTACCAGTATGCTTGGATGGAGGGTGTGTTTAATCTCTCTGTCTTGATGGTGTAATGGTTAGAGTGTTTAAGATCTGTATGTGGTAACCTGTGGTCAGCTCATTTAAGTATCTGGGCAGTGTGTTGAGTAAAGATGGGACTATGGATGAAGAAGTGCGGGAGAGGGTGCAACAGGGGAAGAGGGTTGTAGGAACGTTGAAAGCAGTAACAAGAAATAGGGTGGTCAGTATGGAAGTGACGAAGTCCTTGCAGGACAGTGTGGTGTTACGACCGGCACTACGAAATAAACAAGGGCACTTAATGATGGACTAGATGATAGGCTATATCTGCAACAACGGTACGCTAATTCCAAACCCTCGAACTATTACGCCGGTGAACAAAAACACTTAAAACCCTTCAGAGTTAATCTACTGGATAACGGGGTATCAATTAACTAGGTTTTAGTGCACTTCTACAAAGGCTTTCCAATGACGGCAAAGCCAGCTCACAACAGGAGTACTTACGTTATGAAAATGCTCTTAAGTAATAACAATGCTTGAATAAACTATATAAGATTTAATAAAGGAGTACAGTAGGGTCCCGCATAAAACGTGTTCGCATAAAATGAGTCTCGATTAAAACGACCGACCTAAAATATTAATATTTAATTTTCGATCAGAACGAATGTGATCACATAAAACGAGTCCGCCGCCAAAGTGGGGCAAATCCGAGGAGTTTTCATATAGAGCGCCGAAATATCGTACAAAACGTACCAAATATCGTACGCTTTCATATAGAACGCCAAAATATCGTACAAAACGTACGAAATATCGTACGCTCCTGACGGAAATTTACGCTTCCAGTGAACATTGACGATATTGGGCCACCAAAATGCTGTGTTCACATAAAACGAAATCGCATAAAACGCCCTCGTTTATCGACCATATACTCGTTTTATGTGAGACCCTACTGTATATGCTTACGTTAACTTTAGTGTGAGTCTGTACTCAACACTAAACTCTACAATGCTCTATGAAAACACTGGAAGTTTAGTCCTACAGCAATCAGATAAGGAATCTTCTAAAATGGTCTGATGCTCTAAGATGCTCGTTAATATAGAACAGACATAAATGCAGGGGCAGGACACCAAAGCGTGTATCTTAAATACACCAAAAAGTAGGATACATATATACAACAAGGGAGTGCAACAACTCTGTGACAGCACTAATAATAACCACTCAGAAATGGGCGGGTGCCCAACCCCGAAAAGGGTTGAAATAGGGGAGCTATCCCCCCGCCAAAGGCGGCTTTCTAGGGCCTTTCCTAGCTGATGCTGAGAGGATTGGGTTCTAGTCATGTGGTGATGGGCTGGTCTATCAGAGTGAGAACTGAGCAATCTCTGCCATACCCATAGCTTACTCTGACTGTTCCTTTTACCTATATATTTTCTAGATCTCAAGTGACGGCATCTCTAACGTGGATTGACCTCCCAATCTACCAAGATTGGAAGCCAAAGCGTCACATTTTTCCCTTGCCCCTCAACTTTCTCTTCATAATTGCTGAGGGACACAGGGCCCTGGGTGGGGCTTTGGTTTCCCGGGCATTTCCGCACCCTCCTCAGCTCCCCGCCATGGAGTGGCTTCGGTCACCCAGGCTTTATTGTGGTCGGCGGGGAGGGTTCTGTGGGGGCGCTCGGTTATGGCCTTGGCCTTGCTCGGGGCCTTGGGGCTGTTCGGCCAGGCAGCTTGGTGAACAACAACAACAACAACAACCACTCTGAAACAGTACTTCCTTAGCCAACGTAACAGCCAAACTGGGTTGTGCACTATGCATCAACCTTGGCTAAAATAAGGTGTGAATAATTCCTAAAGCATACACAATGAAAGTTAATAAACACAATGCTGTCTTCCTCACTAATAAAGTCTAGCAGTGGCATAAAAGGTACTAGGAAACTAGGCAGAGCGCAAGCATGCTCGTAGCCTACTGTCTCCCCTTGAACAGATTTCCCTTATGTTACGTTAAGTGACTTGGAGGCTCTCTTGGTAAGTCCAGATCTCTAGTATCTGGTCTTACCCTGGCGCTCCACAAGGTCAACAAAATGAGGTAGCAATCATACAGGTAAGAGTAGGCAAAAACCCTTTACCGGTATACTGCTACACTCGCAAAGGAAAATATGCACAAGGGTTACAGGCTAGCTAGCTTCGTCGATGTTGTACAGGCTCTGACTTGCCACATACATAACTCAAACAACGACCAAAGATACCTTCCACTGTCTAGCATTAAATAATGGGAAAGAACAGCTCAATAATTAGAAGCACCCCCAACACTAGGCTACCATATGACTATGACTCTACTAATCCCTAACACTAGTGCAAACATAAATGTGAGAGCTGGTGCTGGTAATACGACTGGCCGACTATGGAAGTCGTATGCAGAACCAGAAGGGATAAGTAATTGAATAAAGATGGATGTATGAAAAAGAAGAAGTTCAGAGAGAGAGAAAGTAGTATAGGGGGTTATGTGGGGGACAGATTGCAAAGGACATGTAGGACCAAGCACGCTGTGCCAAGCTCTGCCGGAGAAACGCGGCAGGAGCCCCCACAGGACTAACAAAGGCAGCGGCACCCAATCACAGACGACTACGTCACGAGGAGCAAGCGTCACGTGACGCGTCAGGCCCGCCGACCACTCACAAGCGTGGGAAACTCCTCCGAGCGAGGGAGGCAAACGTACATACACAACTAGTGTAAGTACATACTACCACCACACTGCCTACCTTGCTCTTTCTCCTTTAACTTCACACAATTCTGTGGGGGCGCTCGTTTGTGGCCTTGGCCTTACTCGGGGCGTTGGGGCTGTTCGGCCAGGCAGCTTGGGGAACAACAACAACAACAACAACAACAACTTCACACAATGCATCTTATATTCTATGAATGATATAAAATACTTCCAAGTGTCACAGACAAGAATAAAGACCACCACTGATCTGTCTGTGACAACATGAACTCTATAAAAGAAAGAACATCGTTCTACGATTATTGTAGCCCGTTTCACTGCCCTGGCGAGCGCTAGCGAGTTACGAGTGCATTCTGGCAAGCTGGCCAGCGTAACAGTGGTAATCCCGACACTAACGTACGGAAGCGAAGCTTGGACGTTTGGGAAGAGACTCAGACCAAGAGTGAGAGCGGTGGAAATGAGTTACATGAGAAGTGCGTGCGGAGTTACATGGAGGGATAGACAGACGAATGAGGAAGTAAGAAGGTGTGGTGTGGAGGTAGGTGTGTTGGAAAGTGTGAAAAGGAACAACTTGAGATGGTTCGGCCATATGGAACGTATGGAAAGAGAGAGAATGACTAAGAGGGTGTACGAGAGCGAGGTGGAACGACAGAGAGGGAGAGGTGCACCGAAGGAGAGGTGGAAGGATGGAGTGAGGAAGTATATGGATGAAGGCGGTGCTGGTTGGGAGGAGGGGCGTCGACTGACTGGGGACAGAGGTGCATGGGGGCGGTTCGTTCGTGGCCACCCCTTCGGGGATCACGGCGTCAGACAATAGATAGATAGATGGATGTGGTAACCCAGGTTCAAATCCCGGGTAGATCTCTCTCTCTCTTTTTTATTTTTATTTTTTTTTAAACTGGGGGTGGCTGACTCGAGACAGAGCCCGAATAGGGGGACAAAAAAAAAAAAAAACGATGGACACACAAAAACAAAAATTCACATCATATGCTTTCATTAATTTTTTTGGGAGGTGTTTGGTGTTGAGAGGGAATTTTTATAAATTAGATTATCACTATTAGTCCTTGGAAGAAACCACAACAAGGTAAACAACAAATCTCCACTCACATACTGGGTTGGTGTAGTGGTTTAGATGCTTATGTTCTGGGTGTGGTGTCCCGAGTTGGAATCCCGGGAGGACCATAATTATGCTTTCATTAGTTTATTGCAGTACATTGGGGTTTGTAATGGATGATTAATGTTAAGAACGTGGTGTTACCTATATTTATGCTAGCCACTCTTGTACAGGTCTCCCTCACTAGCCGATGCCCTGATTTATGATATTATTTCATATTTTTTTCATCAACCAAGTTTAAACATCTAAACCACATCTAAACTCAATTAATGAAATCAACAAATACATGTGGCACTCCAAGGACTCGAACCTAGGATACTCGCACCGAATTCCGCTCATTTATGCATTACGCTATCAGGACAGTTACTAGGTTTTTAGGCGTTTGGGTTTGGGTTTTGGCTGGTCCGAGAACGCATCCCCATTTACTCCATTAATTTTAGGGTTTGCTATACGATTTTTCTATTTAAGATCAAGTTTTCAAGAATTCAACCCAATCGTAAAGCGAGGGAGACCTGTACTGTATGTGTAGGGTAGGCTAGCCAATTCATTCCTAGTGTTCCATTTAGTACGCAACATTTGTTAACGGGACAGTGGTTATTTTGGGGGTCTGTTTATTTATATATTAATTTAGTTTTTAGTTTCCTCGCTATTCCTTCATCAAGCTTAAAAAACACTCCCTATACAGTACAGTACTCTCTTCAAGATAAATTTTTTCGATAGAAATATGTATCTGTCAAAGGCCGGTTTCTCTCAAAATAACAGGCTCGCTTTCGCTCGCCAGTAAAAAATTGACACCTAAATGGCACGAAAGATCTTGATATTGATATAGAAATGGGACAAAAGGTTTTAAAATCGACAAACTAATAGGACGTGTGTGCGCACGTGTATCTGGCTTTATTCCAGTTCAATGTCATTCACTTTTATTAGTATTGCCTCCTTAACTCTCTTATTTTGCAGGCTGCTATGATACTGTAGTTATTTTGGTATTGTAAGATATAGGAGATAAAGGGGCAGGAAGACCCCCATTGAGATGGAGAGACTGTTTAAGACAAGCTTTGGATGATAGAGGAATGACTGTAGATCAGGCAAGGGAAGTGGTAATAAACAGGAATGAATGGAGAATGCTTGTGAATGGATGAATGTAAACGCGGTCGTTTGGGAGAGAGGGTCATGCGCCAGTTGGACTAGATAGTAGTCCATCAGGTGCCTGGCCCGGGGAGCCGGTGGTAATGAAGGGTACGCCTGGAAGCATAATGGGCGGTCTTGTGGTGAAGCTTCGCTGCGGGTCTTCCTGCGGAAATCGGCGCCTTTGCGGGGGATCTGGGACCTGGGAATCTTTTGCTGGGGGCCCCAAATGGGCCTGGGTCTCTGAGTATTTCTCCTGGGGGACCTAGATGTGTGTGAGATTTTATGTTTTGTTTTATTTTGTTTTTCTGATGTGTTGTGATGTCCCTTTTCGGGGAGACTGGGGAAGGTGCCAGAGTACATACATACATACATACATGATATGGGATACTTCGTGGTATTATAATGATTGAGGCAGAAGAGAAATAATATAGGGAATGCCTTGGTAAAATGAAATAGGTCCCCTTAATATTATGATAGTTCTTTCTCTATTGCCTATTGGTTCCGGCATCACACACCCTCGTTCCTGATTGGCCAGAGAATACTTGTTTGGGGTGGGATATTCAAAGGGCATTTTCCCCTTGACGACAATACCCCGCAAGCGATGTTAAGTCTGCTGTGTTGAATAATCACTGTAGTGGATGTGTGTATTGATCTACAATGAAGTCTATCCATCTATCTATTGCCTGACTCTTTGATCTCCGAAGGGGTGGCCACAAACGAAACGCCCCCATGCACCTCTGTCCCCAGTCAGTCGACGCCCCTCCTCCCAACCAGCACCGTCTTCATCTATATACATCTTCATTCCATCCTTCCACCTCTCATTCGGTTTACCTCTCCCTCTCTGTCCTTCCACCTCGCTCTCGTACACCCTCTTAGTCATTCTCTCGCTTCCCATACATTCCATATGACCGAACTATCTCAAGGTGTTCCTTTTCACACTTTACGGCACATCTACCTCCACACCACACCTCCTTCTTACTTCCTCATTCGTCTTATAAAGGAGATACAAGTAGGTGTGGCTGTGTGGGTTGGCAATACGTGGTATGTGTGGCGGTTGACCCCAGGCTACTATAGTCCATTCATTATAGGTAGGCCAAAAATCTTGACCACTAACCTCTATAACTCATAAATGAGCGATCTCTGCCATACCCATAGCTTACTCTGACTGTTCCTTTTACTTATATATTTTCTAGATCTCAAGTGACGGCGTCTCTTCCTTGGATTGACCTCCCTAATCCCAACCTAGATGTTGACAAATTGGGAGCCAAAGCGTCACATTTTTCCTTTGCCCCTATACTTTCCCTTCATAATTGTTGAGGGGCACAGGGCCTTGGGTGGGGCTTTGGTTTCCCGGGCGTTTCCGCACCCGCCTCAGCTCCCTGCCTTGGAGTGGCTTCGGTCACCCAGGCTTTATTAGTGGTAAGCAGGGAGGGTTTTGTGGGGGCGCTCGTTTGTGGCCTTGGCCTTGCTCGGGACCTTGGGGCTGTTCGGCCAGACAGCCTGGGGAACAGCAACAACAACAACTCAAATGACTGGGCGGGTGCCCAACCCCGAAAAGGGTTGAAATAGGGGAGCTATCCCCCCGCCAAAGGCGGCTTTCTAGGGCCTTTCCTAGCTGATGCTGAGAGGATTGGGTTCTAGTCATGTGGTGATGGGCTGGTCAGAGTGAGAACTGAGCGATCTCTGCCATACCCATAGCTTACTCTGACTGTTCCTGTTACTTATATATTTTCTAGATCTCAAGTGACGGCGTCTCCTGCGTGGATTGACCTCCTAATCTACCAAGATTGGAAGCCAAAGCGTCACATCTTTCCTTTGCCCCTCAACTTTCTCTTCATAATTGCTGAGGGGCACAGGGCCTTGGGTGGGGCTTTGGTTTCCCGGGCGTTTCCGCACCCTCCTCATCTCCCCGCCTTGGAGTGGCTTCGGTCACCCAGGCTTTATTAGTGGTAAGCAGGGAGGGTTTTGTGGGGCCGCTCGTTTGTGGCCTTGGCCTTGCTCGGGACAACAACAACAACTCAAATGACTAGAGTAACCTGCCCAGGATGCAACACAGCACCCCATACCATTAAACACATCATAGAAGACTGCATTTCTCACAACCACTTACGCCAACAACATAATCTACACTCCTTGAGAGCTCTGTGGGAAAGCCCGACTGTGGCCATGGCCTTCCTTAGGGACTCGTAGCTGTTCGGCCAGGCAGCTTAGGGAACGACAACAACAACAAGAACCATATGGGAAGAGTCATCCAGGGAATAAGTGTGAACAAATTAGAGCCCATTTGCTCTAGCCCTGTGCGAGTTACAGAGGTTAGAGGTCATGATTTCTCACCTACCTACAGCAAATAGACGATAGGTGTCTGGAATATGAGGTACACATCACTGCTGGACTAGACAGCATGGTGGTAGTCTGTGTTGTTGTTGTTGTTTTTCTCCAGGCTGTCTGGCCGAACAGCCCCAAGGTCTCGAGCAAGGCCAAGGCCATAAACGAGCGCCCCCACAAAATCCTCCCTGCTTACCACTAACAAAGCCCGGGTGACCGAAGCCACTCCAAGGCAGGGAGCTGAGGAGGGTGCGGAAACGCCCGGGAAACCAAAGCCCCACCCAGGGCCCTGTGCCCCTCAGCAATTATGAAGGGAAAGTTGAGGGGTAAGGGAAAAATGTGACACTTTGGCTCCCAATCTGCCAACTTCTAGGTTGGCAGTAGGGAGGTCAATCCACGGAAAAGACGCCGCCACTTGAGATCTAGACGATATATAAGTAAAAGGAACAGTCAGAGTAAGCTATGGGTATGGCAGAGATCGCTCAGTTCTCACTCGGATAGACCAGCCCATCACCACATGACTAGAACCCAATCCTCTCAGCATCAGCTAGGAAAGGCCCTAGAAAGCCGCCTTTGGCGGGGGGATAGCTCCCCTATTTCAACTCCTTTCGGGGTTGGGCACTCGCCGGTAGTCTGTGTTAAGGGGGGTCACCGGCTTTTTTTTATCTTTATCTCCTTTTCTCTCTTTCCCTGGCTTGTATTCATTCGGCCCCATTCAGCCAACTGTTTTAAGACGTTGATCCCCATCCAGGTGTTGATTTCTTCCTGGCGAGCGATAGCGAGCCAGCATTGTATGGAGAAATCCGGCTTCGTCGGAGACATTTTTCTATCGAAAAATTTACAAATTTAGCTTGCTGTCAAAATAAAAATATATATATGCTGGCTCGCTACCGCTCGCCAGGAAAATATTTACACCTGGATGGGGGTTAAACGTCTTAAAACAGTAGGCTGAATGGGGCCGATTGGATACAAACCAAAGAGAGAGGGAGAGAAAGAGAAAAAAAGCGAGGTGGGCTCCCTTAACCTTTTGTATCGTACAGTACATTTTAATATAACATAATTTGAACTACCCAGGGACCCGAGGACTTTGATAGCAGGCATACATTTATTTATATTAAGGGGAGACAGACCGTTTTTCTGGACCCCCTTCTCCCTAATGTTTAGCCCCACTAGTTTTGAGATTTTAAGGCGTTCGTTCCATTAGTTTGGGGATTTTATGACCTTTCACCCCATTTCTTCGTCAATATTAGGACCCTTCGTGCCATTTAGGTGTCAATTTTTTCCTGCCGAGCGATAGCAAGCCTGTAATTTTAGGAGGAATCGGCCTTTGGCTGGGACATTTTGCTACCAAAAAATGTACAAATCTATCTTGAATGGGGGTCTAGGGGGGGTTTTTCTAAGCTTGATGGAGGTCTAGGGAGGAAACTAAAAAAATATATGAATAAATGAATTAATAGACCAAACAAAAAGCCACTGCCCCCTTAACCCTTGGGATCCGGGGGGCCTCATATGAAGTTTGGTATATTCATAATTCAGTAGCTACTGATTGAGACCACCTAGAGCAGTCAATTTTTTTGCAAATTGTAGAACGTTTTCTTGTCTGTAGACTGCCGTTGAGATGACATCGCTACGTTGCGTGGTTGCCGAGTTCTGATGATTATATCGGCGACTCTTTAGCCGCGCATTTTGCCTCATGTGAGGCCTCCAGGGTTCCAAGGGTTAAACATGCAATCCTTGTACTGATATGTTTAGTTGCTAAGCACCTAACAGTAATTAATTACATTAGCATTTATCTTGGCATACAGGTCTCCCTCGATATACGATTAGGTTACGTTCCTGAAAACCTGATCTTAAATAAAAGAAACATGTAGCAAACCCTAAGATTAAGGGGAGATTTCCACTTGAGGGATTTTTTTCTGGACCCCTTTCTCCTTCATGTTTAGCCCCATTTCTTTTGATATTCTAAGACGTTCGCCCCATTAGTTTGGTGATTTTAAGAACTTTTGCCCCATTTCTGTCAATTTTAAGACATTTCGTGCCATTTAGGTGTCGATTTTATCCTGGCGAGCGATAGCGAGCCTGTAATTTAAGAGGAACCGGCCTTTGGCCGCGACATTTTTCTACCGAAAAATGTACACATTTATCTTGAAAGGGCGTCTAGGGGGTGTAATTTTAAGCTTGATGGAATTCTAGGGAACGAACTAAAAACCTCCCCTTAATGGGGTAAATGGGGATGCATTCTGTGACCAGCCAAAAGCCAAACGCCTGAACACCTATAATAATATCATAAATTGGGTCATCGGATAGTGAGGGAGACCTGTATTCGGACTTGGGTATATTTTAATTTTATTTGTTTCCTGTGCCTGTCGTAGCCGGCCTCCTTGTTCTGCATTGTACGGTGGCACTAATAAGTCATGTCTCAGCTGTCACTACGTTTGGCTCGCTCTGTGCTGTATTAATGTCTGTCAGATGGTGAATAGGGTGGGTAGGTGTAGGAAGATGTTGGTATATCTCACTCAAAAAGAAGAAATCATGTGTAACTATTGCTGATACCAATTATTGATCAAAGCATAATTGGTGCTGAGACATTACTTATTAGGCTGATTGTACATAACTTGTGGCACTATTATATTTGTTGAGTCTTGTGGTTGCTTCACATCCTATCTATCTATCTATCTATCTATTGCCGGATGCCTTACTCCCCTTAATGAGGGTGGCCATACACAGAAGGCCCCCAAGTGGACTTATCCCCTGTAAGAGGGACAACCCATGCCAGTTTACTGAAGGACTTACAGGATTGACCACTCAATTTACGATCCGTCCGACTCCGAGGCCCTCTATGTATCTTGGTAGCACTTATTTTCCTACAGTGGTGGACGGCTAGTCCATCCACTAACCTGCTTTTCTTATGTAAGCAGTACCAATTTGTATCAGGTTTACTCCCCTAGACAGGTTGCCGACCAAGGCTGACGAGTCCCATCCACCCGGATTTTTATAAGGTTGTCTCCCCTAGATGGGTTGCCGACCAAGGCTTACGAATCCCATCCACCCACAATGTATTAATTGCATTAATTGTAGTACTGTAATTGTATTAAGTAACATAATTATGAACTATAAAGAAAGACTGGGAAACTCGGTCCACTCACATGGGTTACTGAGTTAAACAGAATAGGGGTGGGAGTGGGTTGAAAGGCAGGTGCCCCCCAATCTCCGTAAGGGAGGAGGTATGAACACTGATTATTGTAATAGCAATAAAAGAGTGAGAGAGATGCAACATTGCGGCGTGTAGAGAGATTGAGAGAGATGCAACATTGCGGCGTGTAGAGAGATTGAGAGAGATGCAACATTGCGGCGTGTAGAGAGAGTGAGAGAGATGCAACATTGCGGCGTGTAGAGAGATTGTAGGGAATTAGTAAGAGGAAGTAAGTTGATGAGCCAAAAGGCGCTTGACTGTATCGTTTTGAGATGTGCGATATGAGTGGAACCTCCCCACGCGTGCAAACAATACAGTACTGGATACATGGTCAAAGGGTGGAAAAATGAGGGGACTTGTCAAAGGGCCCAGACTACCTTGGCCTTTTTCCCATAGACACTGGGCCTTGCGGTTAGAGATTTCGCGTTGAGCGTGGTTTTACCAGACTAAGATGATCGCCACTAATAAAGGCCCACTGTACTTTAGGTAGCGCCAACAAACTTGACAATAATCTTGATCCCTGACCTCTCTGTAAAACTCAAAAGGGCCTAGAGCAAACTGGCTGTAAATATCCACACCTATTTCCTGGTGGACTCTTCCCAAATGATAGAAACGTCAGCCCGATTGCTTTCATTCATTTTGAGTTATAAGAAGTTAAGGGGTCAAGATTATTGTCAAGTTCGCTGGCGCTACCTATAGTACTGTACAGTACTGTACTCTTTTTGTAGTACCGGTATCTATATATATTATATATTTTTTTTTTTTAAGAATTAACCCAAAACTAATCCCAACAGAATGCATCGACCCGCAAGAACCTTAACCAGTACAACATCACCAACACGCGGGGGAAGGTGGTCAGGTTCTGCATCTACAAGACCAGCTTCAGGCTTGGTGAAGATATTGTGGCCACCTTTGACTTTACCAAGGCCGAGGTTCCTTGTGTTCAGGTAAGCTTTGTTTAACCCCTTTTGTACCAGTAACGTCTTATCATTTTATTCTAGCTATATTTTGACGATTTTCTGCAGTTTACGAAGGATCTGTGGTAGTAAATATGGTTGTTGTTGTTGTTGTTGTTGTTGTTGTTGTTGTTGTTCTTCTTGTTGTTGTTCTTGTTCCCCAAGCTGCCTGGCCGAACAGCCCCAAGGCCCCGAGTAAGGCCAAGGCCATAAACGAGCGCCCCCACAGAACCCTCCCTGCCGACCACAATAAAGCCTGGGTGACCGAAGCCACTCCATGGCGGGGAGCTGAGAGGGTGCGTAAACGCCCGGGAAACCAAAGCCCCACCCAGGGCCCTGTGCCCCTCAGCAATTATGAAGAGAAAGTTGAGGGGCAAAGGAATAATGTGACACTTTAGCTTCCAATCTTGGTAGATTGGGAGGTCAATCCACGGAAGAGACGCCGTCACTTGAGATCTAGAAAATATATAAGTAAAAGGAACAGTCAGAGTAAGCTATGGGTATGGCAGAGATCGCTCAGGTCAGGGAGATAGTTCGAAGCCTGTTAATTGCTCGAGGCCCTTTTTAAACTGAATAAAATGGTCTAATAGTAGCCAGAAGAAAGTAAAAAAGACTTAGCGGTAGATAAGGAGTTAATATTCCAGACAGTTTATAAGAAGACCAGGTATTTGAGTGTACAGTACAGTACTTTTTTTTTGTGGATGAGGGAAACAAAAGGCAAAACTGCCTGTGAAGAGTGCCTCCCCCAGACTTGAGGCCAAAATCAAGGAATGTACGAGCCAAAATGTCTGTACTGGGTGTATATGTGAACTCTCGATTAGATTTCAAAGAGCATGTAAACCAGATAGTTAAAAGTTGTTACTTGCACATCAGAAATCTCTATTTGGTGAAGCCGTTTATAACCAGACGTTGCCTCCTGACGTTGGTTCACTCATTGGTCTTCTCTCGTGTTGATTATTGCAATGCCCTGTTGGTGGGTCTTCCAAATTATATTTTGAAGAAAGTTCAGTCTGTTTTTAACAGGGCCGCAAGACTAATTTTTGGTGTTCCACCAAGAACTCCTACTACATCTCTTCACATAGAACTGCACTGGCTGCCAGTAAGAGCAAGAATAGAATTTAAGTTGTGTTTGGTGACTTTTAAGGTTTTCAAATTTGGTGAGCCTAGGTACCTTGCGGAGCTGCTCAGGCGCCCACTGGCACACCATGGTGTAGTTGTGCGTCATGACAATGACCCTTTTCGTCTTGATGAACCAAGGGCTTTCCAGCAGTCTTCTTTCTTTGAGAGGTCATTCTCCTACATGGCTCCGAGGTTGTATAACAGGTTGCCGCTGTCCATGAGACAACTGAGTTCTGTTGAATGCTTCAAGAGACAACTTAAGACTTTTCTCTTTGAGAGAAGCTATGATCTTGAGAGAGGTGTCATGACAGATGGCTATAGAGTTTAGGCTATTTTGCCACTGCTAGTGATTGTTAAATGTGTGTTGTATATAAGCCTTCTTTTGATGCATTGATTTTTGTTCTTTTTTCTTTCTCTTTTCGAGCGCTAGTGAATTCTTCGGAAAAATTGGCGCTTATGAGAAATAAGTAACATGCTTATTATTATTATTATTACTGTACTGTATATCCAAGGTAAACCTCTCCTATACATACTGGCATCACATGTCGGACATGTCCCTGTAGATCTCGGCAAATTTCAGAGTTGGACGGGATTTGTGTCCGGTCTACAGTGTTATTGTTGTTGTTCCCTAAGCTGCCTGGCCGAACAGCCCCGAGTCCCTGAGGAAGGCCATGGCCACGATCGGGCTTTCCCACAGAGCTCTCATTGAGTGTAGATTGTGTTGTTGGCGTAAGTGGTTGTGTGAAATGCAGCCTTCTATGATGTGTTTAATGGTATGGGGTGCTGTGTTACATCCCGGGCAGGCGTCGACAACGGAGTCATCCAGTCTCTTCTGATAGCTCAGGAGAGCTGGATGGTGTCCGCATCTCAGCCTGGCCAGGTGGACTCTGTCCTCGCGAGGAAGGGAGGATTCGGAAGGATGGATTTCGGGAGGTCGTGCATGCAGCTGCGTGTTGTCTGTGAGTGAGTGGATGGATCGGTGAGAGATATGAGTATGGATGTGCTTCTGGAAGTTGGTTCGGGGTGGGCAGGGAGGGAGAGAGGACAATAATTGTGTGTGATACCGTGTGCTGGGTGTTGTTTTGATATTTCTTGGTGTCTGTGGGTGTGTTGCCATGTAGTTTAGTGGGTGGGTTTGGTTTGTGGAGGTTGCTGCCAGGAATTGAGTGCCTCTCATGTCCAGATGGTCTTTGACTTTGAGGATTTTGGTTTCTTGATGTAGGTGATCTGTGGGTGCAGTAGCTGTGCAGCCTGTAATGATCTTCAGGGCTTTGTTTTGAATAGTCTGTAAGGTCTTATGATGTGTTTCAGCTAGGTTAGAAGCCCAGGCTGGGCTTGCGCGTATTCCATCACTGATCTTATGTATTGTTTATATACTGTGGTGGTAGTTTCTTTGTTGTGTCCAAATTTTGTGTGAGCAAGTGACCTGAGGGCGTTAAGTCTGGGTGTCAGTTTCTTTTTAATGTTTGTGGTGTGCTGTTTGAATGTCATATGAGTATCATATGTTACTCCTAGGATTTTGGGTGTGTGTGTATGTGTTAGGGGTGTGTTGTTTATGGTGAGTTGAGGGATGTATTCGTGTTCTGTCCAACTTGTGAGCAGGGTTGCGGTTTACAGTGTTCTCTCGCTCGGTTTTAAGTGGTTTTAGAGCGAATTCAAGCCTGTGCCTTATAACTATTGTGTTAATATTAATTACTATGTACTGTACTGTACTGTACTGTCCCTGAAAACATAATAATGTTTGTATTTGTCATTAATATGATGAATTTCACATGCAATGATGTAATTCGGACATCTCGGAAAATCATACATTTCGGAAGTGGCCATCCCCCAATTAGTCCGAGATAACGAGGCGTCACTGTATCTTACCCTAGTATTTTAACCATTAAAACTGTACCAAAATCACAATACTGTTTCCAGGTTTACACTTAATTTTGTTTGTGTGTCCTCCTCATATGCCTTGTTTGTGTGTCCTCCTCATATGCCTTGTTTGTGTGTCCTCCTCATATGCCTTGTTTGTGTGTCCTCTTCATATGCCTTGTTTGTGTGTCCTCCTCATATGCCTTGTTTGTGTGTCCTCCTCATATGCCTTGTTTGTGTGTCCTCATATGCCTTGTTTGTGTGTCCTCCTCATATGCCTTGTTTGTGTGTCCTCCTCATATGCCTTGTTTGTGTGTCCTCCTCATATGCCTTGTTTGTGTGTCCTCCTCATATGCCTTTTGTGTGTCCTCATATGCCTTGTTTGTGTGTCCTCCTCATATGCCTTGTTTGTGTGTCCTCCTCATATGCCTTGTTTGTGTGTCCTCCTCATATGCCTTGTTTGTGTGTCCTCCTCATATGCCTTGTTTGTGTATCCTCTTCATATGCCTTGTTTGTGTGTTCTCCTCATATGCCTTGTTTGTGTGTCCTCCTCATATGCCTTGTTTGTGTGTCCTCCTCATATGCCTTGTTTGTGTGTCCTCCTCATATGCCTTGTTTGTGTATCCTCCTCATATGCCTTGTTTGTGTGTCCTCCTCATATGCCTTGTTTGTGTGTCCTCATATGCCTTGTTTGTGTGTCCTCCTCATATGCCTTGTTTGTGTGTCCTCCTCATATGCCTTGTTTGTGTGTCCTCCTCATATGCCTTGTTTGTGTGTCCTCCTCATATGCCTTGTTTGTGTGTCCTCCTCATATGCCTTGTTTGTGTGTCCTCATATGCTTGTTTGTGTGTCCTCCTCATATGCCTTGTTTGTGTGTCCTCATATGCCTTGTTTGTGTGTCCTCCTCATATGCCTTGTTTGTGTGTCCTCATATGCCTTGTTTGTGTGTCCTCCTCATATGCCTTGTTTGTGTGTCCTCCTCATATGCCTTGTTTGTGTGTCCTCCTCATATGCTTGTTTGTGTGTCCTCCTCATATGCCTTGTTTGTGGCTCCTCATATGCCTTGTTTGTGTGTCCTCATATGCCTTGTTTGTGTGTCCTCCTCATATGCCTTGTTTGTGTGTCCTCCTCATATGCCTTGTTTGTGTGTCCTCCTCATATGCCTTGTTTGTATGTCCTCCTCATATGCCTTGTTTGTGTCCTCATTGCCTTGTTTGTGTGTCCTCCTCATATGCCTTGTTTGTGTCCTCCTCATATGCCTTGTTTGTGTGTCCTCCTCATATGCCTTGTTTGTGTGTCCTCCTCATATGCCTTGTCCTTGTTTGTATGTCCTCCTCATATGCCTTGTTTGTGTGTCCTCATATGCCTTGTTTGTGTGTCCTCCTCTTATGCCTTGTTTGTGTGTCCTCCTCATATGTTTGTGTGTCCTCCTCATATGCCTTGTTTGTGTGTCCTCCTCATATGCCTTGTTTGTGTGTCCTCCTCATATGCCTTGTTTGTGTGTCCTCCTCATATGCCTTGTTTGTGTGTCCTCCTCATATGCCTTGTTTGTGTGTCCTCCTCATATGCCTTGTTTGTGTGTCCTCCTCATATGCCTTGTTTGTGTGTCCTCATATGCCTTGTTTGTGTGTCCTCCTCATATGCCTTGTTTGTGTGTCCTCCTCATATGCCTTGTTTGTGTGTCCTCCTCATATGCCTTGTTTGTGTGTCCTCCTCATATGCCTTGTTTGTGTGTCCTCATATGCCTTGTTTGTGTGTCCTCCTCATATGCCTTGTTTGTGTGTCCTCCTCATATGCCTTGTTTGTGTGTCCTCCTCATATGCCTTGTTTGTGTGTCCTCCTCATATGCTTTGTTTGTGTGTCCTCCTCATATGCCTTGTTTGTGTGTCCTCCTCATATGCCTTGTTTGTGTGTTCTCCTCATATGCCTTGTTTCATGAGAACGTTAAAATAAAATAATTAAATATACAGTATTACAGTTTAAGATATTCATGTTTGTCTGTTGATTGTAATTCAAGTAATTGATACTCATAATAAATAATAATGTGTATTCTCTTTCAACCCTCTCACATCCTGACGCAATTTTTGAGCCTATTAGGGATACTTTAAAGCCTTTGTTACCGTCAGGGGTATCTATAAACCTTTTGTTTATTTATTTCAACCTCTGCAGTTGTCTTTGAGTTTAGCTGTGGGCAGAAAACTAATTTTGGAGAGGTAATTATAAGAGTGAGAGTAATCTATTTATTATTGCTAATCTGGCAACCTCTGAGTCATAAGGATGTGAGAGGGTTAATATTTATATTAATGCATCTTAGTAGTGTAACATTAAGGTTCGGATTATGTGTCAACAACTGTGGCTATTTATAGTCTGAGCCTGTGGTAGGGCAGGGTAGTAAAGCTGGTGTCACACAAGCATTTTTTCCGCCAATTTTCAATGAGCAAGTAATTTTCTTGTAATATTTTGAGGCTCTTTCGCATTGGAATCGGAAAGTAGATGCAAGGTAGATTATGTTAGTTTAATTCTCATAAAACTTATAGAGTCAGGTCTCGATATACACACATTTTTATACACGGAATCGTTTGGACACTGTAACCCCAAAAGTTCCAAAGTCGGCCACAACACGGAAAAGTCGGGATCATACATGGGTGGCGGCCCAAGCCTAGGTATATATGAATGATTAAGAATGTTATTTATGCATCAAATGTCTGTTTGTCTATCTATCTAATACATCTAATGCACCCCCAGGGCGTAAGGGGGCCTTCACCTATGGTGGAGGAAAAAAAGAATATGCCTCACGCATCTTTTGGCTCGAACGTCCCTTGATTTTGGCCCTGTCACTCTTTCAACTATGGGGGAGGCACTCGCTATAGGCAGTAATGCCTTTTGCCTCCCTCAATCACATAGAAAAAAAAAAAAAAAAAAAAATCTACTGCGTGTCGTACAAGGCGACTAATAGGGGGGATGGCGTTAGACTTGCAGACCAACAGCCATCACTATACAATGAAGCCTTGTTATTGGCTCTGGCATTGTTTTCATATGACAGTGCTGTGACAGGGCTTCATTGTTCTAGCTCCAAGTTGCCTAATGGCGGCACATTGGCGGTGGATGTCGCTCCCTTTGGACCCGGACCCGGCGCCTTGGGCCCAACCTGGACGAAATGGATCCAGAGGGTACAGTGCGTAGTGTTTCCCCGGACTGGCACTTTCCGCCCAATAGTATAGGGGTCCGAACCTGGTGGTAGCGCTCCAGGAGGCTGCGCTGTCATTGGGCGAAAAATACCGGACCAGTCGTAGTGCCGTGTACACGCACTGGGTGCGTCCCTGCGGCTGGTTCTGGTGGGGCGCACCGAGGTTACTGGATCCTACCCCCTTGTAATCTCTTGGGGGAAGGTGCTGGGAATGGTCCCGGGGTAGACTGGAGCCTGAGTTCTAGGGGAGGGGGGGGGAGATGCCCATTTGCCAGCCAATTTACCGAATATGACTAAACCTAAAGAGAAACAACGTAAGTCCGATGATCCAAAACTGCACAGGATAAGGACAAATGCCCCCCACAATCTCAGACTTGCTAGTGTGAATGTTGGTAGTTTGAATCTGCGTGCAAATGAAGTGGCTGAGATGTGTGAGAGGAGGCGAGTGGACGTCTGCTGTGCCCAGGAAACACTCTGTAAAGGGCCTGGGGTACAGTGGAATGTTGGAAGAAAGAAAAGATATAGGATCTACTGGAAGGGGGTGGAGACTGATAAAGCAAAAGGAGGAGTGGGTGTTCTGGTGGCTGAAGAGCTTGCGGAAATTGTGCTTCAGATTACGAGAGTTAGTGAAAGGCCACAGTGTTTTGAAGTTGAAAGTTGGTGAAAGAATTCTAAATGTGTAATCTACATATGCTCCACAGGCTGGCCTACAGAAAGAGATAAAAGAGGACTTCTGGAATGACACCGTCAGTGTCATTTCGGGCCTCTCGGAGAATGAAATAACAATCCTGGGAGGGGACCTGAATGGTCACGTGGGAGCATCTGCAGATGGAGACGAGGGAGTGCATGGAGGAAATGGTTACGGAAGGAGGAATCTGGAAGGCGAATATATACTGGAGTGTTGAGTGGTACTTGAAAAGTAGACAGAATGGGTAAAAAACACCATCTGAGGAAGAGCACTTTATTGACAACGTTTCGCAGATAGCTTCATCAGGTCACTAACAAATACTGGTACATAGGAGGCCTTAAATATCCGTCAAGACTGGTGGCGTGGGAGGTGGGGATTGGGAGGGAGGAAGGAGGCAGGACAGGGAGGGGGCAGAAGCATGGGGGGAGGGGAGGCGGAGCCTCCACCTCCACCTCCACCTCCCCCTCCCACTCCTCCCCCGCCACCAGTCTTGACGGATATTTAAGGCCTCCTATGTACCAGTATTTGTTACCTGATGAAGCTATCTGCGAAACCTTGTCAATAAAGTGCTCTTCCTCAGATGGTATTTTTTATCCATATACTGGAGTCCTGCATTGCACTCAACATGGTTGTGTGTAACACAAAGTTGAAGAAAAGACAGAGCCATCTGATCGCATATAACTCTGGGGTCTCCAGTAGCCAGATAAATTACTTCTTGGTTAACAGGAAAGACTGGAAACTGGTTCGGGATGTAAAGGTCATCCCGAGCGAAGAATGTATCCCCCAGCATAAGCTACTTGTGTGCGACATGAGCTTATACAGAGATCCTAAGCGCAAGAAGGTATACAGTACATGGCCAAAAGGAAAGTGTGGCTGCTGAAGAAGAAGGAAGTTAGGGATAGGTTTCATAGTGAACTGGAGGAAATAAATAGAAATAAGGAAGCTAGGCCTAACGATGTAAATAGTCAATGGAATTTTCTTAAGCATAGCCTTATCGCTGCCACTGACAAAGTCTGTGGGAAAACAAAGGGTCACCCCAGGAATAAGACCTCCTGGTGGTGAAACGATGAGGTAGAACATGCTGTGAAAGAGAAAAGGAGAATCTTCAAATCATGGAAGAAGGGAGGCAGCAAGGAGGAATACCAGACAGCTAAACGAACTGCCAAAAGAGTTATTTACAATGCTAAAAAAGGCATTAAGGACCTGATCCTCGAACAAGTGTGTAACACTGACAATCTCAATGGGATCTTCAACCTAGCTAGGCGAGTTAAAAATGACAGTAGGGATATTATAGGTGAACAGTGTGTTAGAAACGATAATGGGAAGATTGTGTATGCAGAAAATGAAATCAGAGAACCATGGAAGGCACACTATGAACGATTGCTAAATGTAGAGTTTGAATGGGATAATGAACAGCTTAGTACCGAAAAACCAATATCTGGACCCCCTCCTTTGATAGCACCAGCTGTAGTGATCGACGCAATCAATAAAATGAAGAACGGTAAAGCTCCAGGGTGCTCTGACATTGTCGCTGAGATGATAAAAGCCTCAGGGGAGACTGGTGTCAACTTAGTCACCGCGTTGATAAACACCATTATTAAAGATGAGAATATCCCTGAGGATTGGCAAAAGAGTGTAATAGTAAATATATACATAGGAAAAGGGGATGCGCTAGATACAGGTAATTATAGGGGCCTGAAAATGCTTGACCAAATCATGAAGGTCTGTGAGAGAGTCTTTGAGGGTTTGATCAGGCAAAGCATCTCCATTGATGATATGCAGTTTGGTGTTATGCCAGGACGTGGTACAATCGATGCTATCTTCATAGTCAGGCAGATACAGGAAAGATACTTACTAAAAGGCAGGGATCTTTACTTTGTTTGTAGACCTGGAGAAGGCCTTTGACAGGGTGCCTAGAGATGTTGTGCAGTGGGTTATGAGGAAACTGGGTGTGGAAGAGTGGCTGGTGCGTGTGATAATGAAGATGTTTGAGGATTCGCGAACTGTGGTGAGGGTGAAAGGTGTACTGAGTGATGAGTTCACAGTCCGTGTTGGAGTTCATCAGGGTTCAGTGTTAAGTGCCCTCTCCTTTATTGTGGTCCTGGAGGCACTGTCTAGAGCTTTTAGAGGCGGACTCCCATGGGAACTGTTTTATGCAGACGATTTAGTCCTAATAGCTGACAATATGGAAGATACTGAGGCCAAATTCAGAAGATGGAGAGAGGGCATGGCGAGCAAGGGTTTAAGAGTCAATATTAACAAATCCAAGGTTATGCATTGTAGATTGAGACGAGGCAATGTGGAAAAGAGCAGTGAATACCCATGTGCAGTGTGTGGAAAGGGTGTGGGCGCTAACTCGATTTGATGTAGCATCTGTCGATGTTGGGTACACCATGGGAGTAAGCGCTGTAGTAGAATAAAAGGACCCCTGCCGAAGGATAAGTCAGAAATAGAGAAATTTGAGTGCGTAGTGTGCAAAGGCGAGCTTGTGTTCAGTGATGATCCTGTGACTGTGAACTTTGGAAATGAGTCATTGGAGCTGGTGGACAAGTTTTGTTACCTAGGAGATACCATCTCTGCCGGTGGTGTGTAATTCTAGCGACAGTGGCAGCCTCTGCCACTGTCGCTAGAATTAGATGTGGCTGGGGGAAGTTCAGAGAACTGCTGCCAATTCCGAAAAGAATGCCTCTCCCCCTGAAGGGAAAGGTGTATGCCTCATGTGTTAGAAGTGCAATGACATATGCCTCAGAAACATGGGCCGTTAAAGTAAAGGATCTCAACAGAATGGAACGTAATGAGATGAGAATGGTGAGATGGATGTGTGGGGCCAGGCTGCAGGATAGAATAACAAATGATGAGTTGAGGAGACGTTTAGGTATAAAGAGTATTAGCGAGGTGATGCGTACAAGTAGACTGGGATGGTATGGACATGTGGAGAGAATGGATGAACAAAATTGGGTGAAAAAATGCAGGTCTGTGATTGTGGAGGGAGCTGCACCAAGGGGTGGACCGAGGAAGACCTGGGATCGGACTATACGTGCCGATCTCAAATCCAAAAACTTGTCAAGTGAAGCAGCCCTTAACAGGGTTGCCTGGAATGCCGCCATTAGGACAAGAGACTGAAACTGCACGTATGTGTGGAGCACTCATGTATGTATGTATGTATGTATCTATCTCCCTTATACATAAATATAACTACAGTACGTCTTATTTTTTATTATTTTAATCTATGAATCATTTCTAATACGATCGAATTGAAAACAATATTATCCTTTCAACACACAAATAATTATACAATAATCCCCCCCCCCCCCCCCAGTATTCGGTGACCCTGCAGAGTGAAGAGATCATAGCGGAATCCTGCCGTCAACGGTCTGGCCAGAAACCCATGTTGGTTCCGTACAGCAAGAGTCATGAGGTTTGTCTGAACCTCTCCCATACTCACCTACTGCTGCCCATACCACTACACGTCACACCAACCTTCACTACAGACTTGGGTATGTATGTGGACACCTAATAAGTCATGTCTCGGCACCAAGTATGTTTTGATCAATAATTGGTATCAGCAATGTCTAAGCTTCATTTCTTCATATCGAGTGAAATATACAAACATGTTCCTACACTTAACCACCCTATTCAACATCTGACAGACATTAACCCTCTCACGTTCTTGACGCAATTTTGAGCCTATTAGGGATACAGTACTTTAAAGCCTTTGTTACCATCAGGGGTATTTAGAAACCTTTAGTTTAGTTACTTCAACCTCTGCAATTGTCTTTGAGTTAGCTGTGGGCAGAAAACTAATTTTGGAGAGGTAATTATAAGAGTGAGAGAACTCTATTTATTATTGCTAATCTGGCAACCTCTGCATCATAAAAACGTGAAAGGGTTAATACAGCTCAGAGCAAGCCCAACATAATGACAGCTGGGACACGACTTATTAGCACGACCGTACACCTAGCGTACACTGTAAATTGCTCTGAGGGACTAAGTCAGAGCCTTGAGAACCTTGACCCAGATTTACTATCCAATATGAACAAATGTGTCCGCAAAAGTGTGGGGATAAGGAAGAATTATACACATTTGGGGATAATTTGTTCTCTATTTTTGTCGATTTTGTTTGTATCTTAGGTTGTATTAGTTGGTAATTCTGGGTCTTGTAAGTTACTGTGGGACCCAAGTGTAGCATGGGTGTCATTAGGCTGATGGGCTCCACCATCTCAGGTTAGGTTTGGGTGTTTATATTCTATAGATGGGTTGCCTATCATTATCTAAAAAAATGTAGATTTGACAAAGGGGTTGATATAGACTATAGACTAACTCCCAGGTCTTACAATTTCTCCACAGTAAGTCTGCAGTGGCACCTTCACTTTGAGTTTGTGACGAGCGTGAGTGATGTTGAGGGAGCGAGTGAATCAGCACAGGGCGATGATGAGGGTGTGGAGTGGACGGCCCCCAGCAGTATAGACATAGAGACCATGGTGTGGGACCTGCCCATTACTGTCCTACCTACCACACCCAGCCAGGTGGCCCAGGCCGTCTGTATGTCGCCCCATCACGTCCTCCCACTATAATTCACACTTTATCCAAAAGACTTGGGCTTGCATTCAAAATGTTTGCCATTCCATCTCCCCGCACCTCACCATAAACAACACCCCCCTAACACACACACACTCACCCAAAATCCTAGGAGTAACATATGATACTTTAAATGACATTCAAACAACATATCACAAACATAAAACATAACGCCCTCAGGTCACTTGCCCACACAAAATTTGGACACAACAAAGAAACCAACACAGTATACAAACAATAGCCCTACATAAGATCAGTGGTGGAATATGCAAGCCCTGCCTGGGCTTCTAACCTAGCTTAAATACATCACAAAACATTGCAGACCATTCAAAACAAAGCCCTAAAAATCATCACAGGCTGCACAGCTGCTACACCTACAGATCACCTACATCAAGAAACCAAAGTCCACAAAGTCCACTTGGACATGAGAGGCACTCAATTCCTGGCTGCAGCCTACACAAACCAGGCATTTTCGCTTGAACGTCCCTTGAATTTGGCCCTGTCACTCTTTCAACTCTGGGGGAGGCACTCGCTACAGGTAGTTATGCATTTTGTCTCCCTCACTCACATAGAAAAAAAACAAAAAAAAACACCACCCATTACACTACATGGCAACACACCCACAGACACCAAGGAATATCAAAACAACACCCAACACACGATATCACACACAATTACTCTCATCTCTCCCTCCCTGCTCACCCCAAACCAGCTTCCAGAAGCACATCCATACTCATATCTCTCGCCGTTCCATCCAATCACTCATAGACAACACATAGCTGCAGGCACGATTTCCCGAAATCCATCCTTCTGAATCCTCTGCGTGGACAGAGTCCACCTGGCCAGGTTGAGATGTGGGCGACGGATAACTCCGTCGTCGACACCTGCCCAGGATGCAACACAGCACCCCATACTATTAAACATAACATAGAAGACTGCATCCTACACAATCACTTATGCCAACAACATAATCTACACTCCTTGAGAGCCCTGTGGGAAAGCCCGATCGTGGCCATGGCCTTCCTTAGGGACTCGGGGCTGTTCGGCCAGGCAGCCTAGGGAACGACAACAACAACAACCATTCCATAATATTTACCACTGCCCTACTATCATCATATGATATACTCCATCTTCATATAAAAGTATGGTGAATGATTGGGATAATTGATATCCTAGTAAACAGGGTGTCAAACCCGGGCAATATCCTCTACCCAACCTTAGCCATTTCTGTCTGTCTCTTTTCCTGCACTACTTTTCCTTCTAGGTGCTGGCGAGATCACCCGATTGGGTGGCACTGCAAGGGAGGCTGCGGACGGTGGGGGCATTGGCCCGGGGGTGCAAGCCCTAAGGGCTGATGATCCCCTCCCCCACTGCCCTCTCAGAGACAGATCTCATCTCACCCTGGCCCCTATGGGGGCCCAAGCATCTGGATGGCTTCGGTCTACCGGACTCGGGACTGCTCGGCCAGACAGTCAGGAGAACTACAACAACAAAAACCAGGGCAATATTGTTTTGGGTCTGGATTTGAATGCGAGATAGAATACTGTATAGGAAATTAACCAGAAATATAATTGTTTTTCCATTTAATCACTTACAAAGACACAATAAGAACTATCTTCCCAGGGGGATTGGGGGCCTCTACCCATTTGGTGGAGAAAATATATGAATAGGCGCCATGTGTTTACTGCGTGTACGCTTTATGTGTTAGTAGCGCTATGATATATGCTTCAGAAACATGGCTGGTCAAAGCGGATGTTATCAACAGAATGGAATGTGTCGAGAGGAGAATGGTGAGATGAATGAGTGGTGCCAAACTGCAAAAATAGGATGTCTAGTGAAGAGCTGAGGAGACAGTTAAGTATCAAGAAGAGTATTCGTGATGTGATGCATACTAGCAGGCTTAATGGTTTGGACATGTGGAGAGGATGGATGAATTAAGTTGGGTGAAAAGTTGCAACTCCGGGAACATGGGGGGAGCTGCACCAAGGGTCAGACCAAGAAAGACTGGGGATCAGACCTTACGGTCTGATCTTGAATTTAAAAACCTGATAAGTGAGGCAGCTCTGAACAGGGCTGCCTGGAACGCCGCGATTAGGACATGAGACCGTAACCAGTTATTTAGTCAGGTAAGAACTGGCATTAACTATTATTGGAGTGTTGACAATTTATTAGAAGTTATTGATAAACTTAATACCATGCCGAAAGTTACCTCAGTACAGTACATAGCTTCGACTTTTCAACTTTGTATACCAATTTGCCTTTAGATTTGGTATTTTCAGAACTTTGCTTTATTATAAATTTGCACTCTTGATTAGAGAAACAGATTGTTGGTGAACGGTGCATACTTGGGGTGTATCACAGAGTTGACGATATAAATTTTGGCGTAATAAACTTTCCTTTTCCTGGTAGTGGTATCGATAGTAGAAGGGTTTATGTTTGTTTTGTTCCCAGCTATAGTCTATTCACTGTAAGTAGGAAAGAAATCATGACCTCTAACCTCTGTAACTAAAAAAACACTACAGTAATCAAGCAAATATTTCTACCATTTGGGAAGAGTCAGTCAAGAAATAGATGTGGAAATTTACAGCCAATTTGCTCTAGCCCTTTTTTTTACTTACAGAGGATAGGTGTCATGATTTATCGCCTACTTACAGTAAATAGACTATAGTAATATTTGTAAAGTTTGCACTGGGGTGGATGACTTTTGGGCTAGAGCTGGGTTACTAGCCTATACAGACTCTTAGTAGACAAAGGTTTTGATGCAAGTAAATTGTTGGATAAATTTGATCTTTTTAAGGTCAGTTATTGTGACTATTCTAAAATTTGATATCAATAATTTTAATCAAGCATTTTTAACTTGAAGATTCTCTTATGACCTCTGCTTGCTTTTTGTCTGTGTGTATTGATTGTTTATCTTTTTCTATTGTTATTATTGATTTTTTCTAAAATGTATTGTTCTTGTTAAAAGAGTACTTTGTTTAAATCTGTTGTTGCTTCATATTTTGCAATTATACTTTATTTTATTGTGTCTATTAACTTTTGATAGTATCAATTGCTTGCCTTTGTGATATCCTTAATTTATTTGTACGATAAATTTAGGTTATTTGTAGGGTAGTAATTGGTAGGGGTCAACTGTCCATGCTATGCTGACAGGTACTTACCCGATGGCAAAATCGTTAGTGAGTGCTGTTGTTGATGTTGTTGTTCCCCAGGCTGTCTGACCGAACAGCCCCAAGGTCCCGAGCAAGGCCAAGGCCATAACCGAGCGCCCCCACAGAACCTCTCTGCTTGCCACTAAAAAAGCCCAGGTGTCCGAAGCCACTCCAAGGCCAGGAGCTGAGGAAGGTGCGGAAATGCCCGGGACACTGAAGCCCCACCCAAGGCCCTGTGCCCCTCAGCAAATATGAAGGGAAAGTTGAGGGGCAAAGGAAAAATATGACGCTTTGGCTCCCAGTCTGCCAACCTCGAGATTGGCAGACTGGGAGGTCAATCCACGGAAGAGACGCTGCCACTTGAGATCTAAAATATATACAGTATAATGTAAGTAAAAGGAACAATCAGAGTAAGCCATGGGTATGGCAGAGATCGCTCAACTATCACTTTGATAGACCAGCCCATCACCAGTGACTCCAGTGAGTGCTATATTTATTTTGTACTATTGTTAATACAGTATCTTGTCAAATTGCAAACATACTTTAATAGACAATTTTAATTTTCATTGTAGTTTCTTTATTCATACAGAATTTAGTCAAATTTACTAGAATGTCCTGAATTTCCCAAATTGACTAGTTCCTTGAACATGACGATGGTGCATTGTTATATGTGCGATTAGTTTGCTTGGGAAACAGATTAACTTGCTCATGTAGTGATGTACACCCTATGTGGTGGATTTGTGTTCGTTTATTTCAAAATTTCATTTGATTAAAGCGTTATTTCCACATAGCGATTTTGATTAGTTCTTTTGCCTTTATATTGTGTCGTCCCTGTTTGGTTTGTTTATTTTGCAAGTTTTACATTATAATTTAGCCCCTCCCCTCCCCCCCCCCCATTTTTTTTTTTTTTACAATTAAAGTGTAAAATTGCAAAATATACAAACCAAAATTGGGACGACACATTATAATAGCAAAAGAACTAATCAAAATCGCTATGTGGAAATAACGATTTAATCATACAGTATATAAATTTTGAAATAAAAGAACACAAAGCCACCACATAGGGTGTACGAAGTAGTGTCTGCACCATCAGTGCATAGTTTCAAAGCACGGTATGACAAACATATTTTAGGAGGCGGGAATTAACGAGCATGCTCACTCCCGCAAATACAACTAGTGTACTGTAAGTACATCACTATATGAGCAAGTTAATCTGTTTCCCAAGCAAACTAATCGCACATATATCAACGCACTATCGTCACGTTCAAGGAATTAGTCGATTTGGGAAGTCAATTGAAGAAGACTAGAATAGAGTTGCCTGGAGCGCTGCCGTTAAGATATGAAACTGAAATCGCGGCCTTATGTTGATCACCCTGTCATTAACTCTAGAAGGGGAAACGGTATGGATGTAATATTCGGGCGTACCGCCTGCCTTGTTTATACCAACGTTTACACTACTCACACACTCGCGATCATGTTCCTGTCTATTTTCACTGCGGGGGCTAATTGTCATCATCATATATATTGCCAGCAGGGGGCAAATAACAGAAAAAATAGGTGTCAAAGTAGACGAGAATGTAACCGTGAGCGCACGACCTATGTAAACATGATGACCGTACGCCCGGATAGGCCTACTAAAGTAAAACAAACCCGAAAGAATTCTTTAGTTATATCAGAAAGAAAAAAGTAGTTACTTCAACTGGACCATTAGTCGATGAAAATGGAGAATACACCAAAGATGAGGTACACATGAATAATGCCCTCAATACCTTCTTTGCATCAGTTTTTACAAAAGAAGACCAGTGATATCCCTACAGCATCACCGATTCAAATTGATAATTCTGATGTTTTAAGCAATATCACGATTACAGAGAGAGAAGTATTGAAATGTTTAGATAAACTCGAGGTAAACAAAACGCCTGGACTTGATACAATCTTACCTAGAGTTCTAAAGGAAGCTAAGGATGAGCTCTCCAAACCACTGACATTACTATTCAATAAATCCTTGCAGTCTGGAACTATGCCTGATCAGTGGTAGCTAGCCAACGTAACACCGATATTCAAAAAAGGCAGCAAATCCCTACCCAGTAACTATCGTCCAATTAGCTTAACCTCAGTTGTATGTAAAATGCTAGAAACGCTCATAAGAGACAGACACGTAAATCACTTAGAGGAAAATAACATACTGTACTTAAAGATACTCAACACGGCTTTTGTAGCAAACGTTCCTGCTTAACAAACCTCTTGGACTTCTTCCACGATATCTTCGACCTCTATGATGAGAGTAAAGCTGTAGATATTATATATACCTTGATTTTCAAAAGGCCTTTGACAAAGTTCCCCCCACAAACGTTTACTGCTAAAACTAAAAGCGCATGGAATACAAGACGGTGTGTTGAAATGGATAGAAAATTGGCTCAGCGACAGAAAGCAAAGAGTAGTCATAAACGGTAAGGCATCTAAATGGACCAATGTAAATAGCGGGGTACCCCAGGGATCGGTACTAGGACCAATTCTCTTTCTAATTTACATCAACGACATAGATGAGGGTCTCACCTGTACAATCTCAAAATTTGCTGACGATACAAAAATTGCAAATAGCGTACTCTCAAAAGAACAAGTTGACGATATGCAACACAATCTAGATAAGTTGTCATGTTGGGCCCAAATTTGGCAAATGAGTTTCAATGCGGATAAATGTAAAGTACTACATATCGGATACCAAATGAGAAAGCAAAACTATTCGATGAATGGCACTCAGCTTAAGAATGTAAACAGAGAAACCGATCTGGGAGTAACAATATCGAGTAACCTAAAACCGAGTCAACAATGTTCAGAAGTTGTTAAGAAAGCAAACAAAATAATTGGCTTTATAGGCAGGTCATTTGAGCAAAAATCCAAAGAAGTTATCCTAACCCTTTACAATTCCTTAGTCCGTCCTCTTCTGGAGTACTGCGTTCAATCCTGGTGCCCTTATTACCAAAAAGATATAGACAAGCTAGAACGAGTTCAACGTAGAGTTACCATAATTATACCTAGCCTAAAGAACAAACCATACGAAGAGCGTCTTAGAGAATTAAATATATTTCCTTTAACCCTCCGGGCCCGGGCTGGTCCGCCAAAGGACGGTCGCCCGTACCCGGGCAAAATGGCCGAAAAACGTCTAAGCCTAGGCTACCGTATTTTTGTTTAATTTAACTGCTAGAAATTTCCCGCACATCTATAAACGTAGTGCGGTTCTCAATCTGTAGACTGGCGTTAAGTAGAGCTCTGTAAGTCAACTGGTTCAGTTGTGATGACGATTTCAGTGGAGCGAACTTTGCCGTGATGTTGACAATATCGGAGCTTTTCAGACACTAATTTAGTCTTACGTCACAACAATAACATTGATCCGACATCTCCTTCTTGTTTTCGGAGGTGCGGTGACGCAACGATCGGCTTTGTTTACATGCGTCGGACGCACGGCGTTCAGACCAAGCTGAATAGGCTTTCAAGCTTGCTACCTATTAACATGACACCCGGGCTCCTGCCCTTCTTTTGTGGTGTCACGTTAATATGACACCCGGGTAGGAAGGGTTAACCCAGCGCAGATTAAGAGGTGACTTAATTCAAGTGTTCAAAATCTCAAAGGCATCGACAATATGAACTGTAGTAAGTACAGTACTTCACTATCGACCAATCTAATTACACGCGGGGAAACGGTTGCAAAATTATAGGTAAATCCTTTAACTCACACGAATCTAAGAATTTCTTCTTCAATCGAGTTGTCAACTTGTGGAATGGGCTTCCCCGAGACGTTAAAGACTGCAGCACCGTTGATTCTTTTAAACTTCGCCTAGACAAATATCTTGCATCAAACCCGCGACTGACTGCGTTTGTAAATGAATAACTTTACTTTATTCCCCCCTCAGTTACTAACCCCTCTGTCCCCTACTAACTTCCTAATCCTGCCACGGACATTAGTTCCAGGGCAGTAGTTCCCTTTCCAATGTTCCCTTACCCACTCTAAACCACTGTTTGGACACTTGATCCTCAGTATTTTGGAGGACAAGCAGCCTAGAGGGGTCACTAGATCTGTTGTTGCTTGATTTGAACATACAGTTCTGTATTGAGTATAATTTAAATAGGTAGATTCCCTGACTTGTTAAGGCGAGAGGCACATGAATATGAAATTATTGGGAAGAAAAAGTAGGGTCAACTAAACAATTCATTGGAAATTTAAATTTACCGAGGGATCCGGCTTAAGCTGTAGCTTCTGAGGGCCTAATAAAGGGGCACCGGCTTCACCTCAAGGAACGACCCCAGTTGGCAAAATTGAAAGTAGAGGTACTTTTTAGGTACAAATATTTACATAGTTATATATGTCATGATTTAATAACCAAAATTATGCCTTGAAACTTTACTGAATGTCTTCATATATTCACACACTATACTCATATGTACCGTATAGCAAGTGATTTAGGCTTAATAAATTAATTTTATTTACCTATTAGTCAAGGTAGTCCAAGCAAGAGGACTTGAGTGTTCCCGGCAGATGGGGCCCTTGCACCACACGCATGCATAGTTAGTCTTCCTGTCCTTGGCTCGGGGCCACATAGAGCATTTTTTCATCCCTGTGGGCTGTGGGTTCAACTCTGGTGTATTGGTGAGAGGGACGATTCGAAAGGTGTCCCGGATGAGGCGCTTGACGCCGGAATACTGGCCCACCAAATTCAACCGTAGAATGGCTCGATAAGTGAGCGCCCTAGTTCTTTCATGTACTCCCTACATGCCACAGTGGGTAGGTTATCCTTCATCCTTTTGGCATTATACTGTCTGTGGGAGTTGATGACGTCAATATTTATCAAGTCCATGATTATGCATGCCGGCCACCTTCTTGTCTGCCTGCTACAAATGTAGTTTGAGCACAGCTGGTCAAATGTGTCCAATCCACCTTTGTGTTTATTGTAGTAGAGCCATTGCCTTGTTGTGGTCCCCAATCTGTGGATGGGGTGCACGGTGGAGAGGAGGCTTACCAGCTTGTCCTTTTTGGGCTTGTAGGAGATAAGGTGGCGGGGGCACTGAAGAGGAAGCCTGTTGTCCCGATTGGTCTACTCTTGTCCAGCTCAGTCATGACAGAAGGTATGTATGTTTTTTTCCTGACTGTGTCCACCAAGTTTAGTCCATTCCTGTGTAGCTCCTGTGCAGCTCCTGTGCCAGAGGAAGCGAGGTAAACCAGGTGTCAGTCGTGATAGTTCTCCCTGTGTTCACAAAGTCCTCGGTCAACTTCATGATCAGGTAGTGGCCCTGGTTCACCCCAGGTATCTCTGGGATGGAACCCTCCCCCAGGTATTGAATGGTATTGAACATATACAGTAGTAGGTCTTGCAGTCACTGGTGAGCACCAGCTTGAGGCCATACCTAGTAATGGAAAGAATTAGTCGCTGGAGGATCATATGCTTTTATTAAAATCTTTTTGGGGTTATTGGTGTTAACCCACTGTGGGGATCGGTTTTTACACCATACCCAAAAAAGGATTAATGGAGCTTCGATCTTACTCTCAACCATCTGAACAATTTTACCAACACACCTAAATGGGAATGGTAGTGCACTTGTGGACGTATGTGTGGGAAGGAGGCTGTGGATAGCCAACACCTTCTTCCGACACAGAATGATCCACAGGTACACGTGGAAACGGATGTTGACGATGAAAGATAAGACAGTGGTGGAACGAAAGTCATTGATTGATTATGTATGTGTGGATGAACGAATGAAGAAATCTGTGATGGATGCTAGGGTGTATAGGGGTATTGGAGGGGGTCTGTCTGATCATTATGTAGTGGTAGCTAAGGTTAGGATACAAAAGAAGTGGGTGAGGAGAGCGGGAGGGAGGCGAGAGGAGGGTGGAATGGTGAGGAGGGTGGAGAGGTTGCAGGAGGAGGAAGTCAGGGAGGAGTACAGGAGAGCAGTGGAAAGACGACTAGGTGGGTTCGACCTGGAAGTTATGGAGGAAGTGTAGGAGATGAGCAAGGTGTTTAAGGATGAGATCTGTGCAGCATGTGAGGAGGTGTGTGGAGTGAGGAGAAGAGGGAGGGGAGTGAAAGGTACAGCATGGTGGACAGAAGAGGTAAATATACCTGTGGAAGAAAACAAGAAAGCATATAGAGTGTGGTTGGGTAGTAGAGGAATGAAGATTCCGAGAGACAGAAACGAGCGAGGTACGTGGAGAGTAAGAGGGTGGTGAAGAGAGTAGTGAAGGAAAGTAAGAGAAGAGTAGATGAGGAATTTGGAAGGAATCTGAGTGTAAAATGGAGGGAGAGTAAGAAACTGTTCTGGAAAGAAGTCAAGAAAGTTAGGGAAGGTAGCAAGGGAAACAGTAAGGGTGTGAAAGATAAGAATGGGAGAATGCTAGCCGAGAAGCAAGAGAGAGTCGAAAGATGGAGGGAGTACTTCAGTGAGTTGCTAAATGAAAGGAATGAAGAGCCAGCAAACATAGCTGGATATGGTATGGGAGGGAGAAGAAGAGAAGTAGTGGAGGAGGAGGTGGGGATCAGGAGGTCAGAAGTGTGGGAAGCCATGAAAAGAGTGAAGTTGGGGAAAGCACCAGGAACAGATGGAGTGTGTGGGGAAATGTTGAGGTATGGTGGTGAGATAGTGATAGAATGGGTATGGAAAATGTGCAAACTAGCATGGGAGAAGGGGAGTGCACCCGATGACTGGAAGACTGGCATAATAGTCCCCCCTATATAAGGGCAAAGGGGAAAGAGGAGTGTGGTAACCACCGAGGAATATGTCTTCTAAGCGTAGTAGGGAAGGTATACAGTAGGGTAGTGATTGAGAGAGTGAGAGTGAGAACGGAGAAATGGATAGGCGACGAGCAGGGAGGTTTTAGGAAGGGAAGAGGATGTGTAGATCAGATTTTTACCCTGAATTGCGTTGTGGAGAAGTATCTGGAGAAGAAACAAAAGGTGTATGTTGCCTTTATGGACTTGGAGAAGGCCTATGACAGAGTGGATAGAGAAGGTTTGTGGAAAGTACTTAGAATATACGGAGTAGAGGGCAAGTTGCTGAAAGCAGTGAAGAGCATGTATGAGGGTGCAAAGGCGGCAGTACGTGTGGAGAGTGAGCAGAGCGAGTTCTTTGACCTGAATGTTGGTTTGAAACAGGGGTGTGTGATGTCCCCGTGGTTGTTTACTGTATATATGGATGGAGTCATGAAAGAAATACTATCAAGAGCAGTGAATGTTGGTGTATCGCTGAAAAGGGAGGGAATTGAGTGGAAGCTACCTATACTGCTGTTTGCGGATGATACAGTTCTGATGAGTGATAATGAATGGGAGTTGCAGGGTCTGGTAAATGAGTTTGGAACAGTGTGCGAAAAACGGAATTTGAAGGTAAATACGGGGAAGAGCAAGGTTATGGTCTTCGAAAGGGGTGAAGTCACAGAGTGTGAGGTGAAGCTGAACGGTCAGGCTATGGAGATCGTCAACTCTTTTAAGTATCTGGGCAGTGTGTTGAGTAAAGATGGGACTATGGATAAAGAGGTGCGGGAGAGGGTACAACAGGGGAAGAGGGTTGTAGGAACGCTAAAAGCAGTAACAAGAAATAGGGTGGTCAGTATGGAAGTGAAGAAGTCCTTGCATGACAGTGTGGTAATCCCGACACTGACTTACGGAAGCGAAGCATGGACGTTGGTTGAGAGACTCAGACCAAGAGTGAGAGCAGTGGAAATGAATTACTTAAGGAGTGCGTGCGGAGTTACATGGAGGGATAGACAGACTAATGAGGAAGTAAGAAGGAGGTGTGGTGTGGAGGTAGATGTGCTGGAAAGTGTGAAAAGGAACAACTTGAGATGGTTCGGCCATATGGAACGTATGGAAAGCGAGAGAATGACTAAGAGGGTGTACGAGAGCGAGGTGGAGGGACAGAGAGGGAGAGGTAGACCGAATATGAGGTGGAAGGATGGAGTGAGGAACTACATGAACGAAGGCGGTGCTGGTTGGGGGGAGGGGCGTCGACTGACTGGGGACAGAGGTGCATGGGGGCGGTTCGTTCGTGGCCACCCCTTCGGGGATCACGGCGTCAGGCAATAGATAGATAGATAGACCTTCGTTAAATGCGGAAATAGCCTCACGAAAATATCATGCCCTGGTGGGGGCACGAACTCTCGACCCTTGGGTGTGAGGCAGACACCTTACCAGTTAGACCAATAGAGATATCCCACTTGGCCTGTTCGGCTCAGGGTATTTCCGCATCCGAGGTCTGTTTAGGCTAGCCTATTTTCACTGACTTTACACCACTAGTTGCGGTGAACGTTCTGGAACGCCTTGGCAATTTATAGCAATTTACAGGCTCTTAGGGCCTGTGGAGACGAGTGCTAGTGAGCGGGAGCGCAGCAGGCCCCCGTCCGCACTCCAGCCCAGCGGCCGCGGCACTGAGGGATATCAGCCATGTCTCGCTAGACATATGCACCGCTGCCAAAGGCAAATGTAGCGCGACATTGCTCATTATTAGTGAATGTCTATGGTAGCGCTGCGGATAAACCCTGCGCGCTACAAAACTCGTTCTAGTGTCAATTTGAAGCTATTTTCTTTTAGTTTTTGGCTGAATACATGGTGATTTCAGAGCTGGGCTAACCTGCGAATTGCTATACGCAGATGACCTTGTACAGTACTTTTCGCAGATAGTGTGCAGGGTACATATTCTTTGCCAAATGTCCAGTACTGTATATCTGAAATCAGGTCCAGGATAAAGAACCAGACAAATACCTACCTCTGCTGGAACTACATGCACTTCTCGGTGTGCTGATAACTTTAGGGATCCATACATCAGCCGAGGAGATGTTCAGTCCTGATCTTGGATTGCCACTCTGCAGTTGTGTAATATCGGAATCCAGGTTCAGCTTTCTTATGGTGTGGAAGAGTGGCTGGTGCGTGTGATAATGAAGATGTATGAGGATTCGCGAAGTTCGGTGAGGGTGAAGGGTGTACTGAGTGATGAGTTCGCAGTCCGTGTTGGAGTCCATCAGGGTTCAGTGTTAAGCCCCCTCCTCTTTATTATGGTCTTGGAGGCGCTGTCTAGAATTTTTAGAGGCGGACTCCCGTTGGAACTGTTTTATGCAGACGATTTAGTCCTAATAGCTGACAGTATGCAGGATGCTGAGGCCAAATTCAGAGAGTGGAGAGAGGGCATGGCGAGCAAGTGTTTAAGAGTCAATATTAACAAAACCAAGGTTATGCATTGTAGTTTGAGACGAGGCAATGTGGAAAAGAGCGGTGCATACCCATGTGCAGTGTGTGGAAAGGGAGTGGGCGTTAACTCAATTCAATGTAGCATCTGTCGATGTTGGGTACACCATGGGAGTAAGCGCTGTAGTAGAATAAAGGGGCCCCTGCCGAAGGATAAGTCAGAAATAGAGAAATTTGAGTGTGTAGTGTGCAAAGGCGAGCTTGTGTTAAGTGATGATCCTGTGGCTGTGAATTTTGGAAATGAGTCTTTGGAGCTGGTGAACAAGTTTTGTTACCTAGGAGATACCATCTCTGCCGGTGGTGGGGCTGAGGCTGCCACTGTTGCTAGAATTAGGTGTGGCTGGGGGAAGTTCAGAGAATTGATGCCAATCCTGACCATGAAAAGAATGCCTCTCCCCCTGAAGGGAAAGGTGTATGCCTCATGTGTTAGAAGTGCAATGACGTATGCCTCAGAAACATGGGCCGTTAAAGTAGAGGATGTCAACAGAATGGAGCGTAATGAGATGAGAATGGTGAGATGGATGTGTGGGGCCAGGCTACAGGATAGAATAACAAATGTTGAGCTGAGGAGACGTTTAGGTATAAAGAGTATTAGCGAGGTGATGCGTACAAGTAGACTGGGATGGTATGGACATGTGGAGAGAATGGATGAACAAAATTGGGTGAAAAAATGCAGGTCTGTGATTGTGGAGGGAGCTGCACCAAGGGGTGGACCGAGGAAGACCTGGGATCGGACTATACGCGCCGATCTCAAATCCAAGAACTTGACAAGTGAAGCAGCCCTTAACAGGGTTGCCTGGAATGCCGCCATTAGGACAAGAGACTGAAACTGCACTTATGTGTGGAACACTCAGTCTTAAAATTTTATGTATGTATGTATGTGTGTCTGAGATTTGATGACGCTACCTGATGATGATGCAGTTTTTACCACCATGCACTCCCTGCTGAATAGCAAGGCTAGGGTGGGTGCCCTGATGAATCAGGGACTTGGTGAATAGTTGCCACAGATTGCTAGACCGCACCGTTCACCAACAGCACTGACGTCTGCCAATAACACACTGGCTGGCCTGAGGCTCGAACCGTCAACCTCATGGTTAGCAGGCGAACGCTCTACCAATCGAGCTACGGCCTGTGACCTGGTGGTGGAACACCGATGTTGATGCTTAAACAACTGAGACTACCTTTTTGTCACTGGCCGAGCTCAAAACCGAGTGCTGGGGTAGAATAGTATTGTCCAGTGTCCAATAAGATTGTGGGTTGTAAAGTCAGTGAAAATAGGTTAGTCTAAACAGAACCGGATGCGGAAATACCTTGAGCCAAGTGGGATATCTCTATTGGTCTAACTGGTAAAGTGTTTGCCTCACAACCCAAGGGTCCCGAGTTCAAGCCTCAGCCAGGGCTTGATATTTTCAGGAGGCTATTCCCGCATCTAACGAAGCTTAGGTGTGTTGGGAAAATTGTTCAGATGGTTGAGAGTAAGATCGGAGCTCCATAAATCCTCTTTTGGGTATGGTGTGAAATCCTATTCCTACAGGGCAGTACTCCTAACTTATTACTCACTATACTCAGCAATTAGCCTGACAAGCAAGACTCCCTGTTAGTTTATCTCTGAATGCCTGGCTGAGCTCAACACATTCAGGTTACACAACTAGTGTGATATCCGCACTACTGTACTTCAATCACTGTCTGGCCGAGCTCAACACAGTTATTATGAGTAGTTTGGAGAGGGGAAGGTGGTAGCTGTGGCCATACACTCATCAGCTCTTTGAAGTGGGTCAGTACTCCTTTCCCATCTTGCCTGACCTCCAGTGATTTGGCTGAGGTAGTCTCGGCTTTGGTTGAGTGGTCACTGTTGGTCTATTTGAGGGCTAGAAAGGCAGTTGAAGAGTTGACCTCATTTCTGTCATGAGAGGACCCCGGCCATGCGAGCATAGCCCGTGTCGGCGGCAAGAGTGACAGAGGGGACTGGGGTAGGGATGCACTTAGGCCCTACTCGGATGAGGACACACGTATCTCTTTCTCTTTTCTCTTGGACTTGTGTTTCTTCCTCTTCTTATGTTCGTCCTCTCCTCACACTTTACTTCCCTCGCCGGGGAATGAGCCACGGCCCCGTGGCTGGAGGTTGAGTTTGGTCAGAAAGAGGGATGGTGTTTTTGTTTTTTGTTTTTTTTTTAATTCCAACTACTTCCCTCTCAGGCATAGGCTGATAGCCTTGACACTCTACCGCTGAACACGGTGAGGCCCGTGAGGTCTTATTCCAGTCTAGGGAGTGAGACATGCGAAGCACCCATTCATGGCTCGAACCCAACTCCATCTCTGAAGGTGCTTCGCCCCTGCGCTTCATAGTCTCACTCCCCAGAATCGGACCCTCACTCTCAGAACGCCACCTATTGAGCAATTAACTCACTAGTCATTGCCCCCCTGTAGCATATTTCGAATATGGGAATATTCATACAGTGCTATTTAATTAGGGAACAATGAGGATATTTTGTTTTGGCATTTCGGTGTGCTGTAGTAATGCACTGAAACTAGGTACAGCACAAATTCCATCCCAATAATATCTTCCCATTGACATATTGGGATTCGAATCCGGGTCCATTGGATTACCAGTCCAGTGGCAAGACCACTCTGTGGTTGGAGAAGGAATGCGGGTGGGTGGTTTGGCAAGTTTAGAGGGTAAGCTACAGTCTTTGATTGCATTGTTGTAGGAATTTTGACTTCTTGTTTTAATTTTTATAGAGTTGGTGGTTTTGTGGAGAGGTAAGTCTGGACGGGAGAAGGGTAGGTCGGGGTTTGGAAAGGGTGATTGAGTATGGGTGACCTCAGATGTATTGAGTGATGGAGATCTAGGGGTGAGGTTGAAGCTGAGGGAGGGAACTGATTGGGGTGGAGGGGTTGTTTTAGGTGACAGAATGGGTGACTTAGGTGGTTGATGTACCTAGAAAACTACAGGACATTTCTAAAACCTTTATTTGGAATACGGCTCTACTATAGTACTCAACGGCAACCTGACTTGAGTCATGCTCAGCAACCATTGTTCCTGAAGCAAATATAGCGGCTACCTACCATGTACGATATTCACCGATGACCTATTGTGAATCATACCCAGTGACTACGGCTCCAAGGCAGTTAAGCGACAACCTGTCCTTAACGACATCCATCGATCACCAATCGTGGAACATTAATTCCCAGTGACTAATTGTCCTGGGGAAGATCAGTACGTGGCTACCTGCACTGCACAATACTCACAATTACGTACCGTACCTATTTATGAATCTCCTGCTACACCTGCCAGCCTGAGTTGAGGAGAAGACAGAAGACCTATGTCTCAGCACCATTTACCTACCACACTAGAGAAATCTGTGAAGTTTTAATAATGAGTTACCATAGTGTCTTGTTGCTCGATCCCCAGTTGTCTGGGTTCCCTACTTAACGTACTGACAGACGCACTGTCTTTGCCTCTTGTCTGATATATTTCTGATTGTACTGTTATGCTCACTTGCCTTTTGATTACTTTGTCTTGTCAATAAACTCATATTAACTGTAGCCTATACAAATTTTCTGTTCTAAAATCTAAGTACCTCAAGTAGAATAGAAATCCCTGTCTTATTAATGCTATATTGTGTACTATAAATAGCACTAAAACTGCTATGTATAGAGCATTATTGAAACCTTGACGAGACCTTGGTGTTACTCAGAAAACGCGTCTGGGCCGCATATCCGCAAGCAAATGAAGCTCAACGAGGAGAACATGTCTTCGCCGTCCTGTTGTGGATCCTACCTCAGAATGTGAGGGAACACTTCACCATCCTCGATTCTGTGGGTTTCAACCGGGATTTCATCCTCATCATCAGGCTACTGGCAGCAAGAGCCAGCTACCAACAGCACATCGAAGCCATCAAAAGAATCCCAACACAACCCCAACCACAACAATCCAATCCCTGGCACCAGAAAGGAACTCATGGCGCCAAAAAGCCAACGGGCAACTGGAGAAAACCTGAGAGTCCAAGGGGACAGTGCCAAGGACCTTGGTTCATAAAGATTCGACCCTCAGACTAATACCAACACAAGTACCGAGACGACTCGATGGTCCTCCTAAACCAGTTTGAAATCCTGGCCTGCATGCAATGCCCGATGACGAGAGATCAACTGAAGAAGGCCCAAAGGAACCGACCACGAAGTATCAACACATCAAGCGAAGAGACCGAGGAACTCACAGAGACAGAACAAGATGAGACGATTGAGGAAGACATGCAAGGTATGGAAACCGGCCTGGAGGAAAGCTGTGAAGCTTCTCAAGATTTTTAAGGTGTCCCTCGTCCATTTCAGCTGTGGCGGGGAGACATCGGTTGACACACTCTCCTCCTTTTTATACTAAGTTAAAAGTAAAATTAACCAGAGTAAGACTATTAGTAGATACTGGAGCAGCTCGCTCCTGTATCTTGACGAGGTATTTTTGACAAAAACAGAGGCCGATTCGGAGAATTGCCCTACAGCTCCGAGTCATAACACCAGAACCCGCAACATCCTGCCATCACCCATTCATAGTGTTTGACTGTTATTGTTGACAATATGACAGGTACACTCGACCAAAAAACAATCTTTACACTGGTGAGCTGTAAATAATCTAATGTGAACAGAATGAATCGGGTGAAACATACGTCTGTGAGGTACAGGTATTATCATAAGATTCCGACCCACTTCCAGAATGTTTAGAGCGTTAGTGTAAAGATTGTTATTTATTAGTGGCCCCTCCATCATTGACGATATGCCTATTAGTATAATAGTCCTCTTCCATGTACCCGCGGTCAGCGTATTTGAAATACCCGCCGCAGGGAGAGAGAGTCCTACATCATAAGTGCAACGCTAATTCTCTTATGGAATCGTCTTTATGATTGGGTACTCGCTACGAAAAAACTTTGTAAAAAATAAAAAATAAAAATTTACTAAATAATTGTTATAATAAGGCTTTCCATCACGTGGATGTCTTATGTGGATTCTAGCCCAGACGCTGCTCACCGAGCCGCCATACTTCCTTCGTCTCCCTGCGTCCACCAAGGCCAGACGTGCCTGCCTGAGCTCCGCTTTATTCTTCGTTCGCTCAACTCTAGTGAGTCGTTCGCTCATTTGTATCCATCTGAGTTGTACTAGAATAGGTTTAGATTAGCTAGATCAGGCAGCCCCATTGGCGTGTCCGCAGGAGAGTGTTAAAATAGAGTACTATTGTACAGGCGCCTTGTTTGCCCCCATTGGGTCCCACGCGTCATGTTATTTTCTTGTTCGTTTCTTGTGCCTTAGTTGTTGCTCCTTAGCTCTTAGTTAGGAGGCTACTTTACGCAAGATAATGCTTCTTGGCCGTCGCTATGAGGCAGTTACATTTATTGTTTTTTAGCAGACGCTCTGGTCTAAGAGTTGTCACACGTGGTGTGGAACTTTCTGGAGTCCGTGTCCGCTTGTCCCCGTTCCGGATGCTGTCGCTTCTGTTACGACCGGCATAACAAAATAAACAAGGGCACTTAATATTGGACTACAAGATAGGCTAGATCTGCAACAACGGTACGCTAATTCCAAATCCTCGAACTATTAAGCCGGTGAACAAAACACTTAAACCCTCCAGAGTTAATCTACTGGATAACAGGGTATCAATTAACTGGGTTAAGTGTACTTCTACAAAGGCTTTTCGGTGACGGCAAAGCCTACTCACAAGAAGAGTAATTACGTTAATAAAAAGCTCTCAAATAATAACAATGCTTAAATAAACTATGACAAGATTTAATAAAAGATTATATGCTTACGTTATCTTTAGTGTGAGTCTGAACTCAACACTAAAACTCTTCAATGCTCTATGAAAACTCTTGAAGTCTAGTCTTACAGCAAACAGATATGGAATCTTCTGAAAACGTCTGATGCTCTAAGATGCTCGTCGAATATAGAACAGGAATAATGCAGGGGCAGGACACCAAAGCGTGTATCCTAAATACACCAAAAAGTAGGATACATATATATGGAAACAAGAGAGTGCAACAACTCTGTGACAGCACTAACAACAGCAACTCAAAAACAGTACTTCCTTAGCCAGAGTAACAGCCATACTGGGTTGTGCACTATGCATCAACCTAGGCTAAAACAATACGTGAATAATTGCTAAAGCATACGCGGTTAAAGTTAATAAACAAAATGCTGTCTTTCTTACTAATAAAGTCTAGCAGCAGCATAAAGGTAGCCTACAGGGAGCCTAGGCAGAGCTCAAGCATGCTCACAGCCTACTGTCTCCCCTGAACAGATTTCCCTTATCTTACATTCGGTGACTAGGAGGCTCTCTTGGTAAGTCCAGATCTCAAGTATCTGGTCTTACCCTGGCGCTCCTCAAAGGTCAACAAAATGAGTTAGCATGTAAACAAGCAAGAGTAGGCAAAAGCCCTTCGCTTGTATACTGCTAAACTCGCAAAGGAAAATATGCACAAGGGTGTACTACAGGCTACCTAGCTCCGTCGAAGTCGTACAGGCTCTGACTTGCCATATACATAACACAGACAACGACCAAAGATACCCTCCACTGTCTAGCATTAAATAGTAATAAAGAACAACCAAATAATTAGAAGCACCCAACAATATGAATCCATGTGACTATGATTCTAATAACCTCTAAAGCTAGTGCAAAACATATATGTGAGAACAGGCGCTGGTAATACGACTGGCCGACTATGGAAGTCGTATGCAAGAACCAGAAGGGATGGGTAATTGAATAAAGATAAGAAGTATTGGAAAGAAGGAGTTCAGAGAGAGGCACAGCAGTAAAGGGGGTTAATGCTTCCAAAACCCAATTTCTCCATCTATCTACCCGTCAGGATCTCCCAGCGGACTATCCCTTATTCTTCAACAATACAAAAATCAACCCTTCATCTTCTCTCAATATTCTTGGTGTCTCTTTTTCTTCTGCTCTCATTTGGAAGGACCATATTACCAGTCTTGCTAAGGCAGCCTCCCAGAAGCTGGGTGTGCTCAACCGCCTTAGGGGGTTCTTTTCCCCTGCACAGCTTCTTGCTCTGTACAGGGGCATAGTGCGCCCTTGTATTGAGTATTGTTCACATGTGTGGGGAGGTTCCTCTCACACCGCTCTCCTAGACAAAGTTGAAAGGAAGGCCTTTCGTATCATTAACTCCCGTCCACTCACCAACTCTCTGCAATCTCTCTCTCCCGGCCGCAATGTTGCATCTCTCTCGCTATTCTATCGCTACTATAATAATCAGTGTTCCTCAGAGCTATCCCAGTGCATACCACCTCCTTTACGTAGGTGGTACCCGTCTTGCAACTCAATCCCACCCCTACTCTGTGCAACTCTCCAACCCAAGAGTGAAACGTTACTCTCAAACTTTCTTCTACTCAACATCTGAGCTCTGGAACTCTCTCCCAGAATCAGTCTTTCCCTCTTCCTATGACTTAAATTGCTTCAAACTCCGTGTGTCCAGGCATTTTGGCTCGAACGTCCCTTGATTTTGGCCCTGTCACTCTTTCAACTATGGGGGAGGCACTCGCTATAGGCAGTTATGCCTTTTGCCTCCCTCAATCACATAGAAAAAAAAAAAAAAGATGTGAGACAGAATGCGAGGGACTTGTAGGACCGAGCGCGCGATGCCATGTTCTGACGAGAGAGAAGGAGAGAAGTACTGAGTCTGGCCACCAGATGGCTCTGCGACCAATCACAGGCCGCTACGTCACATGACAAGCAGACGTCATATGCCATGCCAGGCCCGCCGTCCAATAGCGAGCGGGCGGGCCCACCGAGCGAGGAATGCACACGTACATATGCACACACACTGCCTCTTCGCTCTCCCCTCCGACTCTCTCTCTCTCTCTCTCTCTCTCTCACGCGCTGCATGTTATAATCACTACCATGGATATAAAATACTTCTAAGTGTCACAGACAAGAATAAAGGCAAAAACTGATCTGTCTGTGACAACATGAATACTAAGAAAGAAAGAATATCGTTCTACGATTATTATAGCCCATTTCACTGCCGTGGCGAGTGCTAGCGAGTCATGAGTACATTCTGGCAAGCTGGCCAGCGTAACACTTCGAGATGCTGTTTTCTTCGGAGATAAGAGTCTGCAGTTCCAGGACAATATTTTCTATGAGCCTCGTGGCCAGCCTCACTAGGGGTATTGTCTTAGTGGGCTAGGAATATTACAGTATTTGGTGTTATTTTTACTATTGTAGCCCTAAGATGTATTTCTGGTTTCTTGCTGTGCCTTGCAAGTCTACCAGGGTCAGGAGACGTCCTGTCTTTTGTGGGAATTGGGGAGTCTAACTTTATAACGTAAGTCTGTTTCCTCAAAATTAGGTTGGTTCCCCTTCCGGCGGTCTCTCTGTGTATTGACACCGCACCCTCGCTTTACATCAAGGCGGGTATGGCCAACCTTGTCCCACTGTGGTTTGTAGTACCACTTCACTTCCGGCGGAAGTACGTTTTCCTCGGTTAAGTGATCTCGGCCCGGCCGAGCGAACTCGCCCGGAACCCTGTCACTCACACAGCTTGACTTTTTAGCACCCAGCGACACAGTCCAGTGAGCTTTGTCTATCCCAGAGAATGTCTCGGGATGCGACGATTATCTGCCGAGGTTTTAGAGGCCAGTGACACAGTTACAGGTAAGCAGTTCTACAATGAAAACACCGTGAAGGTTAGTTTTCACTCGGGTACGGCGTCGGCGTAGGCCCACTACATTGCGCGCCTTCCCGTGATGTCACCGCATAGCGACGTCACACCAGCAACCATGATGTAGGAATTGGCTTTTACACCATACCCGAAAGAGGATTTATGGAGCTCCGATCTTACTCTCAACCATCTGAACAATTTTACCAGCACACCTAAACTTCGTTAGATGCGGGAATAGCCTCCCGAAAATATCAAGCCCTGGTGGGGGCTTGAACACGGAACCCTTGGGTTGTGAGGCAGACACCTTACCAGTTAGACCAATAGAGATATCCCACTTGGCCTGGTCGGCTCAGGGTATTTCCGCATCTGATTACTGTTTAGGCTAACCTAATTTCACTGACTTTACACTACTTCACCTTCCAGGAAGCGAAGGCTCCGAACAGAGAGGAACAAGCCTGAGCCAAAACGACCTGGAGTCCGTCAGAGAGGTGAACGGGAATAGTGAGTCAACTTCACTGAGCGGTGCACAACACGCACCGTGTGCTACACAGACACACTAACGGCCCAGTTGGCAACTCGCTTGAGCGGCTGGCAACTCCACAACCCAACCCAAGCGAGTTCTCACTACACCCCCTGTACTCTCCTATCCCCTTCCTTGTCCTGTAGGAATTGGTTTTTACACCATACCCGAAAGAGGATTTATGGAGCTCCGATCTTACTCTCAACCATCTGAACAATTTTACCAGCACACCTAAACTTCGTTAGATGCGGGAATAGCCTCCCGAAAATATCAAGCCCTGGTGGGGGCTTGAACACGGAACCCTTGAGTTGTGAGGCAGACACCTTACTAGTTAGACCAATAGAGATATCCCACTTGGCCTGGTCGGCTCAGGGTATTTCCGCATCCGATTACTGTTTAGGCTAACCTATTTTCACTGACTTTACAGTGACACAGTGATGAGCCCTCAGGTAAGTCGACAACGATCAATTTCCCAGACATACCCAGGGCACTATTCACCCAATCGACAGGTGGTTGAGAGCGAACCACAGACGTTTTCAGCGAGACAACTAACGGTTGATAGTCTACAGGAAAACACTAGAAAGGGGAGGCGACATAAAGTCCCAAGACACAAAATCAGACCTATGTCCGAGCCAGTAGAGGTTCCAGAAACCCCGGAGGTAAGTGACGGAACCGAGATACCCCAAAGTCAAAATAGGTATAGTAAAGAAACCCAAGTCCGGGAGAAGATCTCATAATAAATATATCGCAGTGAAAGATCTTGATGACATATTTCATGGGATGCTAAAACACTGTCATGTACCTAAGAAAGCTCGAATCACTTCCACAGGGACACTGGAAGCTACCCCGACAGGTTTGGTAGTACGACCATTAAAGCCCGCCACATTAATCTTGCCGAAAACGCCATGTTCCCCTAGCTTCACGTTCAAGGGTCATCAGGCGAGTGGCATGCCAGTGCCCACCATTTTCTATCTCCCAATGTGTGTGGTATTACATCAAGTTTTGTAGCACCCTCTCTAGACCAACAGTTACAAACCATTGCCTCAGTAAATACTATTCCAGAACCAGAGACCTGGTCTCCAGTCCAAGCTAAATTCCCCAGCGCGGCACGCATAACCTTGTCGGGGGAGTTTCCGGTCCCTAGTGAGTGGACCATTGAGGTAAATAGGAGTAAGGAATTTAGAGCAAAAGATGAACAGGGTAATATATTACAGGTTCCAATCAAAGCGGTACCAGATGTGGGTTATTATGAGTACTTTGCATACAAGCCTTCAGAGTCAGTACCACCTCCCCCTTCATTACTAAACTGCTCCGATTCTGCCCGGCCTTATGGCTTACAAGGTGATCAACCCCAGGTTAAGCAAGTACCGGAGTTGGCTACATCCCCGGCGCAACAAACTTGTAAATGTCTAGGGGTTATTTTGGGGCAGGTAGGTTTTGGTCCTTGGGTGGCCTGGGACGTAGTGGCACAGCAATTTGCGATATCAGTAATTTCACAACCCTCTCTTCCCATTCCCCTTTCCAGCCCAGTTAGGTTCACTCTGATGAATGAACAGGCAGGTAAGGTCCCAACTTCCCTCTTTGAATTCCTGACGTCTCCTCAATTATCACAAAAGGACTTCCAGGACCATTTCAATATTCCTCCCCTCGGCGAATTTGATAGGGACTTTTAATTACGTAATCAAGCTTGTCGGTTATTTGCTCATTTCTTGCTGAATCGTCAAACAGCCCAGACCATCTCGAGGCCGGTAGACTCTAAGGCTAATCAAACACTAGATGAGACCATAGAATGATTTCAACGCATGGTCTTACCACATCCAGTGCGCTCTTTAGAGGACATACGGAGAGCATTATTGGAGGCGGTATGTGCACGTCAGCACCTGAGAATGTTTATGGTAAGAGGTTTACCGGCAGGTGTTTGCCGCCGGGTCCTCAAATCTCTGGTGCTGATGTCTTCGGTACTAAGTCCAGAGACAAGGCAGGCTCTTTATTATTTGCGCAACAACTTACAGCCACCACTATAAATTCTGACAATGTAAGCTCAATTAGATCACGTCAGTACGAAAGTGAAGGTTAGCCAAGCAATAGTCAGTCGTCTAACCATCCCGATAACACCTAATCATTGTTTTACCACTCTCTCTCTCCCGGGGCCCATTGCAGGCGAGTGGATCCGAGGGCACGCCTACCGAACACACTCAGTTATACTAGTGAAGTCAGGCGGGTGTGGGCGGTGGTCCCGAAAACCAGGGGCATAGTGGAGGACAGGTAAACACAGGACGTAGAGGGGCTCCGGCTACCTCATTACTCCCTACCATCTCTTGACCTTTCTGAAGAACGGAGTCCCTCAACTCAGAACGATCCTCAGAGCAAGGTTTGCAATACTCCACTGTGCCCTGTCTTTCTGTGGAACACAACGGATTACACCGCAGTTCAGTGTAACCCTAGCCCACAACAGTAACAATACAATGCACCCTTTCAACAATATGCGTCCATTAGGATGACACCACGAAAGTAGTAGCCCCATACCTGCGCCGCCAGATTGGAAGCCATAGGTAAGGCAACAAAGCGCAGAAGGGCCAGCATACAGAGGTTTCTAAAACTTCTGGTGTGGCAGGTCCAGTCCAGGTTACCAGGGGTATCACTTATCTATGGGAGAGACACCAGTTTCAATACTAAAAGCCTTACTTTGGTCTAATTTTCACTTCAAGAAAAGAAGTTTCAAAATTCTGGAGAGGAAACGGTAGACTACTGGCTGTTGGTTGGCACAGGTGTAAGAGTTAGAGTTATGACATAAGTTAAGGAGTTAGGTGGAATTTCCATGACAATTGCAATTCTTTATGTCACTATAACCAGGTTCCAAAGTCAACAAGGCAGAATGAGCGTCTAAGTATACTGAGGTGTTTTTTCCGCCGGAGTTTAATCTTTCCCCGCCGGGGGGTATAAACTCTGGTGGGAAAAGTTACACATGAAAGTTGCACTCATGAACCGATCTCCCCACCGGAGGTAGTGAAAATACATTACTTCACGAGGCACAAACAACTTTTTTTTCTTTTTTTTTTCTATGTGGTTGAGGGAGGCAAAAGGCCTCCTTTCAACTTTGTCTAGGAGGTTGGTGATGGGCTGGTCTATCAGAGTGAGAGCTGAGCGATCTCTGCCATACCCATAGCTTACTCTGACTGTTCCTTTTACTTATATATCTTTTAGATCTCAAGTGACGGCGTCTTTTCCGTGGATTGACCTCCCTACTGCCAACCTAAAAGTTGGCAGATTGGGAGCCAAAGCGTCACATTTTTCCCTTGCCCCTCAACTTTCCCTTCATAATTGCTGAGGGGCACAGGGCTTTGGGTGAAGCTTTGGTTTGCCGGGTTTCCGCGCCCTCCTCGGCTCCCTGCCTTTAAGTGGCTTCTGTCACCCAGGCTTTATTAGTGGTAAGCAGGGAGGGTTTTGTGGGGGCACTCGTTTATGGCCTTGGCCTTGCTCAGGACCTTGGGGCTGTTCGGCCAGGCAGCCTGGGGAACAACAACAACAACTTTGTCTAGGAGAGCGGTATGAGAGGAACCTCCCCACACATGTTAACAATACTCAATACAAGGGCGCACTATGCCCCTGTACAGAGCAAGAAGCTGTGCAGGGGAAAGGAACCCCCTAAGGCGGTTGAGCACACCCAGCTTCTGGGAGGCTGCCTTAGCAAGACTGGTAATATGGTCCTTCCAAATGAGAGCAGAAGAAAAAGAGACACCAAGAATATTGAGAGAAGATGAAGGGTTGATTTTTGTATTGTTGAAGAATAAGGGATAGTCCGCTGGGAGATCCTGACGGGTAGATAGATGGAGAAATTGGGTTTTGGAAGCATTAAAGTTAACAAGGTTTTCTCTGCCCCAATTGGAAATAGTATTTAGATCAGAATTTAAGAGTTCTATGGCTTCATTACGTTTATCGTTGAGGGATTGCTGGCTGGGGCGTTCTGAAAAACTAATGGAGTAGTGTAAGGTTGAGTCGTCTGCGTATGAATGGATGGGAATTAAGGTACAGTTAAAGAGATCATTTATAAAAATTAGAAAGAGAATAGGAGATAGGACAGCCCTGAGGAACACCGGAGTTTATAGGGTGAGGAAGTGAACAATGGCCGTCCACAACCGCGGCTATGGAACGGCCGGAAAGGAAATTAGAGACAAAGGCACAGATGGAGGGATAGAAACCGAAGGAGGGTAGTTTAGAAATTAAAGATTTATGCCAGACTCTATCGACGGCTTTCGATATGTCTAGTGCAATAGAAAAAGTCTCACCGAAGTCCCGAAAGGAGGATGACCAAGAGTTAGTAAGATATGAAAGAAGATCACCAGTAGAGCGACCCTTAAGGAAGCCATACTGGCGATCTGAGAGCAGATTATGAAAAGAGAAATGCTTAAGAAATTTGGAAGCAAGAATAGTTTCAAAAACTTTAGAAAGACAAGAGATGAGAGCAATTGGACGATAGTTGGAGGGTTGAGAGCGGTCACCCTTCTTTGGGACAGGTTGAATGTGAGCAAACTTCCAGCATGAAGGGAAGACGTTAGAGGATAGACAGAGACGAAAGAGTTTGCCTAGGCAGGGAGTCAGCACGGAAGCACAGCTTATGAGAACAAAAGGAGGAACACCGTCCGGACCGTACGCCTTATTAGCGTTAAGCCCAGAGAGGGTAGAAAGTACATCTTTAGAAGAGATTACGATATTAGGCATAAGTAAGAGAGAGGAGGGCGGAGAGGGAGGAATAGCACCTAATGAACCTAAGTTCATAAACCAGAGCTGGCGGAGTTAGACAAGAAAGGGGAGCTCCCAAAATGGTTATCAGTCATGGCCTTCCAACCTATTGGGGCATACCATAACGGTGGAGTTAAAAGTAACAGACCACTAATAGGTAGTTGACTTAAACACGCACATCGCAACGGGGTCCATCAATCTATTGGTTTAATGATTACGGTACTTATGCCATACGCTGAAGGTAAAAGGCTAGGTTTCTACCCCGTTAAAGTCTCAAACATGGGGTACGAAATAGCGTTAGATACCTCTCACTCGCCCTACCACCTTTAAAAGACTCGACATGTAGGCCCCTAAAAGGGAAAGGAAGGGTTATAGACCTACCAGTATACCCTAATAGACGCCGGAGGGATACCGGACAATATGATTTTCACACCCCTCGCCAGTTAACAAAAGGCAATAGACGAGGGCTTCCCGGAAGGTCCTATTTTGATTAGTCCCGACGCTCCCCTCAAACAACAATTAAAAGATGGAGTTACAAACCTCGCGAGGGTTAGACAACTCCGGCGGTAGAAAGAACAACCGGAGTGAGCCCCGGTTTAAACATTCACAGTCCATTTAGATATGGAAACCCTGCCACTAGAGGCGGCTCCCTAGATCCTTCCTGGAATGCCGGCCGAAAACAATACCACAGGTCATTACTTTCATTACCGGCTTACTAGGCGACAGGTTTGACCTTCCGATAACAATGTCGAACAGGGCCGGAAAAGACCTGCGATTTTCTAAAGAAAATATGCGGATAAGTTAGGGAGGAGAGAGGAATTAGCGCTTGGTAGCACCCCACATCTACCTTTAGTACATCACTGAACCCTCCCCACACCAATTGTTGTCCTATCAGGCCTGCAAATACCACCGGGGGTCGGAACCATGGGTTCATGAGTGCAAGTTTACAAGTTTATATCCGACCGAGGATATCATGCTTTTACAACTCAATAACCATAAGATAGTGAGGGCAAGTGTTCTGGCTGGGTTCCCGCTTGACAGTAGCTCAGTTAGAAGGTGACTACACAGCTCTCAGGTCACCTCAAGTAACACAGGTGGGATTTCGAGTTATTGGTTAAAGACAGTTACAAAGATTGGTCACTTCTCACCTTCTCACTGAGCTACAAGTCGCAGGAGACCACAACTACCTTCTAGAGGCGGACACCAGTATGAAGTAGTGTAGAACCAAAGCGGAACCCAATCTCCCACTATTAATTTTGATACGACTCCGGCGCTCTCAAAATGTGTATGCCTGAGTCCAGCACGGTTCAGACCTAAGGATTCTTTGGCTCCACCCAAAGAGAAAAAGGATCCTTCATGTTTACACGGCTGCTCCGCAGAAGGAGGGTGGTGCTTCTCAATCCGGGAACTTCATGTCAAAGATTATTGGAGGCACAGCCCATACACCAACGTCAAGATTATAGCAAAGTAGGCTAACAGTTAGAAAAGTCATCCCCCTTTTCCGGTCCGCCGGGTGAGAAGCCCCACTCGTTTTCTGGAGTACAGTCGGCTGTTAGGGCAGTAGAAAACCCTAACAGCTACCTTATGTCTGTTCAGCGGTGGGTCTACGGGGTCAAGAGCTATTGAAGTTGCGCCTTCAGGCTAAAGAAAGAGGGGGGGGGGGGGGGAAGAGAGTTCCGGTGAGCTCAGGACCAAGAGACCCCCCGCCGGACGAGATAAGTAAATCACAAGTAGTAAACACAAGTAGTCAAGCTGGCAACAAAGTGTAAAGACATTTTATTTTAAGTTTTATGAATATTTTTCATAGTTGCAACTATAGATTATTTATAACATTCGGCACAGAATAGGACAAGTGCACACAAGCTAGGGTCACATCAGATGATAGGGTAGATCGAGAAGTACCCTATTGGTTGTCCATAATGCTGAAAACAGGGCCTGTGATACTGTTTAGTCAAGCATGGTCCCTCAGTTCACAAAATTATTTTTAGAAATAAGATAACTATCAAAGTGATAATTTAGATATAGAAGATGTAGCCTACACAGAATCTCATGTGTGCAAAGTTATTGTAAGGCCATAAAACATACTGATATCATTTATGTGCCTGAAACATCAACCCTTTTCAATCTCAAATGTGATATTCTTTTCGATGTACCTACATGGTCATGTAAGCAGATTTTCTTTGAAGTAACGCACTGCTATCTTTCCCATTTTTTACTTGTTGTTGTATGTAAACAATAATGATGTAGGGCCCTTCCAACCATCCCCTTCCCATGCGTTGATGTCTTAAGTTTAGTCTCGATATGACATTTGAAGGAAGTATGGCGGCTCGGTGAGCAGCGTCTGGGCTAGAATCCACATAAGACATCCACGTGATGGAAAGCCTTATTATAACAATTATTAAGTAAATTTTTATTTTTCATTTTTTTACGAAGTTTTTTCGTAGTGAGTACCCAATCATAAAGACGATTCCATAAGAGAATTAGCGTTGCACTTATGATGTAGGACTCTCTCTCCCTGCAACGGGTATTTCAAATACGCTGACCGCGGGTACTTGAAAGAGGACTATTAATCTATTATACTAATAGGCATATCGTCAATGATTTCGGGGCCACTACTAAATATTAGTTTTTCTCTTCTCCCCTCCGGGGATCAAACCTATATTTTGGTCGAGTGTACTTAGGGCTGGATTTGATGGAAGAACATCAAGCCACCACCGACTGCTGAAGCCGCTGCTTCACAGGGTTGGCACCAAAATAGGTGAACCAGTTTTGCCCACTTGGGTTTATTCAATAAAACCCACTATTTTGCCCACTTTACTTTTTTTCTCTCAAAATAATGCATTTTATCACATACATTCAGTGTAATATGAGAGGTATCATATAAGGCATACAGTCAATCCTCTGCTTACGCGAGAACATGGGTGACACGAGGCCTTTTATAATTTCAATTTGTGTAATTGGAATCATGTAGCCTACCTTATGGGATTAATTACTTATGGGCAGCCAAAATACACTATCTTTTCATGTTTCCTGGGACAAATATAAGTGGTTATGGAACAAATTTTTATCCTAACAGTTATACAAAATGGAAAATAAATTAAAGGATGTCATATTCACCTCAAATGAAGAGTAGGAAGGCTTAATTGGCATGAAGATGGTTCCGAGGTGGGCGAGGCGACTAAGGACGTGCCCCGGCCCCGGCTCGGCTCTTAATACATTTTCCCTTGTGTGACGGAGGGGGGATTGGCCGCTAAGTGGATTTTTTTACGGATTTCCTTTACTTTCCATCCCCAATTCAATTTGTGTAAATGGAGCCACCTCGCATACATGGAATCTGTCAGGATCTAGACTCCACCCCCTCGTGTAAATGGATCACGCATAAGCGAAAGATTGACTGTATTTCAAATCATCATTCCCTTTTCCGTTTCCTCCACCTCCATCACCACTCAACCTTATTGCTTGTGCATGCCAACCATGGAAGGAAGCCACAACCATGCCATAACCCCATCATATTTGTACAAAGTATACTCGTGTTGGGATGCAGGTATGTATGTATTTGTAATACGCTGATGTGTCTTACATCCCATTTTGCAAAATTTGGATATTTGGCAGGATTGCCGTACCCCAGATAGGTCCTTTCAAACCACTTGCCGCACTTGGCAGGTTTATTACGTAAAAACTTTTGTAATTGTTTTATGGTAGCCTACACTTTGAAAAAACAAAAAAATTACCTTTTTTATGAAAACGACAGAAATTAAAAAAACCTAGGTGGGTTGGGCTTTTTCATATTTCACCTACGATCTAGAGGATCCTTGAGTATCAGCTATTACCCTCCCGGAAGAGAGCTTAGATTTTTTTTTTTCTGCCAACCCTGCCGCTTCATCTTCATGTAAAAAAAAACAAAAAAAAACAAAAAAAACACACACAAAACACTTCCGACCACCAAGAAGTCGAGCTCCAAGCCCCCTCCACCAAACAGGCAGGAAACACGAATTTTACTTTCTCCATCGCTCAATAATTTAGAGCATCAACTAATTAAGCCTGCAGATTCAACCTTGATGATCACACCAAAACTTGAACAACCCCTCGCCCCAAGGTGCCTCATCCAGCCTGTTGTGTTACCACCATGCATTAATGCAGTACGAGTCGTTAACATCACCGACCAACCACTCACCCTGCCCAAAGGCCTCATCATCAGCGATTTAAAGACCTTTGACGATACTGACCCCACCGAAGTTGCCTCCAAAATTAAATCGCCCACTCTACCACCGCTACCAGACCATCTACCACCACAACAATGAGAAAAATCACAAGCCCTACTCCTACAGTACCAAGAGATTTTTGCCAGCAACCCCACGGAGATAGGAAAAACCAATGTCCTCAACCATCCTATTCACACACAGGACCTCCCATACAACAGCCATCTCGCAGAAAGAACCCCGTCAAAAGAGAAGAGGAGGAAAAGCAAGTCCAAGAGATGATCGATGCTGGCATTGCCAGACCGTCCACTAGCCCTTGGTCATCCTCTGTTGTCTTGGTAAAGAAAAAGGATGGGTTCACCAGATTCTGCAAGGATTACAGGCGTCTAAACGATGTCACCATAAAGATGCCACCCCTTTGCCTCAAATCGACGACTCTTTATATAGACTCACTCCACGGGCCCAAGTATACTATACTATACACCATACTATATCTGCAATCGGGATACTGGCAAGTTCGTGTACGAACAGAGCACCAACAGTAAACGGCATTTACCACCAGCAAGGGAAACCTATACAAATTCAATGTCATTCCATTCAGGCTCTGCGATGGACCAGCGACTTTCTCCAGACTGATGGACTCCATCCTGAAAGGCTTAACTTGGGAGATCTGCCTAGCCTACCTGGACGACGTGATTGTCTTCGGCAGGTCTTGGGACAAAAACCTACGACTACTCCAGACTGTGTTCAACCGCATCAAACAAGCAGGCCTGCAGCTAAAGCCAACCAAGTGCACACTAGCCCAGGAATCGGTTGATTTCCTCGGACAAGTCATCACAGGAGACGGTATTGCCCCCGACCCCAAGAAGCTCTCTGCCATTGCCGCCCAAACATTGTCTAGCATAAATCTTTAATTTCTAAACTACCCTCCTTCGGTTTCTATCCCTCCATCTGTGCCTTTGTCTCTAATTTCCTTTCCGGCCGTTCCATAGCCGCGGTTGTGGATGGCCATTGTTCACTTCCTCACCCTATAAACTCCGGTGTTCCTCAGGGCTCTGTCCTATCTCCTATTCTCTTTCTAATTTTTATAAATGATCTTAACTGTACCTTAATTCCCATCCATTCATACGCAGACGACTCAACCTTACACTACTCCATTAGTTTTTCAGAACGCCCCAGCCAGCAATCCCTCAACGACAAATGTAATGAAGCCATAGAACTCTTAAATTCTGATCTAAATACTATTTCCAATTGGGGCAGAGAAAACCTTGTTAACTTTAATGCTTCCAAAACCCAATTTCTCCATCTATCTACCCGTCAGGATCTCCCAGCGGACTATCCCTTATTCTTCAGCAATACAAAAATCAACCCTTCATCTTCTCTCAATATTCTTGGTGTCTCTTTTTCTTCTGCTCTCATTTGGAAGGACCATATTACCAGTCTTGCTAAGGCAGCCTCCCAGAAGCTGGGTGTGCTCAACTGCCTTAGGGGGTTCTTTTCCCCTGCACAGCTTCTTGCTCTGTACAGGGGCATAGTGCGCCCTTGTATTGAGTATTGTTCACATGTGTGGGAAGGTTCCTCTCACACCGCTCTCCTAGACAAAGTTGAAAGGAAGGCCTTTCGTATCATTAACTCCCGTCCACTCACCAACTCTCTGCAATCTCTCTCTCCGCCGCAATGTTGCATCTCTCTCGCTATTCTATCGCTACTATAATAATCAGTGTTCCTCAGAGCTATCCCAGTGCATACCACCTCCTTTACGTAGGGCACGTGGTACCCGTCTTGCAACTCAATCCCACCCCTACTCTGTGCAACTCTCCAACCCAAGAGTGAAACGTTACTCTCAAACTTTCTTCTACTCAACAGCTGAGCTCTGGAACTCTCTCCCAGAATCAGTCTTTCCCTCTTCCTATGACTTAAATTGCTTCAAACTCCGTGTGTCCAGGCATTTTGGCTCGAACGTCCCTTGATTTTGGCCCTGTCACTCTTTCAACTATGGGGGAGGCACTCGCTATAGGCAGTTATGCCTTTTGCCTCCCTCAATCACATAGAAAAGAAAAAAAACACCACCTAAAGACGTAAAAGGAGACAGGTCCTTTTTGGGCTTAGCCGCCTATATCTACAGACATTTTGTGAAAAACTTTGCCACCATCGCCAAGACTATCTTCGACCTAACCAAGAATTAGGAAGAATAATTCCAGTGGACTCCTGAACACCATACTGCATTCCAACAATTGAAAGACAAATTAGTCGATATCCCAATTGTAGCCTTTTTTTTACTACACCCCAATCCTTTCTGACTATACACAGACGTCTCTCATTGCCATCGGTGCCATAATAGCCCAAGTACAGGACAGTCTAGGTATAACTAGTAGGATTTAGGTATAACTAGTAGGATAAGTAAATTCGCAGACGATGCCAAAATGGGGAGAACAATAGATTCAGATAGCGACATAGAGTGCCTCCAAAGGGATCTAGATACCTTACATGAATGGTCAGTTAATTGGCAGATGAATTTTAACATTGACAAATGCAAGGATATTTATGGAGCTCCAATATCTTACTTTTACCATCTTAACAATTTTACCAACACACCTAAACTTCGTTAGATGCTGAAATAGCCTCCCGAAAATATGCCCTGGGCTGGGATTGAACCAGGGACCCTTAGGCTATGAGGCAGTCACTCTACGGTCTCTACCAGTTAGACCAATATAGAGATATCTCTATTGGTCTAACTGGTAGAGTGACTGCCTCATAACCCAATTGGGTCCCGAGTTCAATTCCCGGCCAGGGCATATTTTCAGGGAGGCTATTTCAGCATCTAACGAAGTTTAGGTGTGTTGGTAAAATTGTTAAGATGGTTGAGAGTAAGATCGAAGCTCCACAGATCCTCTTTCGGGTATGGTGTAAAAACCTATTCCTACACAGCCAGTGCAATTAATAGATTAATAGATGGGGTTGGTTTGTTACTAATAGAGCGCTGGACAGAACAGCATTCTTTTTTAATAACAACGCCGATATGTGGAGGGGGAACGGATATTAAGTAGCCTCCAGTAAGGTCTAATAACATTCCTTTGATGAGCCATGATGTTAACCTCTTAACTGCTCCTCAGCTCCCCGCCATGGAGTGGCTTCGGTCACCCAGGCTTTATTGTGGTAGACAGGGAGGGTTCTGTGGGGGCGCTCGGTTATGGCCTTGGTCTTACTCGGGGCCTTGGGGCTGTTCGGCCAGGCAGCCTGGGGAACAACAACAAAAACCTCTTAACTGCGCAGCTATGGTATTTGAATGTGCCCGTGGTGCGAAGGTATTCCGATTCATTCCTCACTAAATAAAATAATTTACCATATATATGATCAATATTTTATCCATATGCACCTATATTACTTTTAATATGAATATATGAACATGGGAAAGCAATAAAACAAGTAACAGCAATTGGCTGGTGAAAATTGTATATTTTAGCCCCGCGGTCGTAATCTGGCCTTGAACAGTGAGAGACTAACACCCTCACTCCTTCGTGTCTTGCGCGGCACTGAGAGACCAGGGGACCTTTCAGACTGGCTTGGAGGGTCGGAGTTACCCTCCTCCCTCTCTCCCACAAAAATACTCGATTAATATCGGGAATAATAGAGAAACTACCTGATAATTGAGGGGGGGGGGGGGGGACACATGTGTATAGGAGTGGTAGCAAGTAATGGAGGAAAATTATCTCACCTAAACAAATATTTTTTTTTTTTTTAGTGCCACTGGGGTGTTTTAAATGTTTTTATTAGTGCCACTGGGGTGTTTAAATGTTTTTTTAGTGCCACTAGGGTGTTTTAAATGTTTATTAGTGCCACTGGGGTGTTTAAATGTTTTTATTAGTGCCACTGGGGTGTTTTAAATGTTTTTATTAGTGCCACTGGGGTGTTTTAAATGTTTTTATTAGTGCCACTGGGGTGTTTTAAATGTTTTTATTAGTGCCACTGGGGTGTTTTAAATGTTTTTATTAGTGCCACTGGGGTGTTTTAAATGTTTTTATTAGTGCCACTGGGGTGTTTAAATGTTTTTTTAGGCCTAGGATCTTAAGAGTCTTCCCACAGCCGCCCAGTAGGACCTCTTAAGAGTCTTCCCGCAGCTGCCGAGTTAAATAAGATTTGAGTAAGGCTTTCATTACGATACCAGTGCAACTAGTGTTTTACTCCAATATTAAAAAGGGGCCAAAATCTTTCAGCTATTACTTATTCTCCAGTGATAAATAAGTAAGAGCTTTCCAACTGTGTGTACTGATCTTATAAATTCTGCGGTGGTCATACCTTTGGTTGAGTTGTCCCGGCTGGTCCGTCTCGGGTTAATAAGGGCACAGGTGGGGGGGGGGGGATTTCTTGGGGTACCCTACTTGGGGTAGTCCCTACCGGATTCACGGTCACGGCGGTGATGCTGCTGTGAGGTATAATGGCACCTGGAAGTATATGTCTATGGTGCCTTTTCTTGTCATCTTTCCTTTTCTGCTGTGCCTCGGGATTGTCGATTGTTATGAATAAATTCTTCCTTGGTGTTGGAGGGCGTGTCACTTCTATGGTAGTGACTCTTGCACATCTTGATGGACTGGTGGTTGTTTCCTTTTGGTTTGGAGGAGTGGTGGGCAGTGCAGGAAAATTGTTTGGTGGTGGTAAAGGCGTGGTGAGGTGTTTTTCTGTTATTTTAATAGTAGTGATAATGGTGATAGTTTTAATGATAGGCCTAATGATGACAGTTGTGATTATATTGGTAGTGATGATGGTGACAGTAATATATAGTGATTATAGTGATAGTATAATTATATAATAATAATAATAATAATAATAATAAAAATAATGCTTTATTTCAGACTCCCACAGTACAGTATGGACCATACTGGGGTCCATATATACCTTACAGTAACATAAATATATATACTGTAGCCTACATAGGCTACATAAAATAAAAATAAATTAAATAATAGTAGTAGGCCTATACCTACCTCATGGTGATAATAGTAGCCCAGTGATGATAACCCATTGCAGAGTTGGGTATGCCGTTTATATTTTGGGCAAAGAAGCACTTCTACTGTATTGTTATTATAGTAACTATAGTTCAGTGCAGTTAAATTGGTACATAAATGACAATTTGTATCTAGGCAGGCCATGACCACCGCACCTACAACAACAACAGAGCTCCAGCCTACCACCAGGGGAGCTCGCCAACAGCTGTAGGTGATGGAGAGGAGGAGGAGGGGATGGTGATTTCCTGGGGAGATGTGGGAGAAGCTGAAGTGGGGTCTACATACGGGGAACCATGATAGTCCGATTGGTCCCCCTAACATCATGCCCTACGACAAGTGGGCCTCACCCTCTTCAGGAGCCACTACCTCACCTCCTGGCAACATCGCCCGGTCACACCATCAACAAGGGATAAAAAACAACATCATCTCCTTCTTCACCACCATCATTGCCCACCTTCACCAACAACAGCGGCCTCTCCACATCAACACCACGTGGCATGCTGCTCAAAAGACAACAACAAAACACGGACATAGCAAGGTGGTCAGCCCACCATCTCTAATCTCTCCAACTTTTCATCCTTCAAACCTTTTTTCTCCACTATGGACCCTTGTACTTCTAACCTTTGAAGTAACCTGTCTTCAACCCGATTCCGATTCCGCCAGGTCAGGTTAGGTGAAGGTGTTGAGGGATAAGCCTTTACAATAGCCACCACATAACCACCACACGCAGGAGTGGCCAGGGTCCAGGCTACAGAGCTGGAGCCACAGGCCTAAGCCTCTTCCAGAACATCATCTGTGAGTATCTGTGAGTAATAGCACCTTGTAGCTATATATACTTTCTATTTTGCCTATTTTCTGAAGTGTGGAAAGGGGAGAAGGGGTGTTGGAGAGAGGAAGCTGTTGGAGTGGCTTTGTTATGTTATTAGTTTATATACGTGATAATACGTCATCGAGGTGTCCCCCGACCGGGTGTGAGTATGTGAAACACGCTAGGACGTACTACCACTCCCACTAAATGTCTGCCTTGGCTGGGATCGAACCCAGGTCAGCAGATTTACACATGAGCGTGCTCTCTTTTATTATTATTATTTTTTTGTTATTATTATTATTTTTTGGAGTAAGGGGTCGGGTGCAAGTTGGACTAGATAATAGTCCATCAGGCGCCTGGCCCGGGGAGACGATTAAAATGAAGGGTGCGCCTGGAAGTGTGGTGGGAGGGCTTGTGGCTTTAGCTCCGCTGCATGTCTGCCTGCCGAGATCGGAACCTCTCCGGGTGGTCGGGGGCCGGGGGAGTGCTGGGGCGACCTTGGTGACCCTGGTCTCTGGGGCTTCTCCTGGGTGACCTGTATGTGTGTGAGTTTGTGCTTTTTTTCTGTGTTTATTTGTTGTTTTATGTTGTTTTTGTGTCTTCCCTGTTCTTGCTCTGTCTTGAGTCGGCTACCCCCAAAATGGGGATTGGGCCTGAGGATATAGATAGATAGATAGATAGATAGATTATTTTTTTGTTAAAGTGCTCTCCACTCGACCGCCGCGGTTTTGACGACCGCCGCCATGGTTAATTAGGTCGGTGATCCTGCTGTCTCCGTCTGTCTGACCGTCAAGTCCTTCCGAGTTCCGAACTTCCGAGATCAAAAATATCGGCTGACCAATGCAGACCAGTGCCATGACTTCAGTAGCAGGATCTGCGTGGAGGGTATATTTAACCCTTTATTGTTATTGAATGTAACCGTGATCATTTATGAATTGTCGAGCTTCTTGGCCTAACTTCCTAAGCGTTTCAGCAGATCATAAGATGAGCTACTGTTACCGTAGGCTGCAATACATTATGATAGCCGGTATTATTGTCTTTTAGGTCCGTGTTTTAATTAAGTCGTGTTTATAGCCTACACCATAATAATTTAGCCACATTGTATGCTGCCTGCCAATAGGCTATGTTCAATTCATATGTAGGCCTAGCCTAATAGCCTAGGCCTAAGCGATAGGCTATAGGCTAGGCTATGAAAATTTAGCAACTTTCACATTAGGCCTAGCCGGTAGGACACTTATAGGTAGGACACTTATGCCTACTTTCTGGTTGGTTGGCTAAGGGTCCCGGGCTCCCCGTTGGTTTTGTATGCAACATACTAGGTCTAGGTTAGGTCATTTTGGTGATAATTATGGGGAAAAGGCTCGCACCCATATTTTTTGTTTTTCCTCCAGATTTTGAGAAATTAGGCTAGGCTATTTTCATAGTTTTAATTAGGCCTAGCCTAGGCTATATAGGCCTAGGCTAATCTATATTTAAAATGACTTATTGAAATCATCATCTAGGCTATGTTGCCATCAGGGGGCAAATATCAATTCTACTCCATAGCCTAATGAAGAAGTTTGTAAACCGCGAGGACGTCCGAGGGAGCTCCAGTAATACAGTAGGCTACCGTAGTGAGTTTTATAAATGTGATCAAAATGATTCTCCCACAGTGGATTAGCCTATACTATAGGCTACGAGTACAGTACAGTATAAGGATTCCTGGATTCCATAGACCTGCATTGGGGTAGAATGTAGAATTCGGGCGTACCGCCAGGCGCCAGCCTTGTTTACACTACGCGGAGCGGCGTCGGACGCTTGCCATCATGTTCCCGTCTATTTTGACTGCTTTTGGATACAATAATGTTGAGCCCCCCTCTCATCCCCTCATGACATAGGCTATTGTCATCATCATATATATTACCAGCAGGGGGCTAATAACCGAATAAATCTCCGTCAAAATAGACGCGAACTTAACCACGGCCGCACGGCAATCGACAAATGTAAACATGATGGCAGCGGTGGTGGCGTCGGACGCTTGCAATCATGTTCCCGTCTATTTTGAATGCCATTGGATACAATAATGTGTTGAGGGGGAGGGGGCTTTGCCCCCCCTCCTTACCCTCCCATGACATATTATCATCATCATATATATTGCCAGCAGGGGGCAAATAACCAAAAAAATCGCCGTCAAAATAGACACAAAGTTAACCGCGGCGATCGCCCTATGTAAACATGACAACCATACGCCTGGTAACTACTGTACATACATCCCGACCTTACAGATATGCAGATAGGCCTGAGTGCTAGGCCTTTTTTTTTTATTTTCACTCCTCTATAAAATTTTCAGAGTCCTCAGCTGGGCGGTCCGAGCCTCAGCGGGAGTCAGCGGCCATCACAACAACACTAACTTTCTTTCTCTGATGTTTATTTACCACCTGTTTACCCATCCTCCTGAACTGCTCCGCCCTAACAGATTGTACTGCATCTCTAACAGATTGTACTGCACCGCTGGTCCGCTCACGAGTATGGATCGAGTCTTACCTAAATGCACAATATATATATGGATATAACCTTGTAATTTGTGATTGTATCTAACCATGTATGTATGGCTTACGATTAAATTAAGGCATGTCACTTATTTTGACGAATTACGGCCAAATTAATTCGCCAATACAATATATTTTATTCTAGGGTTTTTAATTTATTGCCAAATTATTTGGTAGTGATTTGGCTAATTAACTGACAAGCCTTAATTTATTCACTTCTTATTCTACAATTTACTTATGACTTCCAATTATTTACATCTGCTTCTCATGTCGTATTATTCTTATTTCTCTTTTTGTCGATAAATACAGTCCTGTATAGGGAAAAAGGGGATGGATGCCGGGCGTACGGTCGTCATGTTTACATAGGTCGATCGCCGCGGTTAAGTTCGCGTCTATTTTTACGGTGATTTTTTTCGGCTCTTTGCCCCCTGCTGGCAATATATATAGATGATGACAATATGTTATAGGGAGGACAAAGTCCCCACTCAACATATTATTGTATCCAATCATCCAATGGCAGTCAAAATAGACGGGAACATGATCGCAAGTGTCCAACGCCGCCGTCATGTTTACATGGTCGATAGCCGCGGTTAAGTTCGCGTCAATTTTGGTGGCATTTTTTTTTTTATTATTAGCCCCCCCCCCCCCCCTGCTGGCAATAAATATGATGATGACAATATGTCATGGGGGGGGGGGGAGACATATTATTGTATCCAAGGGCAGTCAAAATAGAAGGGAACATGATGGTAAGTGTCCGCCGCTGCTCCGCATAGTGTAAACAAGGTGGGCGGTACGCCCGAACTCTACATTCTTGCCGGAAAAGGCTCGCACCCTTAGTTTTCATGTTTTTTCTCCAGATTTTGAGAAATTATTGTTTTCATGGTTTTAGTTATAATTCCAGAGTGGGATTCAAGATGGGCAATCACCCCCCATGACTTATTGAAATCATCATCTATGTTGCCAGCAGGGGGTATATATCGATTATTTTCCATAATGAAGACATTTGTAAACAGCAAGGACATCCGAGGGAGCTCTGGGAGTGATGGGACTGTGTTTTATCCAGTAATATCGGGTTTTTATAAATGTGACCAAATTATTCTCCCACAGTGGATTATACACAAGTAATAATAATAATAATAATAATAATAATAATAATAATAGTTCTTAAAGCTAGCGCATGCTAAGCCAGCTAAGGATAGCCCAATAAGGCCGATTAGGCGTATTTCCATTGGGGTCCTGTACTACTACCCCATCCCCTTGCTCATGAGGGATGGTAACGACTCGGTGCTTGTGAAAAATCTTTAATGCGCCGAGCGTGGGCGCGATCCCGTGCCTTCTGGGTGGAAGTCCGAGACGCTAGTCACTACACCAAGCAAGTACAGTACAGTACTGTATATGGATTCCATAGACCTGTATTGTTCCAAATAGGCTAAATGATTTATAATAAGGCGGCGAGTCTTTTCCAAATAATTATCTTTTAGTCAATTGAATATTTATTTCAATGTTGCGGATTCTTTTTGCTTTGCTTTCGTCCTATGCTTTTGTCACCCCCCCCCCCCCCCCCCAAATGCCAATATGAGTTTACCCCACACTTATGGATATTTTGTCTAGTACTGTATGGGGATTTTCCCTCAACTCTCGAGAGTACAGTATACTGTATGGGGTAAATGGGGATTTTATTTTGTCAAACAGGGAATTTATCTGACATTTCCATTAGATGTTGTTGTTGTTGTTCCCTAAGCTGCCTGGCCGAACAGCCCCGAGTCCCCAAGGAAGGCCATGGCCATGGTCGGGCTTTCCCACAGAGCTCTCAAAGAGTGTAAATTGTGTTGTTGACGTAAGTGGTTGTGTGAAATGCAGTCTTCTATGATGTGTTTAATGGTATGGGGTGCTGTGTTACATCCCGGGCAGGTGTCGACGACGGAGTCATCCAGTCTCTTCTGATAGCTCAGAAGAGCCGGATGGTGTCCGCATCTCAGCCTGGCCAGGTGGACGCTGTCCTCGCGAGGAAGGGAGGATTCAGAAGGATGGATTTCAGGAGGTCGTGCTTGCAGCTGCGTGTTGTCTATGAGTGAGTGGATGGAACGGCGAGTTATATGAGTATGGATGTGTTTCCGGTGGATTAGATTGACGCACGTGACTCACGACAGTACATCACCTGATCACCGTGACCATGCTTCACCATTATCTGCGAACATTGATTAATTTTTCTATTTTAAATCTATATTGTGGTGCATACTTTCGTTAGAAAATGAGATAAACTGTTTTTATGGCCATTCTCATCCTTAGTTTCAATTCCGACAGCCATCGCCTAGAGGGGAAATTTGGGAATGCCTGCATTTTGGTGAGGGATAAATTGTACATACATACATACATAAAATTTTAAGATTGAGTGTTCCACACATACGTGCAGTTTCAGTCTCTTGTCCTAATGTGGGTAATAATAATACTGAAAAGTAACGCAGAAGTCCGAGCCAAGTTTTGCCCACATTTGGCTCGGATTAGCCCATTTCTCACACTTCAATACTGTAACCTGAAAATTTAAATTTCAAATTTTTCCATTTTGTGAGTAGGCTTAGCATATTATTAATTCATAAACATACAAATTAACCTTTCATCTTCTCTTAATATTCTTGATGTCTCTTTTTCTTCTGATCTCTCTTGAAGAGATCATATTACCACTCTACCTAAAATAGCTTCCCAGAAGCTGGGTGTGCTCAACCGCCTCCAGGGGTTCTTTTCCCCTGCGCAGCTTCTTGCTCTGTTAAGGGGCACTGTGCATCCATGTATTGAGAACTGTATTGTTCACATGTGTGGGGAGGATCCTCTCACAACACTTCTAGATAGCCTAAAGTAGAAAAGAAAGCCTTACATCTCATTAACTCACGTCCAATCACCAATTCTCTGCAGTCTCTCTCTCCGCCACAATGTTACATCTATCTAAGTATTCTACCGCTTTTACAATAATCAGTGTTCCTCAGAGCTCTCTCAGTGTATACCACCCCCTCTTCGTAGAGCATGTAGCACCCGTCTTGCAACACAATCCCACCCCTACTCTGTGCAACTCTCCAACCCAAGAGTGAAACATTATTCTCAGTCTTTCTTCTATTCAACAGCTGAGCTCTGGAACTCTCTCCCAGAGGGCGGGTGCCCAACCCCGAAAGGGGTTGAAATAGGGGAGCTATCCCCCCGCCAAAGGCGGCTTTCTAGGGCCTTTCCTAGCTGATGCTGAGAGGATTGGGTTCTAGTCATGTGGTGATGGGCTGGTCTATCAGAGTGAGAACTGAGTGATCTCTGCCATACCCATAGCTTACTCTGACTGTTCCTTTTACTTATATATTTTCTAGATCTCAAGTGACGGCATCTCTTCCGTGGATTGACCTCCCAATCTACCAAGATTGGAAGCCAATGCGTCACATTTTTCCTTTGCCCCTCAACTTTCTCTTCATAATTGCTGAGGGGCACAGGGCCCTGGGTGGGGTTTTGGTTTCCCGGGCGTTTCCACGCCCTCCTCAGCTCCCCGCCATGGAGGGGCTTCGGTCACCCAGGCTTTATTGTGGTCGGCAGGGAGGGTTCTGTGGGGGCGCTCGGTTAGGGCCTTGGCCTTGCTCGGGGCCTTGGGGCTGTTTGGCCAGGCAGCTTGGGGAACAGCAGCAACAACAACAACTCTCTCCCAGAATCAGTCTTTCCCTCTTCCTATGAATTAAGATTGCTTCAAACTCCGTGTGTCCAGGCATTTTGGCTCGAACGTCCCTTGATTTTGGCCCTGTCAGTCTTTCAACTCTGGGGGAGGCACTTGCTACAGTCAGTTCTGCCATTTGTCTCCCTCACTTACATAGATTTTTTTTTTTTCTATGTTTGGACAGCCACTGGGAGGCCCATAACTGTTCTAAATAAATTATGATTTCCATGGCCAAGCTGTTGGGCCATAAAGATTATTAACCCATTGCCCTTATCCAGGCCAACTTTTTATTTTGTTTTACTCTGAAATTTGATCAAATCCGAGCCTAATTTTGTTTTAACAATTTAATTTATTTATTTATTTATTTTTTCTCTAAGAATTGGGACTCCAAGTCAACTTTTTTCCCAAATTCTGGGTTTTTGGACTCTGAAAAATGCCCAAATCTCCAACTTTTTCTGAAACATAGACTCAGATTTTCACATTTTGAGTTTGTTTTACTTTTCTGTACTGTATTATAATTGAAGTTATTCCCCCAGCTAGATAAAAAATAAATAAAGAGACGAAGAAGGGAGGGGGGTGCATACTCTGTGCAGCTCTCCAACCCAAGAGTGAAACTTTGTTCTCAATCTTTGTTCTATTAAACAGCTGAGCTCTGGAACTCTCTCCCAGAATCTGTCTTTCCCTCTTCCTATAACTTAAATTGCTTCAAACTCTGTGTGTCCAGGCATTTTAGCTCGAACGTTCATTGATTTTCTTCCTGTCACTTTTTCAACTCCGGGGGAGGCATTCGCTACAGGCAGTTCTGTCTTTTTGTCTCCCTCGCTCACATAGGAAAAAAATAAAAAAACTCATATTACCCATATTTTTCCCTCACCCAAAACCTTGCATTCCCAAACTCTCCCCTAGATTGTTAGGGTATTGGAATTACAATTAGCAATGAAAATGGCAATAAAAACGGCTTTCCTCACCTTCTAACAATTATGTAGGGTAAGACAGGGTAATTTCGCCGAAAATTGCGGTTTTTGACGAATAGAAACTGCCACAAATGGAATTTTGACATTTAATTTGTTTACCGTATCTATACATTCAGCCTTTCTGCTATAGATGACAAAAATATATATATATATATATATATATAATGTTTTGGCCATGCCACCGATTTTTAAAAAAAAATTACTCTCGCGGCGAAATTACCCGTCAGGCGGGGTAATTTCGCCACGACCTATTTTACGCATCATCTTGCTATTAAACTAGATAAAATTATATGATTAATGGCCAGACAAAACACTAGCATACACAAACCCAAACTGCCACTAAACATGGCAATAGAAAAACGTTGCACGCACGCACACACACACAACTGAACTGGGCGGGCAGAGATACAGGTGTGTCAGATGTGTAGGTGCCACTGTGTTTGTGCGGGTGTGGAAGTGTCTAGTGCAGGTGTGGACGTGTCTAGTGCGGGTGTGGACGTATTTAGTGCGGATGTGGACGTGTCTCGTGTGGGTACGGCGTGTAAGGTGCTAGTGCAAAGTACCAGGCAGCAGCTGACGGCGACTGCCAACACTGTGTCACACACGCCACCACAGTGGACGCACTCATGCACAAACACCCCCACACACACCCGACCATACCGTCAGACACGACGCCACCAGGCCTCGCCAAACTGCAACACAACCTAAGCCAAACTAGCTCTACAACCTAAGCCAAACTAGCTCTACAACCTAAACCAAACTAGCTCTACAACCTAAACCAAACACGCTCTACAACCTAAACCAAACTCGCTCTACAACCTAAACCAAACTAGCTCTACAACCTAAACCAAACACGCTCTACAACCTAAACCAAACTCGCTCTACAACCTAAACCAAACTAGCTCTACAACCTAAACCAAACTAGCTCTACAACCTAAACCAAACTCGCTCTACAACCTAAGCCAAACTGCAGACGAATCCATGCAATATTTTCGGAGATATTGGCGTTTGAATGAAAATTATTAGCTTCGTGGCGAAATTACCCCATTTTACCCTATACCTGTACCATAATAAACCTTTAAAATAACAAAATATAAAATATGATACCCGTAAACTGGGGTAACTTCGGACATTTTTCGAGGTTTTTAACAATTTCTCCTGAGTGTAAACACATTATAGAGATTTAACTAGGTCAAGTGATGTATGGTGATAGTGCGCCGTAATCCAGGAAGCCTCCTAAAATTATCCCCCATTATAAGAGAGCTATCCTTATCCTAAATGATGTCCGAAGTATTTTTGAAAAGTGGAAAACTTCGGACATGTATGGATAACTTCGGACATACGGTGATTTCTTATGGAAAATGATTGCCAAGAAAGCTGGGATAACTCCGGACAAACGGAGGAGAACTTCTGACGTAGGTTTGTGACCTTATTTCATTCATTTTTCGGCTCCTACTATTTTATATGAATATTTTATTATTGCTGCTTATTCCTGTCCGATGTTTTAGTGGAAAATGCACAGTTAATACTTTTAGGCCTGTATAATCAGTATAGCAGGGGGTTATATACGATGTTTAACATATATTCTTTTTGGATCTGTTCTCGTTAGGCATTGAGCTCACTCTTAGAAAATATTGAGCAGGAAAAATAACCAATGCTGTCAAATCAATAACTCGAAAATTAACTAGGCCTAGTGAAAATATATAGGTATGTATACTATATCACTGCATACTGTATACACTTTTATGAATTTGAGCATTTTTATAGGTATAACATATTTGTTAGTGTTTCTTTCGACAGATAAAACAAAAATTGGACAAGATATATGCCTCTCCTAATATATATATACTGTATTATATATCCAGAATTATCCGAAATACATAAATCGGTTAGCATATTATCATATTTTTATGGGTTTTTGGACTCGGAGAATTATTATTTGATCTTTTACCACCATGTTAATGATGGACAAATATTATGAATGATTTTCATAGGGCAAATAATAACAAATGATTGTTTTGTTCCATGTCCGAAGTTACCATGTTTTTTTTTTAAAACACAATCGATTAAATGATAGTGTTCTAGCTAGAGCGTTATACAAGTGTAACAAATTTCCTTTGGTGGATGTTGTCTCTGGTAATGTTACTACAAAATTATATCAGTCACATCATCATTCATACAAACAAATTTCTTCATGGTGATAGAAGTTTGTCAGGGTAGTGAAAAATTTACATATTTTCATCATACTGTATATATAATATTTGTTTAGTGTACATATACTCATGTCAGTTCCCTAGGACTTTTACATGCTCTTCCTTTGCCATTTCTCTAAACAGACCCCACAAAAAAAAACAATAAAAAGTGTTTCCATTATATAATGACAATGTCTAATTACTTATTATCGCCGATGTCCGAAGTTACCCCACTTTACGGTACCTAAAAAATAACAGGAGTAGTTGTTCTGCAGAATTACCTTTGATTTAATTACAAACCTCGAAAAAAACGTTCTCCCCATTATCCAACGATCTTAACCCTCCTCGCCCGGGTGGTCTACATTGCTCCATAGCCTAAAAACTGTTCTGGAAAGAGGTCAAGAAAGTTAGGGAGAGTAGTAAGGGTGTGAAAGATAAGAATGGGCGAGTGTTAACCGAGAAACAAGAGAGAATCGAAAGATGGAGGGAGTACTTCAACGAATTGCTAAGTGTAAGGAATGAAGCACCAGCAAACATAGCTGGATGGGGTATGAGAGTGAAGATAGGGAAAGCATCAGGAATAGGTGTGTGGGGAAATGCTTAGGTATGGTGGTGAGATAGTGATCGAATGGGTATGGAAAATGTGCAAACTAGCATGGGAGAAAGGGAGTGCACCTGATGACTGGAAGACAGGCATAATAGTCCCCCTGTATAAGAGTAAAGGGGAAAGAGGAGTGTGTGGTAACCGCCGGGGTATATGACTTCTAAGCGTAGTAGGGAAGGTGTACAGTAGGGTAGTGTTTGAGAGAGTGAGAGAGTGAGAGAGATAACGGAGAAATGGAAAGGTGACGAGCAGGGTGGGTTTAAGAAGGGAAGAGGATGTGTAGATCAGATTTTTGCCCTGCAATGTGTTGTGGAGAAATATCTAGAGAAGGGACATAAGTTATATGCTGCCTTTATGGACTTGGAGGAGGCCTATGACAGAGTTGATAGAGAAGGTTTGTGGAAAGTACTGAGAATATACGGAGTAGACGGCAAGTTGCTGAAAGCAGTGAAGATCATGTATGAGGATGCAAAGGCTCTGCCTACTTCTTTGGTTTCACTTTTGAACATGTGCGGGGGCTGACGGAGGCGGCAGGAGGGAAGTGCATGCCTACCCTTCCTGCCGCCCCCAACTAATTGTGGTGGGCTCTATCATTTCTCATCCTTTCTGTTTTTCCCTTTTTCCCTCTGCCCCCTGCTTTGGGAGCACCGTGACTGTCATGAGGTAAACGACCGTACTCACTCTTTGGTTTCGTTGGCGGGTGTTATGGGTCGGCAATCCCTTCACCCGTTGAACTGTGGTACCCAACGTGTTCGAGCGAGGAGAAACTTTTATGCCAAACCCTGACCCTTGTGCTGGGTCAGCATTCGACGGCCCTTAACCCTCCTGGCCCGGGCAGGCTCTCAAAATGACAGTGTGGGCTACCCGGGCGATCTGGCCGAAAAACGTCTAGGCCTAGGCTACCGTATTTTTGTTTAGTTTAACTGCTAGAAATTTCCCACACATCTATAAATGTAGTGCGGTTTCCAATCTGTAGACTGGCGTTGAGTAGAGCTCTCTATGTCAACTGGTTCAGTTGTGATGACGATTTCAGTGGAGAGCACTTGCAGACGATGTTAGCAATATGACGATCTTTTCACTACTGAAACAACGACATACAGACATACAATAACAAACGAGTCTTCTCTTTCTTGTTTTCGGAGGTGCGGTGACGTAACGATCGGCTTTGTTTACATGCGTCGGACGCACGGCGTTCAGACCAAGCTGAATAGGCTTTCAAGCTTACAGATTTTAAAATGACACCCGGGCTCCTGCCCTTAATTCGTGGTGTCATTTTAAAATGACAACCGGGCCAGGGGGGTTAAGGTGCATTATTCGGGGCGTATATCTGCAAGAATTCCTAGGGCGGTCGTCATGTCCTCTAATTGTGGCTCCATGGTGGGTATGGAATCTGACTCAGATGAATTTAGAAATCTTCGTCCTATGGAAACTGAAATGGCCCCCTCCGACGCCGACCCCTGCAAGAATTTGGAATGCCTCTCGGACCCTTCCCCTGATGCCAACAGTGCCGGAGTTCCCCACTCAGGCATGGCACCCACAGATCTTGGCAAACCTCCTAAGGATACTGTGACGAATTCTCCATCGTTGGATAGTGAGATCAATCAGGTGATCTCCCCGGCATCAATTCCTATGCAATGTACTGCCTCTGTGACCAATATTAGTGATGTCAACCCCACAGTCTCGACTTTGACTTCTAAATTTCCCGATTATGATTCTAGCCTTAGCCTACCTCTTCAATCCGTTGACAACCTTAGTGAAGAAGCTCGGATGCCCTCAGCTGACATCTTTACGGATACTTCTTGTATCCCTGACCCGTCTGTGACTACATCTGTTACCATCTTCCCTCCGGATGCTGGATCTGCTACCTCAATTAAACCTGCTTCTGTACCTCCACGATCTCAACGGACCGTTGATGCAGGTACAGGAAAAGACCTTGATGATATTTCCTCTACCATTCACATGCTTCAATCATTCGTACCATCACACAACCGACAAAGGCGTATGCGTAGCACGTATACCCCTGCTTCGAAGGACACTTATTACGCTATGTTCAGTCCCCCAGATTGGTCACGGTCTCTGGTGAACCTATGGATAATTTTAGTCTATACGATACTCTCGCACAAGATATTGGTGACTTCACCATGCATGCTGTTGGCACGGCCAAGCGCATGATTGAGGTGAAAACACAGGAGCAATCAGAAGTCTTACAAGCCTACCTCGACACCCCCAACGACTGATACACAGGTAAACCAGATGAATCCCTGAATCAGTGTACTGGCACGGTTGTGCTCCCTTCCGACTTTGAATTTGAAGATCAAAGCTTTACAGCCTCAACCCATCGTATCTTAAAATTATTGCAAAGAACTGACCCCACTGTTGTTAAAATGGACACTTATACTGCTCCTCGGTGTGGAAATCGGCCCCACTACGCATTACATACATACATACATAAAATTTTAAGACTGAGTGTTCCACACATAAGTGCAGTTTCAGTCTCTTATCCTAATGGCGGCGTTCCAGGCAATCCTGTTAAGGGCTGCTTCACTTGTCAAGTTCTTGGATTTGAGATCGGCATGTATAGTCCGATCCCAGGTCTTCCTCGGTCCACCCCTTGGTGCAGCTCCCTCCACAATCACAGACCTGCATTTTTTCACCCAATTTTGTTCATCGATTCTCTCCACATGTCCATACCATCCCAGTCTACTTTTACGCATCACCACGCTAATACTCTTTATACCTACTGTAAACGTCTTCTCAGCTCAACATTTGTTATTCTATCCTGTAGCCTGGCCCCACACATCCATCTCACCATTCTCATCTCATTACGCTCCATTCTGTTGACATCCTCTACTTTAACCCTCCGGATCCGGGGGCTCTCATATGAGGCGATCGTCGTGTCCGGGGGTATTCCTGAAAAATGTCTATCTTCATAATTTGATATCTACTGATTGAGACCACCTAGAGCAGTCAACTAAATTGCATAGTGTAGAACCAACCTTCGTCTGTAGAATGGCATTGAGTTGACATCGCTACGACAAGTGGTTGCCGAGATATGATGATGGGAATGGAGGTAATTTCCCGCGTATTTTCGCCTGTGTCCGAACGCTTCGCGCCCTGTCACTGCACTGTCACTCGTCGCTCCCGTGGCTTTTGTTCCGGTACACAATATTATGTTTGTATGGAGATACAGTAATGTGATATTATTGTGTCATTTATTACTTGTTCAACCATTATTTGAGTTATATGAAACTTTATATAACATATTTTCGGCGCTTTCACTGTTATTGTAATATTATTATGTCACTTTCACTTTGATTGTAATAGTATTGTGTCACTTTCACTTTTATTACCGGTACTCTTCTTGTTATGAATTATTGTCACTCACTGTTATTATTGAATTATTATTACTTATTATACAGTTTGTGTCACTTTCACTTACTAGGTGAAGGCTACGCTACTAGGCTAGGCTACGCAAGCGTACAGTACCGTACGGTATCGTATTTGACACTTGTAATTATTACATTTGGTTGTTTCTTTCACTTAGACATATTGTTATATTGTTTTTAGTGTTACTTTATCTTATTACAGGTTTCACTTATATATACTTATTGAATAGTTACTCTAATATATAGTTGTTGTGTCTCTTTCACTTGCACATATTGTTATATTGTTTTAGTGTCACTTTAACTTATTACAGGTTTCACTTATATATACTTATTGAATAGTTACTCTAATATATAGTTGTTGTGTCTCTTTCACTTGCACATATTGTTATATTGTTTTAGTGTCACTTTAACTTATTACAGGTTTCACTTATATATACTTATTGAATAGTTACTCTAATATATAGTTGTTGTGTCTCTTTCACTTGCACATATTGTTATATTGTTTTAGTGTCACTTTAACTTATTACAGGTTTCACTTATAAATACTTATTGAATAATTACTCTTATATATAGTTGTTGTGTCTCTTTCACTTGCACATAGTGTTTTATTGTTTTAGTGTCACTTTCACTAGTGTTCTCAGGGTCAGTGCCAATTAGAAGTTTACCAGGATGTGGAAATCATCGTGGCAAGGCGTGATGCACAGTGCTACCTGACATTCCTGGCACTGATACAAGGTTTTGGTGTTTGTCTGGGGTCTTCGGGTGGTGTTGCTGCAGACATGGCACCGTTAATGGGTCTTGCGACCAGCAGCTACTGGAAGGGCGACGATTCTGTGCTTCTTGTGGTGTTCGGAAGCGTATGTTCGGTCCATGGTGCCAGCTCCTGGCATATGTTGAGCTCGTGGGGCATCCTCAGGCACGGCATATTCCCCAATGAGATCCAGAATGAGCTGTTTCTGGAATCTCCGAAGGTTGGTGTACTTCCTGGGCATTGTGGGGTTCATCAGCTTGTACAGGTTGTACGAGTTCAGCACAGACACATCCATCATGTGCAGGAAGAACTTCTTATACCACCTGCAGGAGGTCCACAGGCAGTCGATGAAGCCAACCTGCATGTCTGACTTGTCAACCAGACGCATGTTTATGTTGTAGGTCCTAGTCCATAACTGCGTCTGGCTTCATGATGGGCTCCCTGGTCTTGTGGTTGACTTTGCTAGAGTCAACCAGGTTGCCCTTGTGGATGGTGCTGATCATGTTGACCTTCCTTTGGTCGTGCCAATGGATTGCCAGCATCGGACCATGTTGCTTGAGGAAGATGTTCTTCTTCTTGGTCTTTTGGGGGAATTCCGGCATGTTCTTCCTCGTCCCCCGTACTGTGCCCACAATCTGGGTTTGCTGCCTGTTCAGGTACTTGGTGAGGATGGGGGGACGTATAATAGTTGTCCGTGTAGAGTATGTGGTTCTTGTTGAAGTAGCGATCCATCATCGCCTTCACCACTGCTCCACCGAACCCTATTTCTTGATCTGCAAGAACCTCACCCTCCTTCCCACTGTAGACAATGAAGTCCAGCACATAACCCATCTTACAGTCACAGAGGACGAAGAGCTTGATGCCGAATCGATGTCTCTTGGATGGTATGTACTGTACTGCCGGAAGTGAAGGTTCCCCCGGAACATCACAAGAGACTCGTCGATCACGACCTTTTGAAAAGGCTTCAAGATTGTGGAAAACTTGGCCTTCATCATGTCGTAGAATCCCCTTATCTTCCACAGGCAGTCTGTTCGGTGTACATTGGTGTTGGTAACGAAGTGCAGGTTACCAAGTATGGCGAAGTAGCGGTCCCGGGACATAAGTTTGCCAAAAGCAGGTGTGGCAATTATGTCGCCTGTGATCCAGTAGTCTGCCAGCCGATGCTTCTTCACATGTGCCATGAGCATGGTCAGTGCTATGAACACATACATTTGGGCAATGGTGACAGGCTTCCAGGCCTTCATGTGGGAACTATGGGTCTTGCCGCTGAGGTGGTCACTGAGGGCCTGCTGCTTATTGGTCTCATCGACAACATATGACATGACATTATTGTCGAAAAAGGCCTTGAATAGCTCGGCAGGTGTTGAGTTCGGTCCCCCTGGGAAAGATGGATCAATCCCTGCGGCATGTTGGGCATCATCGAATGTGGCATTTTGTTGCTGAAAGGTGGCCCCATCCTCCCACGTCCAGACATCAGCATGCCTGGCACGGGGACGGGGACGGGCAGCAGGGGCGGCGGCGGGCATGGCCACGCCCAAGCTGACCAGCACGGCCACCCCGAGCACGGGGACGTCCACGGCCACGCCGGGGTGCTGGGTCGTCCACCCACTCAGCTTCGTCCACAACAGGGTCGTCTGGCAGGTCATAAGTATCATCCCCAGAATCTGCACCGTGGTCGTCCATATATCTTGAAGGGCGGCCATATTTGTGGGTGTCTTCAGGGTCATAGGTGGGATCCTGGTCGTCAGTTGGTGGTGATACATCAGGTGGCGACTGCTGGCGTGGGCGGCTAGTGGGTGGTGAAGGTGAGCTAGTTGGCTCTGAAGTTTTTAGGCGACGACGAGAGCATTTTTGGGGCAGTTTAGGGCCTGAGGTGCTGCTTTGTGCCCCCCCTGTGGCCATGAACAAGACCCTTCTGGAGGTGCATTGACCACTTGCACCACTTGTTGATGGCTGTGGGTCATGCTGGGACAATACTGCACCACTTGTTGATGGCTACGGGTCATGCTGGGACAATACCGCACCACTTGCACCACTTGTTGATGGCCATGCGGGGACAATTCCGCACCACTTGTTGAGGGCTGTGGGTCATGCAGGGTCAATGACGCACCAGCCGTGGGTGAGGAGGTCCCGGGAGACAAAGGAATAGGCCTACCCACGCTCGACTCTTCACTCTCATCCTCACTATCAGCATCTTCACCTCTTTCCCTTTCGGACGCTTCCCGTGCCTGCTTCCTTGCACTAATTAGGTAAATAAATACTATCCAGCACAGCTCTCCTATAAAAATAACTGGCTATTTTTGCCGGGGAAGGAGTCCCCACAGCCGACGCCGGGGTCGCAAGCGTATGCGTCATGTCACGTTCATGTGATGTGGGTAGAACACTTCCCATTTCACTAACATTTTCATCACCTTCATGATGTTCACCACATCCAACATTGTTATCATTATCATCATCATCATCATCATCAGTGCTATGAAAGCCCTGGAATTCTTCGCCATCTTCCACTTCATCAACATCTTCACTAACCACATGCTCTTCGTCAAAATCACTCGCAATCTCAATCTCACTAAGTTCATCACTATCGTCACTTAACTCTTTTAGTACACGTGCAACACCACCGGGACTTAGGAATGCTTTCTTGGTCCTTTTAGCCTTGCCTTTCTTAGGCTTACGGGTCGCGGCGGCGGGCGGCGATTCGGACACAGCAATTTTTTTCGGGTTAACTCCAGCCATCATGGATGCGAGATAAGAACTGATGCTGCCTGGTAGTTTGTGCTTGGTGGCGCTGCGGTCGCCCACGCATAAAAAAAAATCTGCCCGCGCAATTTGAACGCTTTGATTTTGATTTTGCCTCATGTGAGGCCTCCCGGACTCCTAACCAAAATACGTTTTGTCTCATATGAGGCCTCCCGGATTCCAAGGGTTAAGGATGCGTCTGGAGGTGGAAACAGATAAATGGAGCTCCATTTGTTCCACTCTACCAGAAATGCGTCCGGGCCCCCCGCCGGAGTGAGACTCCGGCATGTGAGGTACTGAGGCAGCCTGTACTCACCTAATTGTAGTACTGTATACAGGATTTGAGCCTAAGCTCGTGTTGTCCTGTCTCTCTCTCTACATTTATCCAATTTTGCTTTAAAAGTTTGGATATTTCTTGCCTCTGACGCGAACAAGTCCACTTGTGGATGGTAGGGCTCCGCAATCAACTTTTGAAAGATGTTTTGTCTGAGAGCCCATTCTACTGGAGTGCTCTGTCTCCAGGACAGAGCATCCGCCCATACATTCGCCACGCCGGGCAGATACGTTGCGTGCAGATAAATCCCGAGCCTCGCGGCTAGTCGAAATATCTTTTCTGACAACCCTTGTAACACTCGTGATCTCACTGACCCTTGCTTTTGAATGCATGTCACGGCAGTCAAATTGGTCATTCTGAAGGCTAGGGACTTGCCCACGTGGCTCATGCCGTGCTCCTGCAAAAAGAATAGTGGGACTAGCAACTCCTTGGCATTGATATGAAGATGATTTGATGTTGACCATCGACCCTGACCCTGGTGACCTAAGTTTGATTGGTAACCCCAACCCAGGGTTCCTGACGCGTCTGTATCTACCCAAACCGTCGGGGGTGGAGCTGTCCAAGTCAAGGAGGAGTGAATAACTTCTGGCTTCGCCCAAGCCGCCAGGAGGTTGTGGATTAAAGTTGGAATTGTCCTCGGTGTTTCCGCCGGTGAAAGTGGAAAACACCTGTTTCCTTCCAAGATAATTCTTTTGACCTTCAGACGACCTAACGGTACCGTCAGTTGTATCCAATTGAGTGAGCCTACCAGAGATTCCCAGATCTTCCTCGTTGTCGTCCGGGAGTGCAGAAATCGGGAGAGTTTCCTGCGAAATCTCTGACGATTGTCTACACTCTGACTCAGAGTTAGTAACTCGGTATCCCAGATAAGGCCCATCCATTGGATTTGTTTGGTGGGAATGAGAGATGACTTCACTAAGTTTACCCTGAATCCTAAGGTCTCTACATGGTCTAATACTAGTTGAACATGGTGAAGGCACATTATCTTGGATTGGGCTACCACTAGCCAATCGTATAGGTACCATAAAATCATGATTCCTTGTTTGAGCAATGGTAGCAATGTCTGTCGGATTAATTTTGTGAAAACTCTGGGTGCTAGGTTTAATCCAAAGGGCATTCTTTGGAAGACAAACGTTTGATCCCTGTTGCGTAAGGCTAGGAACCTCTGAATGGGGACATGCCAATAGGCATCTTTTAGATCTATTGAGCACATCCAGCTCTGCGTTGGGAGTGACAACCTGATCTGATTCACTGTCAGCATCCTGAATGACTGATTGTGAATATGGGTGTTGAGATATGAGAGGTCGATCACCGGCCTCATCTGAACACTGTCCCTCTTTGGCACCAAAAACAACCGGGATATGAGGGCGGGTGCCCAACCCCGAAAGGGGTTGAAATAGGGAAGCTATCCCCCCGCCAAAGGCGGCTTTCTAGGGCCTTTCCTAGCTGATGCTGAGAGGATTGGGTTCTAGTCATGTGGTGATGGGCTGGTCTATCAGAGTGAGAACTGAGCGATCTCTGCCATACCCAATTACCCATAGCTTACTCTGACTGTTCCTACTTATATATTTTCTAGATCTCAAGTGACGGCATCTCTTCCGTGGATTGACCTCCCAATCTACCAAGATTGGAAGCCAAAGCATCACATTTTTTCCTTTGCCCCTCAGCTTTCTCTTCATAATTGCTGAGGGGCACAGGGCCCTGGGTGGGGCTTTGGTTTCCCGGGCGTTTCTGTCGCCCTCCTCAGCTCCCCGCCATGGAGTGGCTTCGGTCACCCAGGCTTTATTGTGGTCGGCAAGGAGGGTTCTGTGGGTGCGCTCGGTTATGGCCTTGCTCGGGGCCTTGGGGCTGTTCGGCCAGGCAGCTTGGGGAACAACAACAACAACAACAACCGGGATATGAACACTGGCATTGACGTAGGACTGGGGATTATGATCTGCTTTTGTGCCATCTCTTTGATAATGGATCCCACCTCTAATGAAACTAGATTGAATTCTGTGGGGAAACGTTAACGGGGTCGCCGGGACCACCGCCACGAGAGACCTTTGCGGACCACTGTCCTTGCTCATGTTTGCCGGGGCCATGCCCGGAAATGATCTCGGAAGTTGCCAGTCATGTGACTGGTCTTGTCCGGCAGAGCTGCTCTTGGATCCGTCTCGCCTTGCCTTGGCACTGGGAGTTTTTGGAGGATGAATGTGACTCTGACTTTGGCATGGGGGGATGAGAGGTTTTGCTACCATCGCTCCTGGGTTTACCCCTGTATTGCCTCCTAAAGCCCGTCCCTCTACCTCTGAAGTTACCGGGCCCTTTAGGTGCTCCGGTATGAGCAGGGGTTGTGAAAGTCTTGGCTGACTGTTTGAACTGTGACTGACCACGAACAGAACTTTTAGTTCTGAAATTTTGTTTAGCAGCCTGCTCACCCTTGGGCTTAGACGTGGTGGCAGGTTGTTGGTCTAATAGAAAGGTTACCGGTACTGTCCTCCATGCCTCAGTGGAGACTGAAGTAGCTGTAAAAATATTGGATAGGAGCAACCTTCTACCGATCTCCGCCGGAAGATTCTTCACCAAATACACTCTCATATCTTGGCGCGCCCGTACAGCCTCAAAGATAGCTGTCCGGATTTCGCCGAGATATTGAATTGAGCTTTGGAGGAGAAGACGTCTGGTCAGAAAAAGGGTCTTCTGAGCTCTGGCGTCCGTAATCGACTCAGCCATTCTAGCCAGAGAGGCTGCCAGTTGTTGTTGTTGTTCCCCAGGCTGCCTGGCCGAACAGCCCCAAGGTCCCGAGCAAGGCCAAGGCCATAGAGCGCCCCCACAATACCCTCCCTGCTTACCACTAACAAAGCCCGAGTGACCGAAGCCACTCTAAGGCAGGGAGCTGAGGAGGGCACAGAAATGCCCGGGAAACCAAAGCCCCACCCAAGGCCCTGTGCCCCTCAGCAATTATGAAGGGAAAGTTGAGGGGCAAGGGAAAAATGTGACGCTTTGGCTCCCAATCTGCCAACTTTTAGGTTGGCAGTAGGGAGGTCGATCCACGGAAAAGACGCCGTCACTTGAGATCTAGAAGATATATAAGTAAGAGGAACAGTCAGAGTAAGCTATGGGTATGGCAGAGATCACTCAGCTCTCACTCTGATAGACCAGCCCATCACCACATGACTAGAACCCAATCCTCTCGGCATCAGCTAGGAAAGGCCCTAGATAGCCGCCTTTGGCGGAGGGATAGCTCCCCTATTTCAACTCCTTTCGGAGTTGGACACCCGCCCAATGTTGGTTGCCAGTTGTTGGTTGAGTAGGTGTGGAGACGCCAGCCTCCAGGCATTCTGTCTTCGTTTATAATCTTTGTCAATCTGAACCTGTGTGGGGGGGCAAAAAGGTTCGGGTAACTCGCACAGAGATAATTTTGGGGCCCCAATGAACTCCAGTATATGTTGGGGAATCCCGTCCACCTTGCCTACTGGCATAGAAAACCAATGATTGTCTTGTGCTGGAATTTGGTGACTACGTTTGTTGGTGATGGTGCTGGCAAACAGCTGGGCCTCATGTCCCCAAGTAACCCAGTGCCCATACTCCCCTCCCTTAATATGAACTAATGAGGTCCCTTGAGAGTCCCTGAAAGGAGTGGATTTTAGTTCCCTGCAACTCTTTCAAATCATTTAACCCATCAGTTTTAGTCCAGTCCAAAAACAGTTTTCCGGCGGAAGTAGGAGGCAAGGCGGGGGATGATGAGTACACAAAAAAAATCAGGATTAAAAAATTGTGGGTGAGCCTTAACCCTCCAACCCCGGCTAGGGTAGATCGTGACTGTACTCTGTGTCCGGGGGTTTTGAGGAATTTTGGTCCATGTTGATTCACCTGTTACTCCTGAAATACATGACACAAAGTTATAAAAAAAAAAAAAATGTTGCACAAACCTTCATGTGTAGAATGCCGTTGAGTAGAGGTCTCTAGCCCAAGTGATTGCATAATGGCGAGCGCGGGAAGTGGAGTGATTTTTATGCGGGAAAATCTTCCCGCGTTCGGATGCGTCGCCTTGGCCCAGGCCCCGGCTTGGCTAACCTACTGCGCACTTAGCCACTCGTCGCGCCAGATTTTTTACCTCCCGGAGGCGATTTTATTTATTGATAGTGATGTTATTATAGTTATTTGGAGTCCAATTATATAAAATATGTGTATTAGGCTATCATTGTCACTAATATTTCACATTTTCACTCGATACCGTAGTTTTTATGAGTAATTGAGGCTGGTTATTGTTATATTAGGCAGTGATTATTCGTTATCACAGGTGTTTATTATACTTTGGCCATCTAATATTAGTTCGTGTGTCACTTTCACTTTGGTAAATATGCTTGAGAGAGTCACTGTCACTGATAATGCTCATTTTCACTTGATACGGTACATTTTATTAGTAATTGAGGTAGGTTATTGTTATATTAGGCAGTGATTATTCGTTATCACAGGTGTTTATTATACTTTGGCCATCTAATATTACTTCGTGTGTCACTTTCACTTTGGTAAATATGCTTGAGAGAGTGTCACTGTCACTGATAATGCTCATTTTCACTTGATACGGTACATTTTATTAGTAATTGAGGTAGGTTATTGTTATATTAGGCAGTGATTATTCGTTATCACAGGTGTTTATTATACTTTGGCCATCTAATATTACTTCGTGTGTCACTTTCACTTTGGTAAATATGCTTGAGAGAGTGTCACTGTCACTGATAATGCTCATTTTCACTTGATACGGTACATTTTATTAGTAATTGAGGTAGGTTATTGTTATATTAGGCACTGATTATTCGTTATCACAGGTGTTTATTATACTTTGGCCATCTAATATTATGTCATGTGTCACTTTCACTTAGTTATATGCTTTGTAAACGTTTTATATACAATTTATTGTGTCTTTTTTCACTTATTTATATATGTTTTCATAATACATGACTTTTTTATCACAATACATTGTTTTATTTCCACTTGTTGCCTATATACATACATATTGTCAGTCTTTGGTACTTTCACTATTAGTTAGTACTCCTGCTTGGTGTGGTATTCAGCAAAGCACGGTATAGCACATAGTGACAGCTGGCACTCCACACACTGCATGGTGGTCTTTTTCTGCTTCCTCGGCCTCACCTGGCTGTTCCAGCAGACATGGCACCGCCTTCTGCTAATGGTGACTCCATCTCGTTCCAGAGGCAGGTAACCGAGCTTGTGCACATTTAGATACTGTGCACACTGCATACGGTCCTGAACGGGGCGCCCAGGTTGTGCCACTGCCCTCTGTGGCGTAGCATACCTGTCCAGGAGCTCCACCAACACCTGTTTTTGGAACCTCCGCAGGCTACTGAACTTCCTGGGTGTGCGCGGATTCCGAAGCCTGTAGATATTGTAGGCATTCAGCATTGACATGTCCACCATGTGCAGAAAGAACTTTTTGTACCATCTGCACGAGGTACGCAGACAGTCGATGAAGCCTATCTGCATGTCGGACTTGTCCACCAGCCTCATATTTATGTTGTAGTCCATTACAGCATCGGGCTTGGTCACCCTGACTTGGGTGCGGCGATCCACCTTGCCAGTCTCAACCATTTCCCCCTTGTGGACGGTGCTCAGGAGGTTGACCTTCCGCTGGTCGTGCCAGTGAATAGCCAGAATGGGTCCCGACTTCTTGAAGACATCGCCTTTCTTGGTTTTAGGAGGGAAAGTTGGCATGCCCTTCCTTTTCGCTCTAACTGTGCCTACAGTCCCCGTCTTGCGCTGATGGAGGTACTTTGAGAGAGTGGGGGACGTGTAGTAGTTGTCCGTGTAGAGGACGTGATTCTTCTGGAAGTACCGGTTCATCATGGCTTGAACCACTGCTCCGCCAAAGCCAATGAGGGGGTCTATTTCCACGTCCCCTTCCTTCCCGCTGTAGACCAGGAAGTCCAGGACATAGCCAGTTTGGCAATCGCACAGCACAAAGAACTTTATACCAAAGCGATGTCTCTTTGAGGGGATGTACTGCCTGAAGCTCAGCTTTCCCCGGAAAGCACAAGAGGCTCGTCAATACAGACGTTGCAGAAGGGCGTGAAGTATGACGTGAAACGTTCTCGCATCATCTCGTACAACGTCCTAATCTTCCACAGCTTGTCAGAGAGATGCATGTCGGTGTTGGTGACAAGATGGAGCGCTCCGAGGATGTCGAGGTACCGGTCCCGAGAGATGTATTTCCCGAAGGCAGGGGTGGATATCAGATCTTTGGTGATCCAATAGTCAGCCAACCTGTGCTTCTTTACATGAGGCATTAGCATGGTGATTGCCAGGAACACCATGAACTCGGGATGAGTCACTGGGGTCCACCGCTTCATGTGGCCCTTGGTCACCTTGCCAAAAAAGTTCACCTGGATTTGGTAGTGCTTGTTTGTCTCTTCTATGACAAACTCAGTAACCTCCTTATAAAAAAATGCCTCAAAAAGCTCATGTGGTGGAGCATTGGGGCCTGCGGGAAAACTTGGGGTAACTCCTGAACCCTCCTGTACCTCATCAAAAGGGGTTACATCAGGGTCATTCACTTCATCAGCAGCCACATCCTGCCAGTTGAAAATATAAAATGGGTCCTGCTGGCGACGCTGACGAGGAGCTGCAGTTGGGGCAGCACGCCCACGAACTTTGGCGGCGCGCACCCTAGGGCGGCCAGGAGCGCGACGGCGCCCAGGCCCAGCCCGGCGGCCAGGGCGGCCAGGAGCACGACGGCCCTGGGCAAAGCGTCTGGGTTGAGGGTCGTCGATGTCGTCAGAGCCGTCATCTTGCCCTGACGGTGGACCCAGGTAATCATGGCCAGAGTCATCTGTGAGGTGCCCTTCATCTTCAGACCCCCCCTCATAATCTCGCGGGGAACGAATGATGCGTGGGCCGTAGGTCGGCGAGGTGGGGAAGGAGTGGCAGGTGAGGCTCTGTCATCTTCATGCAGAGGTTCGGGGCTCCTTGGCCTACGACGATTCGTAGACAGCACTGGTTCAGTGTCTGTAGGTGCAGGTATGGATGCGAGGTCAAAAACATCGTCAGGAACCTCTGTTGTAGGCTGGAGAGGTGGGGTGGACCCTGGGGAAACTTGCGGGGGCGTATGGCTGGGACCGGCAGGGGTGGAAGCCGCGGGAGCCTCGAACAAAGAGCGCCTACTTGTAGCTCCTTTTTTCACATATTTTCTCCCTTTTCCCTTTTCTGTAGTAGTATGTCTCCTCTCGGGGAAATAGGGGGTAAATAGGCCGAAAGTGGGGGGTCCTCAACCCTAGGCAGTGCTGGTGGTGGTGGGGAAGAATGGCGGGCGCCTGGGGCAACTTGGGTGGCGTGGGTAGATAAGGAAGACAATGGCGGGTCAACCTCACCCTCACGCTCAGCCTCACTGGCACCCTCACGCACTGCTCCCTCACCAAGTTTTAGGGCCTCTTTCCTGGCTGCCGCGGCCGCCTTTTCAAGAACTTGCTTCTTATAAAACCGTATCTTGAATGGGGATTTAGCTGGCGAAGGGCTAGGTGTCGTGTCACTCAACCTAAACTTGGCAGTCGACCTAGTGCTGTCCCATTCGCTCACTCTCACTACACTCTCATCACCTTGCACAACTATATCACGTTCAGTACTATCATCACTTTCATCGTCATGCTCAAATCCAACAAATTGCGCGTCTCTTTGATGAATTTCGTCTAGATCGTCTAAATTTTCACTATAGTGAGACTGATAAGACTCGGAGCTATCACTGCCCAAGTCATCAACACTATTTTGTCCTTCACCACGTTCATAACTCCTCAAAGCTATTTCAATACCTCCGGGAGTCAACGCATCTTGTACGTGCCTTTGCGTTAGGGCGCGACGAACATGGGCAGGCGTCGAAGGGAGCATGGAATCGGACACAGGGGAATCACTTTTTGGGCTAGTATCCATGATGGCGGCAGGGTAGAGACTGTTTTGGTGGCGTACATGGTGTCTGGTGGCGTCGCCTAGCGACCACGGAACGAAATGTTTACGCGCGCCATTCGAAAGCACATACGCAAGCAATGGTACAATGTTGTACCACCCGGGTTCCTCGGGTCAAAACATAATGGTACACACGTGTACCACCCGGGGTTGAAGGGTTAACCTGTCCGCTGCGTAGGTGGGGTATTGGCCACCCCTCCCTGTGCGGAAGTATTTAGACTGTTTCCTAAACTCAAATCGTCATCGTACCATAAATATCATTAATATTTATCCATATGCGCCTATTTTACGTTGATTATAAAGGTATTGTTACAACAATAAAACAAGTGGAAACAGCGTTTGGATGGTCAAAATTGGCGATAGAGGCCGGGAGTTACATAACTTATGGCTGAGGCAGCCTGCCAGCCAGCCATGGAGAGACACTGTTGCGTGGTAGTCTCTCTCTCGCTCTTTCCCACGCTTGGTAACACAGATGACCACGCCCTGCTAGCAACTCGCTAATGTTAGCACAAAAATATACCTAAGAATAAGGGAATAATAGGGAGAATAGGTGATAATTGAAGGGGAGGGGATGTGGAGGAGTGATATTTGGCATGGCCAAGGGGCAATAAAAAAAAAAATATATATACTGGGCTGATTTAAAAAAAAAAAATTTAGGCCTTGGATTATATGAGGAGATCCGCAGCGCACCGGTAAAACTCTTATGATGAGATCCGCACTTGCCGGGTTAATAACAACATCAAGTACCTCTCCCAAATGGTTCTTGGCCCTCAATTTCTTCTTTTCATTTCCCTCCACCCCTTCGGGGATCTCGGCATCAAGCAATAGATAGATAGATAGATTTCCCTCTATAACCCAGTACTCTGGGACAGGTAGCTCACCTGTAACCGGGGCGTGTGCGAGGTCGGGGCGTAGTGGGGATAAGTACTGACCAAGAAGTATCCGGTCCATACAAAAGTGGCATAGGGCCCTTTTTGCTGGGGATGGACTTGTCTAGTGGGAGTGCTAACAAATCCGAAAACAATTTCATGTTAGGTTGCAAGAGAGCAGAGGTGCCTGGAATCGGAGCCATGGGGCTGACAGTGGGGGCAAGGGGAGGAGAAGTTACAGTAACTTGAGGATGTACCACTACTTGCCCAATGGGTCGCACCGCCGGGGTTATAGGTGTTGTGGTAGTAGTCTGTCTCTCACTCTTAATCTGTCTCATGAAATTAAACAGCTCTCGCAACTGGTCCTTTGTTACATCAAACTCACTATCTTGATCAGACTGGGGCGTGGGCTGTGACATCTCAGAGCCCTGCGTCCCAGATTGTTGAAAGACTGGTCGTTGGCTAGACCCCATTTCCTCCGTATATCCCCCCTGTTGGTATGTCTCTATAAGTGGCCCCTTCGTTAGTGATCCTGTTGACCGGGTTGATGGGGTTGGTTGAGTTTCCCACCGAGACTCATCAACCCGGGCATCGGTTTCATATGTCTCTGTTTGTGATTGATATGAATCCTCGGGACCAGGCAGATTAATCAAATTTAAATCTGGGATCTCAGACATGGGGGATTTCTGAACAGGTGTATGCCGGTCTGGGGAGCTCTCCTGTTTCTGCCGGTAAGAAACTACACTGCCACTTCTTTCTCTCCCTAACACAGTTAAAAGAACAGGTTCCGGTGTAGGTTTATGGGGAGTAGTAAAGTGGGGCGAATATCCTGAGACCTTACTAGATGTGTCTCTTGATGTCTCTTTTCGCTGAGGATTTCCGTCTTGATTTTGACGGTTCCTTAGCTGTCTTCCTGCTTGATGAGGAGGACGTCTTATGCCGTCTCGACTTTGATTTGTCCCCCCGGCGACCAGTGCGGAGTCAAAGTTCGAGCGGGACCTCTTAGCCTCCTGGTCATCTGACGGGGGGCTTGGTGCGTGGCAAGGGCGACCTTGACCTATCTCGCCGGCTGGTTGAAGCTAGTTTCTCCGGCGGATTTTTGGTCCGAGGTCTCTTTCGGTGGCGGGAGGAAGTGTCTTCCGAAGAAGATCCCGGAAGGGGTGAGGTAACAACTGAACTCTTTAATGAATCCTCAAGAGTTTGATCATCTAACTGGAGGGATTTATGAGCCATTGTCTTACAATATGTTACATATTAAAATTTGATGTGTTGAAGGATAGCCTTACATTGACTATATTCATTGTTAATCAAGGCATTGCGGAGGGCCGAACATTTGGGACAGGTTTTTGATAACCATTGACCTCTCGAACGGTCCAGGCAAGGGACACACTTAACACAGAGCAAGTGCCCCATAATCGCTAATTTCTGGCAGCCCAGAGCTGCACAGAAAGAGATATTACTCTTATCCATGATTACCTCCTCAGAGATATTAACCTTCCTAGCTGTTTCACTTTCTAACCTGTGTGAGAAAATATGTCAAGAATCAATGCTCATAAGGACACGCTAGGCTGGCATAATTAATATAATTATATAATCTCTACGTAAAGAAGAATAAAGTTTGAATAACTCTTAAACAATCTTAATTCCCCTTACGTTAAACATTCCCCAGAAATGTCATTGTGTAGCCTATTATGTGCTACTAATTTGTAAACTTCTTACCTAAGTGAATAACACTGACCTCATTCGTCTTGTAATATATGAATCAACCCCGGCGTCGCTAACACAGAATTTTGTATTCTAAATCCGGCGGACAAGTCGCCCATGATAAAGCTAGACAGTCAAACTGGGAGCTACAAGATCGAAAAGGGTGAGTTTACTTCCCGGCTCCGCCATGATTCGCGCGGCGATTGTGGCCCGCCACTTTTTAATATCTGCCGGCGTAATGTTCATCTGTTTCAAAGCCAAAAGAACGTTTGTTTTTGTGTTATTTGTTGGCGGTGTAAAAACGTGATTACGAGGGAGGGCTTCGCCGTTACCATCGAAACTCGAATTATTTTTAGTAACATGCCGGGTCCGCCGGAATTATACTATATGCCTTAAATAACGCAAACTGAATTCATTGCCAACCCGTACCAGTCGGGGAATATTGAATTTGTCTGTCTTAGGCCAGAAGAACGATTTGTTTTTTGTGTTATTTTGTTGGCGGCGGAAGACGTGATTACGAGGGGGGGCTTCGCCGTTACCCTTCGAAACTTTAATTAATTTTAGTAACATGCCGGGTCCTCCGGAATCATACTATATGCCTTAAATAACGCAAACTGAATTAATTGCAAACCCGTACTAGGCGGTGAATACTGAATTTTAACCCTCCAGCCCCGGCTACGCATTACATAAATATTCCCCGAAACCCGGGTGTTTTGGCCGAAAAAATTTCTAGGCTAGGCTACCGTATCTTTGTTATTCTGACTGCTTCTGCATTCCCGCGCATCCCCAAGCATAGCCGTGTTATTTACCTGTAGAATGGCGTTAAGTAGAGCTCTCTAAGTCAACTGGTTCAGTTGTGATGATGATTTCATTGGAGATAACTTTATGGCAACAACAGCCACTTTACACTACTTTTCGATACTTAACAACAACATACAGGCACACACGAACAAGCGACGCTCTCCTTCTTGTGGCCGGAGATGCGGGGCGTCAGTCCAGCCGGCTGTTGTTTACATGCGTCGGACCGACGCCTCGCACACCAAGCTCACAGGCTTTGAGCTCATGGGTGTTTAAGAGCCCTTCTGGGCAGCTCGTGTATGCTTTTTTATGGGCGTTCAAGAGCCCTTCCGGGAACAGAGGGTTAAGATTGCTTCAAACTCTGTGTGTCCAGGCATTTTGGCTCGAACGTCCCTTGATTTTGGCCCTGTCAGTCTTTCAACTCTGGGGGAGGCACTTGCTACAGTCAGTTCTGCCATTTGTCTCCCTCACTTACATAGATTTTTTTTTGTTCTATGTTTGGACAGCCACTGGGAGGCCCATAACTGTTCTAAATAAATTATGATTTCCATGGCCAAGCTGTTGGGCCATAAAGATTATTAACCCATTGCCCTTATCCAAGCCAACTTTTTCTTTTTTTTTACTCTGAAATTTTGATCAAATCCGAGCCTAATTTTTTTTAACAATTTTAGTGTTTTTTTCTTTCTGAGAATTGGTACTCTGAAAAATGCCCAAATCTCCAACTTTTGCTGAAAAATAGACTCAGATTTTCACATTTTGAGTTTGTTTTACTTTTCTGTACTGTATTATAATTGCAGTTATTCCCCCAGCTAAAAAAAAAAAAAAAAAAAAAAAAATAGACTAAGAAGGGGGGGGGGGGATACTCTATGCAGCTCTCCAACCCAAGAGCGAAACTTTCTTCTCAATCTTTCTTCTATTTAACAGCCGAGCTCTGGAACTCTCTCCCAGAATCTGTCTTTCCCTCTTCCTATAACTTAGTTGCTTCAAACTCTGTGTGTCCAGGCATTTTTGCTCGAACGTTCATTGGTTTTCTCCCTGTCACTCTTTCAACTCTGGGGGAGGCACTCGCTACAGGCAGTTCTGCCTTTTTGTCTCCCTCACTCACATAGGAAAACAAAAATTCATATTACCCATATTTTTCCCTCACCCAAAACCTTGCATTCCCAAACTCTCCCCTAGATTGTTAGGGTATTGGAATTACAATTAACAATGAAAATGGCAATAAACACGGCTTTCCTCACCTTCTAACAATTATGTAGGGTAAGACGGGGTAATTTCGCCAAAAATCACGGTTTTTGACGAATAGATACTGCCACAAATGGAATTTTGAAATTTTTTTTTTTTTACCGTATCTATACATTCAGCCTTTCTGCTATAGATGACAAAACAAAAATATATATATAATGTTTTGGCCATGCCGCTGATTTAAAAAAGAAAATAAGTTACTCTCGCGGCAAAATTACCCCGTCAGGCGGGGTAATTTCGCCGCGACCTATTTTACGCATCTTCTTGCTATTAAACTAGATAAAATTATATGATTAATGGCCAGACAAAACACTAGCGCGGAGGTTAAACCAATGAAAACATGCACAAACCCAAACTGCCACTAAACATGGCAATAGAAAAACGTCGCACGCACACACACATACAACTGAACGGGGCGGGCAGAGTACAGGTGTGTCAGATGTGTAGGTGCCACTGTGTTTGTGCGGGTGTGGACGTGGATGTGTAGTGCGGGTGTGGACGTGTCTAGTGCGGGTGTGGACGTATTTAGTGCGGATATGGACGTGTCGTGTGGGTGCGGCGTGTAATAATAATAAAGTAGACGTGCCGTTTTGCCCAAAATCAAAACGGCATACCCAACTCTGCGATGGGTTACCATCATCACTACTAATACCACCATCAATCACAATCAACATAATCACTACTACTGCCATCATCACTACAACTGCCACAATCATCACGAGTACTGTCATATCACCATTATAAAGTGGGTGGTGTAAGGGGAGAGGTCGCCGGCGCCGCGATCCAAGTTTTTGTATCATAACTCGGGATATTGATGATACAACTGAACCAAAATCATCCACATAACCAAACTTAGTGTCGCGGTTCTGTGTAGTGTCAAATCGAATTGATGGCATAAATATCTTCGGAGATATAACAAAAGCGTGTGAAAAACAAAAACCGTTATTCCCCAATGCCAAGCTTAAACAAGGGAACGATGGGTTTTTAGTCCAGTGTGCAAAGTTAAAATCGCATATTAGTGAAAAGTGGCTAGATCACGATTCATGTATGTAAACTGTATCTCATGAAAAAAAAACAAAAAAAAAACAGCATTTATACAGAACTTACAATTTCAAAAGAAAGTTTAGGGCCAGTGTAAGTGAGCGTCCTACCACCACCGTACCAAAACACATAAATCGCTTAGCACTTGACGAGTGTCATAGGCCCCCCTCTCACCAACACCACCCCTCCCCTTGACGTAGTCACATTCTAAACCGTGGTACCGGTATACGATTTTACTGAAATGGGAACTTAAACTCGAACAGGTAAAACAAATATAAAACAAATAAAATAAAACAGAGAAGCATAATAAATTAACTATTTAACAAATCGCATATCGCGGGATATTAGTAGTGACGTTATTGAGGAAGAAACTCTCATGCAACCATCAATAGTGTAAATTCGGACCGGGGATAAGAGAGACAGGAAGTGGTTAGGGCAGTGATGATTCTGTTTCATAAGTTTATCGAAAGTGTTACTTAAAGTTTAAACCAAAGCCAGTGTTAATGATTGGAAGCTCGAACAAGTCCTAACCACAAAACAGTGACCCCCCCCCCCCCTCTCTCTCGCCCCTTTCCCTCCCCTGCGTCGTTACATACAAGAAAGTCGAGTAAAATATTCTTATAGATATGAATACCAAGGACGTTTGCAGTATCTGTAGGGACAGAGTGAAAGACAAACGTGGCACAAAATGCCAAATATGCAAAGACAAGTTTCATTGGTGCTGCATAGGACTTTCACCACCGATAAACATGGCTTATAATAATAAGGGGAAGAACTTCCATTTTTGCAACAGCTGTGCCGAGTTCACAATGCAAATCATCCAGACTGTGGAAAAAACAGAGGTACAAGATAGACCTAAATATAGCCAAGAGGCGGTGATATTCCAACAAAATTGGGGAAACACACCAAAACAACCAACAACACCTCCCTCTGAACAAACACCACACACAACTCTTCCCACACAAAAACTCTCATCAGCCCCCTCCCTACCACCTCGAAACACCGCGACGTCACCAAATACCACACCGCCGCCGCCTCCCCACATGACCCGCCCCCCTCCACACCTCTGCCATCTGCCTACTTACGCCCGGCAGATCATGACACCCAGCCTCCCTCTACACCACCTCATAACACCACACCATCCCTAAACCACACCACTATTTCCCCCAACTACCAGACCTCCCCCTCCCAGACCCAGCATAGCTCACCACCTGCCCACCTACAACCAACACGTAACTCCACCCCCCTGCAGGCCTCACCCACCCATACACCAAGCCGACTATCAAGCACAACCACACTTAGCTCACCACATAACCCCTCGCAGCCCCAGCCACACCTACTGGGGTTGTCTACACCAGTGTGCAGATATTATCTGGAAAGAAGGTGCTACTTTGGTCAAAAGGGCCAATATAATGGGAAGTCATGTAGATTTGCTCATCCCAAAATTTGCAACAACATAACCAGTCATGGAAAATTTAGATTTGGTGAAACCTGCAAATACCACCACCCATCCCTTTGCAAGACATCACTTGAGAACAAGACCTGCTACAATATGAAATGCCCAGCTTTTCATATTAAAGGGACTTGGAGATATGCTAGACCTAACACGAATGGTAGCCCAAAAAACTCTCTAGCTATGCGAGGACGAGACAGAGGAAAAAGGCAAGGAGGGAAAGGGCAGACGAAGATGAAGAGACTGAGGGAGATGGAAGAGCACATAGAACACCTCGAGCACCTCCTGGCCTCCCAAGAGTGGCAAATACATCCAGAAGACTATTAGGTACACATAGTACTCCAAACAATCTCTCCCCAATCTTGTTTGCAAATATCCAAGGCCTAAAAAATAGAACCACGAACAAAGTACCATTTATTAGGGGCCTGCTAGAAGAAGGAAACGCTATATTTACGGCTCTCACAGAAACTCCCATTAAAGATCAGGAAGATAGTGAGGTATGGTGGATTCCTGGTTACAACCTACATAGGGCGGACAGAACGCATAGGTCACATGGAGGTGTAGCCTTGTACATCCATGACTCACTGATATGTACTGAATTCCTAAATAACAGTAATGAAGTGGTGGAAATACTTGGAGTTAAAATAGAATCCCTAAATTTAGCAGTTATTGTTACATACAGGCCTCCAGACTCATCCCGAGAAGAATTCAAAACCCAGCTCAACAAAATAAAATCAGAAGTGGAAACCCTGGGGAACCCAACACCAAATATTATATGGCTAGGAGACTTTAACCTACCAAACATTAAATGGAGACAACTAGAAAACCAGTTAGTGGCAAACAACATCGGAGAAGCAAATACGAGAGGGCTTTTTGAACTTTGCGATTTTTTTAGCCTTACCCAACATATTGCTGAACCCACACGGGAAAACAATATCTTAGACCTGGTCTTCACTAACAACGACTCTCTAGTACACAGCATTAACATATCGGACACAACATACTCAGATCATAAATTAATTGAGATCAAAACAACCTTAGAAAGTGTACAGACAACCTCAGAATCGAGAACAAAAACCGGCCCCTTCAGTAAATTTAACTTCAATAACAAAAACATTAGGTGGGAAGAGGTAAATCAAGAAATGGAGGAAATAGACTGGGAAGATTTAACCCTCTCCGACATATGACGCAATTTTGAGCCTATTAGGGATACTTTAAAGCCTTTATTACCATCAGGGTTTTTTACAAACCTTTATTTTAGTTACTTCAACCTCTGCAGTTGTCTTTGAGTTAGATGTGGGCAGAAAACTAATTTTGGAGAGGTATTTATAAGAGTGAGAGAACTCTATTTCTTATTGCTAATCTGGCAACCTCTGCGTCATATATGTCTGAAGGAGTTAATGAATAACCTGACACCAGCAGAATGTCTAGTCTTAATAACAGAAACCATGACCCAAATCTGTAGCCACCATATAGGCCTACCTGCAAGACAAACAAAACGAAGAAGCAAACAAGATCGGGAAAGGAGGAGGTTGTACAGAAGAAGAAAATTACTCACACAAAGACGCACACATCAAAATCTACAGGATAGGCAAAAGGCCGAAATAGATAGAGAAATTGTGGAAATTGAACAAAGGCTAAGAATATCATATGAACTACAACATATGGAAGAGGAGAGGAAAGCTATTGCAGGTATAAAGGAAAATTCCAAATACTTCTTTTCATACGCCAAACAAAAGGCTAAAACAACATCAAACATCGGCCCACTGAGCAAAGGGGATGGCTCTTTCACAGGGGACAAAAAGGAAATGAGCGAACTCTTAAGCAGGCAGTATGAAATGGCATTCAGTGAGCCTGATGAAACAAAAGTCATCAGAGACCAAAATATATTTTTCATGGAAACCTCCCCCACGGAAACCCCTCAGATGCTGGATATTGATTTCGGTCCAAAAGACATAGAAGAGGCCATTTCCAACATGCCATCCCACTCGGCACCAGGCCCGGACTCATGGAATTCGATCCTAATGAAGAAATGTAAGGAAAACCTCTCAAAACCCCTGGCTATAATGTGGAGAAGGAGTCTAGACACTGGTGACATACCAGATAGCTTGAAAAACGCAATAATTGCCCCACTGCATAAAGGAGGGAGTAAAGCACTACCAAAAAACTACCGCCCGGTAGCTCTAACCTCTCACATCATTAAAGTTTTCGAACGAGTCCTGCGAAGAAAAATTTCAACATTCATGGAGACAAATGAACTACACAACACCGGTCAACATGGGTTCAGAGCGGGAAGATCATGTCTCTCACAACTTTTGGAACACTATGACAAAATTCTTAAAGCGCTAGAAGAAAAGAAAAACATGGATGTCATTTACACCGATTTTGCTAAGGCATTTGATAAATGTGACCATGGTATAATAGCCCACAAACTGAAAGCAAAAGGTATAACTGGGAAAATCGGACGGTGGATATACAATTTCCTCGTAAACCGAAAACAATCAGTAGCAGTAAACCAAGTTACATCTGAGCCTTCGGATGTCAAAAGCTCAGTGCCCCAAGGAACAGTGCTAGCGCCCCTTCTGTTCCTCATACTAATTTGCGACATAGATACCAACACCAGACACAGTACGGTGTCGTCTTTTGCTGATGACACAAAATTAAGCAAGATAGTAAACACACAAGAAGACACGGGCCGACTGCAGGAAGAAATGAATGTAGTGTTCCAGTGGACCAGGGAAAACAACATGCAATTCAATGAGGAAAAATTCCAATTAATACGGTACGGAGATAATAATGGTGTTAAAGAAATTACAAATTACTTAACAGAATCTAACCACATAATAGAACGGAAAGACAGTGTGAAAGACCTTGGGGTATTAATGTCTGAAAATATGGGTTTCAAAGTACATAACCAGGTCAAAGTGGCGGCTGCGAAACGTCTAACGGGTTGGATTCTGCATACTTTTAAAACACGCGGTGAAGTACCTATGATAACGCTCTTCAAATCTCTAGTGCTACCGCGGCTTGAATATTGTAGCGTATTAACATCCCCATACAAAGCAGGTGAAATAAATGACGTAGAGAGTGTACAAAGAAATTTCACTTCGCATATAAGTTCGATAAAACAGCTACACTATTGGGAGCGTTTAAGAGCACTGAATCTGTACTCACTGGAACGTAGAAGAGAACGTTACCTAATAATATACACGTGGAAAATCGCAGAGGGTTTAGTACCAAACCTACATTTTGGTAGTCATGAAATTCAGTGATAGGAGAGGCTGGGAATGCGAAATCCCCCGGATGAATAACAGGGGTGCTATGGGCTCTCTGCGAGAGGGCTGGTTATCACACAGAGGCCCATGTCTCTTCAACAAACTCCTACGGCGAGTAAGAGACATGAGGGACGTCTCGTTAGACAGCTTCAAGAGAGCCCTGGATGTCGAACTGCAAAAGGTGCCAGACGAGCCCATCCTCGCAAGGGAGCGAGCTGTCGCTTCAAACAGTCTTACTGCACCAAATCACAACCCAAAACGAGGGGCGTCGCGCTCCTTGGTGCCGCTAGAAGAGTGGCGAACACATCAAAAGGTATCAAAAGGTAAAGGTATTACTATGATCATCATCACTACTACAATTACAATTATCACTACTACTCTCACCATCATCACTGTCCATTGTCACTAGCATCCGCCACCATTGCTGTGTCATCAGCGAACAGCAACTGATTCAACTCCCAATCTGAGAAGAATCCCAGGCTGAGATGCGGACACCATCCAGCTCTCCTGAGCTATCAGAAGAGACTAGATGACTCCGTTGTCGACGCCGCCCGGGATGTAACACAGCACCCCATACCATTAAACACATCATAGAAGACTGCATTTCACACAACCACTTACGCCAACAACACAATCTACACTCAATGAGAGCTCTGTGGGAAAGCCCGATCATGGCCATGGCCTTTCTCAGGGACTCGGGGCTGTTCGGCCAGGCAGCTTAGGGAACAACAACAACAACTCCCAATCTCTACCATTCTTTCCTACTAAACCCAATCCTCTTCCCATAGTTCTCCTTTTCACCTCCCTCACCACACCATCCATAACATATTAAACAGCCATGGTGACATTACACAACCCTGTCGCAAACCTACCTTTACCTCAAACCATTCACTCAACTCACCATTTCCTACTCTAACACATGCTCTGCTCCTTTCATAAAAACTCTTAACTGCTTCTAACAAATTTCCTCCTATTTCATAAATCCTTAACACCTTCCACATTGCTTCACGGTCCACACAATCATACGCTTTTTCCAAGTCCATAAAAGCCCAAAATATCTCCTTATGCTTCTCTAAATACTTCTCACATAACTGTCTTACTTCAAACATCTGATCCACGCACCCTCTTCCCCTCCTAAAACCGCACTGTTCTTCTCCTATTGCAACTTCAGTACACTTTATTATCCTCTCTATCAACATCCTGCCATACAGCTTTCCCACCACTGACAATAAACTAATACCTCTATAACTTGAACACTCCTGCCAATCTCCCTTCCCCTTGTACAACGGCACAATACATGCACTCTTCCAGTCTATTGGTACCATTGACACAGCAAAGCACACATTGAAAAGTCTCATACTGTACTTATATGAAAATATAATCATGCTTTTCGTGATATACTATAGTAATAAAGAGTAAAGGAATGGCAAAATCCTAGAACGGCGAGAAGACCTGTTTACGGATAGAGGTTTTTGTACCGTAGAGGCAGCAAAATTGATAAGCCCGACACGCATGAGACCACGCTCAAGACCAATAATTGGTAAAGCTCGTCATATTTTATGGACTATTATAATATTGTATTCTACGTGAGGTTTAACCCTCTCACCACGGAAGGGCTCTTGAACGCCCATAAAAAAGCATATAACAGGTACCCGGAAGGCCTCTTGAACGCCCAGTGGTTGAAAGCCTGTGAGCTTCGTGTGTGAGGCGTCGGTCCGACGCATGTAAACAACAGCCGGCTGGACCGACGCCCCGCATCTCCGGCCACAAGAAGGAGAGCGTCGCTTGTTCGTGTGTGGCTGTACTAACTAATCCTGCTAATCCCCTACTAACTTCCTAATCCTGCCACGGACATTAGTTCCAGGGCAGTAATTCCCTTTCCAATGTTCCCTTACCCACTCTAAACCACTGTTTGGACACTTGATCCTCAGTGTTTTGGAGGACAAGCAACCTAGAAGGGTCACTAGATCTGTTGTTGCTTGATTTCCTTTGTACTCCTTTGTACTCCTTTGTATGTTGTTGTTAAGTATCGAAAAGTGGTGTAAAGTGGCTGTTTTGGCCATAAAGTTATCTCCAATGAAATCATCATCACAGCTCAACCAGTTGACTTAGAGAGCTCTACTTAATGCCATTCTACAGGTAAATAACACAGCTACGCTTGGGGATGCGCGGGAATGCGGGAAGCAGTCTGATTAACGAATATACGGTAGCCTAGCCTAGACGTTTTTCGGCCAAAACACCCGGGTTTCGAGGAATATATATATAATACATAGCCGGGGCTGGAGGGTTAAACGCTATATAATGTCAAACACTTCTAAGAAACTTACATTGGATGAATTATTTACTTCATAAACCTCTGAATAGAGGAACTGAAACGATATATAATATATTTTGTACAAAGGTTTGAGACATTCAAAGATATCTAGTTTTATATTTACAAAGAGCGAATATGCTACAAATTAAACAAACTAAAACTGCTTCAAAAATCATACTCATGGCTGCTAATAATATATAACACATAATCTTGGTATATTTCTTTTTGACCTAAAAAATATTGTGGTTAGTCCCCAAAGCGACCATTCTCCATCTGGTGGTCACCCCAAGAAGCTTCTCCGTGGCGGTTCTAATTAGCTCGAGCGCCTATAGAGAAGACGTGTTGACTTTCTTATTTCTTGTTTATCTATGTGCTGGAAGGATATTATATTTTTTAATTCCATCGCATTATAAATAGATTACAAAAAGTCCAAATAAGACATAGTTATGTTATGTATAAGGGAGATAGATAGATGCATTAGAGAGATAGATAGAGAGAGATTGTTGCTAGGGGCAAGCGATCGATAAAATACGAACATATATGAGACAGACTTAAGTTTCTGAAAAGACAATGGAGACATTTTTATTGACTCTCTTTTTCATTTTATTATTTGTGTACATACAGTACATACATACATACGGGTTTAAAGACCACAACCGTCCACAGTGGATGTGGCTTCCATGGTACTGCACACAGTGCACAGCAATCATAACACGGTGGTTACAGTCTTTACTGCAGCACAGTACAACAAAGTCTTACCACAACAATGCCCCATCATGTTATCACAGTGGCTGATGTTGGTATAGCGCTAACAGTGTCTCCGCAAAACTCAACAAAGTCCCCCTGAAGCACCTGCACCTGGCAAAAATCGCACCACACCAGCCTTAACCGTGCTACAATAAGGCAGTATTAAGAAATCACCGTAACTGCTACAGTGGCTAACTGCACCACCGAAGTGGCGGGCGGTGGGGTCGCTGCATCCCTACGCCAGAGAGAAAGGCCGACTTCTTACAGTTTCTTACAGTAGATCCTCTGGAAAAAGGCAAACTAGGCCTGTGTATCCAGCTCAGTGCCAGTACTTGCACTACTGCGGTCGTTGTTGTTGTTGTTCCCCAAGCTGCCTGGCCGAACAGCCCCAAGGCCCCGAGCAAGGCCAAGGCCATAACCGAGCGCCCCCACAGAACCCTCCCTGCCGACCACAATAAAGCCTGGGTAACCGAAGCCACTCCATGGCGGGGAGCTGAGGAGGGCGAGGAAACGCCCGGGAAACCAAAGCCCCACCCAGGGCCCTGTGCCCCTCAGCAATTAATACTGCGGTCGTTCACGGTGTTGGCGGCGGCAGCAGCAGACGCAACATTTTTACTATTCTGTATTTTTGCTTTATAATCAAACTTCAAATCTTGCCTTCCCCATGCTTTATCAAGATTACTTTCAAACTTCCTTATTGATTCGGAATCGACTACATACTGGGGCAGTGCGTTCCACTCATTTACCACTCTTATCACAAAATGAAAAACTTTGCCTTTTCAAGCCTATTTCTTTCTTTGTAAATTTTCTTAGAGTGTCCTCTCGTTCTTGTTCCCTCCCGCATCAAGAAGATACCTTCACACACATCTTCATCATACTTTCCTGACACTATCTTAAAAGTCTTATCATATCCCCTCTCTTTCTCCTATGCAGATGACACTAAACTGTATAGAAGAGTGAGGAGTAAGGAAGATATGGGTTTGCTTCAAGGAGATGTGGAGGGCATGAAGGGATGGTCTGAGCATTGGTCTGAGCATTGGTTAATGCCTTTTCATCCAAAAAAATGCAAGTACATGCGGATTGGGACCAGCAAGATAGACAAGGTAGGATACAGTATGTATGAAGCGATGGAGGAAGTGAGTGCAGAAAAGGATATAGGAGTAGTGATAGACAATAAGTTAAATTTCTCAGAACATTTAGTGGAAAAGATAAACAAAGCCAATAGAATTGTAGGGCTGATAAGGAGGACATTTGTGTCACTTGACAAAGAAATCTTCAGGAATCTCTATACAGCGCTGGTTAGGCCGCACCTGGAATATGCGAACCAGGTGTGGGCTCCATATATGGTAAAGGATATAGAAGCAGTGGAGAAAGTGCAGAGGAGAGCTAGCAAGCTGGTACCAACGTTGAAGAACGCGGGCTATGAGCAGAGGTTAAGGACACTGGGGCTTCCGACACTGGCATATAGGAGAAAGAGAGGGGATATGATAGAGACTTTTAAGATAGTGTCAGGAAAGTACGATGAGGATGTGTGTGAAGGTATCTTCTTGATGCGGGAGGGAACAAGAACGAGAGGACACTCTAAGAAAATTTACAAAGAAAGAAATAGGCTTGAGAAGGCAAAGAACTCATTTTGTGATAGAGTGGTAAATAAGTGGAACGCACTGCCCCAGTATGTAGTCGATTCCGAATCAATAAGGGAGTTTGAAAGTAATCTTGATAAAGCATGGGGAAGACAAGATTTGAAGTTTGATTATAAAACAAAAATACAGAATAGTAAAAATGTTGCGTCTGCTACCGCCGCCGCCAACACCGTGAACGACCGCAGCAGTGCAAGTACTGGTACTGAGCTGGATACACAGGCATAGTTTGCCTTTTTTCAGAGGATCTACTGTAAGAAACTGTAAGAAATGCCAGTGTCGGAAGCCCCAGTGTCCTCAACCTCTGCTTATAGCCCGCGTTCTTCAACGTTGGTACCAGCTTGCTAGCTCTCCTTTGCACTTTCTCCACTGCTTCTATATCCTTTACCATATATGGAGCCCACACCTGGTTCGCATATTCCAGGTGCGGCCTAACCAGCGCTGTATAGAGATTCCTGAATATTTCTTCGTCAAGTGACACAAATGTCCTCCTTATCAGCCCTACAATTCTATTGGCTTTGTTTATCTTTTCCGCTAAATGTTCTGAGAAATTTAACTTATTGTCTATCACTACTCCTATATCCTTTTCTGCATTCACTTCCTCCATCGCTTCATACATACTGTATCCTACCTTGTCTATCTTGCTTGTCCCAATCCGCATGTACTTGCATTTTTTTTATGAAAAGGCATCAACCAATGTTCCCCCCTGGGGGTTAGGGAATAGAATATGCCCCACGTGCCTTCTGCGTGTCGTAAGAGGCGACTAAAGAGGTTGGGTCGGTGGGCTTGCGACCCCCACCCGGAAAAAATATCTAAGCAAAGAAAAACGAACGAACAGCCTCGGATGCGGACGGAACCAACGTTGACGAACCACGACCGACTAAGGACATGCCTTCGGACATTCTGAGAATGGCTACGTGGAATGTTAGTGGCATGAATGATGGCACAAAAGAGAGAGAGGTTCTGGAAGTGTTAGTGAATGCCAGGCTGGATGTATGTGGAATGACAGAGACCAAATGGAAAGGTTCAGATGTGAGAGAATGGGAATATGGAATGGGTGTGTGTGCTGGAGTGAGTGAAGGAACAGCGAGAGAAGGTGCATGTTTGTTTGTAAGTAGCAAATGGAAGGAATGTGTAAGAGAGTATGGGTCTGTGGGTTCAAGGATTGTGTGGGTGAGAATGAAAGTAGGAATACAAACGTGGGTGATTGTATGCGTGTATGCCCCGACAGAGGATATACTTGAAAGAAAGAAAGAGGAGTTCTGGATGAATGTGGAGGCGTGCCTGGAGAAGTTTGACAAGAACGAAAGAATATTTCTGATTGGGGATATGAATGGTAAGGTGGGTGATAGGGAAGTTGAGGGAGTGGTGGGAGGGTGGGGGGTACCATCAGAGGTGAATGGGAATGGTAGTGCACTTGTGGACGTATGTGGGGAGGAGGCTGTGGATAGCCAACACCTTCTTCCGACACAGAATGATCCACAGGTACACGTGGAAACGGATGTTGACGATGAAAGATAAGACAGTGGTGGAACGAAAGTCATTGATTGATTATGTATGTGTGGATGAACGAATGAAGAAATCTGTGATGGATGCTAGGGTGTATAGGGGTATTGGAGGGGGTCTGTCTGATCATTATGTAGTGGTAGCTAAGGTTAGGATACAAAAGAAGTGGGTGAGGAGAGCGGGAGGGAGGCGAGAGGAGGGTGGAATGGTGAGGAGGGTGGAGAGGTTGCAGGAGGAGGAAGTCAGGGAGGAGTACAGGAGAGCAGTGGAAAGACGACTAGGTGGGTTCGACCTGGAAGTTATGGAGGAAGTGGAGGAGATGAGCAAGGTGTTTAAGGATGAGATCTGTGCAGCATGTGAGGAGGTGTGTGGAGTGAGGAGAAGAGGGAGGGGAGTGAAAGGTACAGCATGGTGGACAGAAGAGGTAAGAATAGCTGTGGAAGAAAAGAAGAAAGCATATAGAGAGTGGTTGGGTAGTAGAGGGAATGAAGATTCCGAGAGACAGAAACGAGCGAGGTACGTGGAGAGTAAGAGGGTGGTGAAGAGAGTAGTGAAGGAAAGTAAGAGAAGAGTAGATGAGGAATTTGGAAGGAATCTGAGTGTAAAATGGAGGGAGAGTAAGAAACTGTTCTGGAAAGAAGTCAAGAAAGTTAGGGAAGGTAGCAAGGGAAACAGTAAGGGTGTGAAAGATAAGAATGGGAGAATACTAGCCGAGAAGCAAGAGAGAGTCGAAAGATGGAGGGAGTACTTCAGTGAGTTGCTAAATGAAAGGAATGAAGAGCCAGCAAACATAGCTGGATATGGTATGGGAGGGAGAAGAAGAGAAGTAGTGGAGGAGGAGGTGGGGATCAGGAGGTCAGAAGTGTGGGAAGCCATGAAAAGAGTGAAGTTGGGGAAAGCACCAGGAACAGATGGAGTGTGTGGGGAAATGTTGAGGTATGGTGGTGAGATAGTGATAGAATGGGTATGGAAAATGTGCAAACTAGCATGGGAGAAGGGGAGTGCACCCGATGACTGGAAGACTGGCATAATAGTCCCCCTATATAAGGGCAAAGGGGAAAGAGGAGTGTGTGGTAACCACCGAGGAATATGTCTTCTAAGCGTAGTAGGGAAGGTATACAGTAGGGTAGTGATTGAGAGAGTGAGAGTGAGAACGGAGAAGTGGATAGGCGACGAGCAGGGAGGTTTTAGGAAGGGAAGAGGATATGTAGATCAGATTTTTACCCTGAATTGTGTTGTGGAGAAGTATCTGGAGAAGAAACAAAAGGTGTATGTTGCCTTTATGGACTTGGAGAAGGCCTATGACAGAGTGGATAGAGAAGGTTTGTGGAAAGTACTTAGAATATACGGAGTAGAGGGCAAGTTGCTGAAAGCAGTGAAGAGCATGTATGAGGGTGCAAAGGCGGCAGTACGTGTGGAGAGTGAGCAGAGCGAGTTCTTTGACCTGAATGTTGGTTTGAAACAGGGGTGTGTGATGTCCCGTGGTTGTTTACTGTATATATGGATGGAGTCATGAAAGAAATACTATCAAGAGCAGTGGATGTTGGTGTATCGCTGAAAAGGGAGGGAATTGAGTGGAAGCTACCTATACTGCTGTTTGCGGATGATACAGTTCTGATGAGTGATAATGAATGGGAGTTGCAGGGTCTGGTAAATGAGTTTGGAACAGTGTGCGAAAAACGGAATTTGAAGGTAAATACGGGGAAGAGCAAGGTTATGGTCTTCGAAAGGGGTGAAGTCACAGAGTGTGAGGTGAAGCTGAACGGTCAGGCTATGGAGATCGTCAACTCTTTTAAGTATCTGGGCAGTGTGTTGAGTAAAGATGGGACTATGGATGAAGAGGTGCGGGAGAGGGTACAACAGGGGAAGAGGGTTGTAGGAACGCTAAAAGCAGTAACAAGAAATAGGGTGGTCAGTATGGAAGTGAAGAAGTCCTTGCATGACAGTGTGGTAATCCCGACACTGACTTACGGAAGCGAAGCATGGACGTTGGTTGAGAGACTCAGACCAAGAGTGAGAGCAGTGGAAATGAATTACTTAAGGAGTGCGTGCGGAGTTACATGGAGGGATAGACAGACTAATGAGGAAGTAAGAAGGAGGTGTGGTGTGGAGGTAGATGTGCTGGAAAGTGTGAAAAGGAACAACTTGAGATGGTTCGGCCATATGGAACGTATGGAAAGCGAGAGAATGACTAAGAGGGTGTACGAGAGCGAGGTGGAGGGACAGAGGGGGAGAGGTAGACCGAATATGAGGTGGAAGGATGGAGTGAGGAACTACATGAACGAAGGCGGTGCTGGTTGGGGGGAGGGGCGTCGACTGACTGGGGACAGAGGTGCATGGGGGCGGTTCGTTCGTGGCCACCCCTTCGGGGATCACGGCGTCAGGCAATAGATAGATAGATCAACCAATGTTCAGACCATCCCTTCATGCCCTCCACATCTTGAAGCAAACCCACATCTTCCTTACTCCTCACTCTTCTATACAGCTTAGTGTCATCCGCATACAGGTATATCTCACTTCCATTAGTTATAACTTCAGGTAAGTCGTTGATAAATATTACGAACAGTAGTGGTCCCAACACAGATCCCTGAGGTACCCCACTTGTAATTTCCCTCCACTCCTAGCCTATTCCATTCACCAGTACCCTGGCTCCGATCTTTCAGGAAGGCTTCTATCCATTTCACATATTTCTCCCCTATACTATAGCTTCTAACTTTCTCGATTAACCTTTTATGTGGGACCTTATCGAAGGCCTTCATAAAATCGCAATATACCACGTCTATAACATCACCATCCTCCAGAATTTGCATCCAATCATCTACCACCTTAATTAGCTGTAGTACCGTCGACCTCCGCGGCAAGAATCCGAACTGTCTCCCACTGAAAAGTTGGTTTGATTTCATATGCTCCATTATTTCTTCTCTAATTACTGTTTCCATTAGTTTACACACAACACTTGTCAAACTGACTGATCTATAATTTCCTGGGTCATTTCTCTTTCCCTTCTTAAATATAGCTGTTATGTTCGCCTCTCTCCAGTCCATCGGGATTTGTCCTTTATTAAAAGATACCTCAAATAACATTTTTAATGGCTCTACTAACATCTAACCTCCTTCCTTTATGATTCTTGGATGTATCCCATCCGGTCCCGGGGACTTACTTCTGTTCAATTTTTCTATAGCCCTTCTTCTTCTAGCATGGGAAAACTATTAGTTCTAGTGCTGGTGCCTGTTTGATGGGAATAGTAGGCACTGCATCATCCGACTCCACTGTTAGTACCTCCCCAAAGTGTTTCCCCAGCACCTCTGCTTTCTCCTTATCAGTTTCTGCTCTATTCATATCATCCAAGTCTCCTATTAGTTCTGGGATACCTACTCTTCTTGTTAACTTTTCCTGAATATACTTCCAGAATATTTTTGGATTATCCTTCACATTTCTTGCAATCTCTCTCTCCCTCTCCTTCACCCCCCTCCTTGTCTCCCACCTTATTTTATTGTTTATTGGTCTGCATTCCAAATCCACTTTTTTAGTTTCTATACTAGACCCCCTGTTCTTTTTTAACAATTTTAGTCTTTCCCACAATCGTTTCTTTCTTCTTATCAAGGTCCAAAGCTTTCTTTTCATTGGTAATTCTGGGTTCGTTCTTTTCCTCAATTTTGTTTTATCCTTATATTCCCTTACTGGTACACATTTGGATATAGCATTCTCCAGTTTGACTCTAATCTTCCTCCACATTCCTTCAGCGTCTTCACCGTTCAAGTATTCCCCCCAGTCAATGTCCAAACACCGTCTCAGCAGCTCATAATCTGCTCTATCATACATGTATATTTTGTTATTGCTTCTATTATCCCTCTCTGTTTTAATATTGCAACTAAAACTTATACAGGCATGGTCACTACGACCTATAGGGTTATCCACATTGACATGTTCCACTATATCCTCCTCATTGCTAAATATCAAATCAAGTACACTCCCCTGCGTCCCATCTCTATATCTTGTCATCTCTGTAATATGTTGCTTTAAAAAACAATCTCTCACTTTCTCTATAAACTTGTTTTCCAGGCTACACTGTCCCGCTGGAGTAGTACAATTTGCCCAGTTGATCCTTGGAAAATTGAAATCTCCAATCAAAATCTTATATTTGTTCTCTCTATTATCTATTTCCTCCATTGCTTTCAGTAGGTTATCATCCTCTTCCCTACTATTATTTGGGCTTCTATATATAGAGGCAATTAGAATTGACCCTCTTGCACATTTTACTTCAATACACAAATACTCACAATACTGCTGTCTCATATCCACCTCATTTACCTTGAGCTCTTTTCTTACATAAATAAACAGTCCTCTTCCAACCTCTGCTCTAATAGCATTCCTCTCATACAACTCAAAACCCTCCAAACTCTACTCCACCAGCTCCCTTTTAATTCTAGCATTTTTTGGTCTTCATCATCATCATCATCATCTCCGACGCCTTGTTTCCCCCTGGGAATTTTTTGGTCTTACTTCCTGTAAGGCTATGACATCAGGTTTTTCGTCTTCATCCTGCAACCTACATATCAGTTAGAACTCTTTTCTTGTCCTGGGTAAACACATCCACATTACTAAACATAATCCTTAATCTTTCTACCATTCCTTCAGCAACTACACCATCCCGCTCCTCCTGTCCGTACCCTACTCCCCCCCTAGCACTACCGGTACTGGGTCTGCAGCTTTGTCTCCTGTCTCTCCCTGTGACACCTCCACCCTGTTCTCCTCCTCCGTCACAACTCCTATCACATTCTCTTCCCTCCCTGATCTCCTTCTCCCGTCTATTCGTATAAACCACATCTTCAATTTCCCGTCCCTCACTCTCCAGCAAAAATTCCTCTTAACCTCCTCACCCAACTTTTCATTATTTTCATCAGCCTTTTCCTGTAATTCCTTTATTTTTTTCTTTGTTCTTTGCTCAAATCCTTCTTTAGTCTTATATGTTTCAGTTCTTCATTTGTGTTTAGCCTCCAACTAAAATTTGTCACTGTCTCTGCCACAGCCCTGGTTTTAAACTGTATTCTTATAGGTCTCATCTCTCCCCTTTTATATCTACCTATCCTACTGACTTCCTCCACCCGCCCTTCCCATCCACATCCACACCTTTCATGACCTTCACTTTCTCCATATCCCTCACTTTTCTCACCCCATTATCATTCATATGAGCCTCTATATCTCCATGCATGATTACACCCCTATCCCTGTCCATGGCCTCCCTCACGACACTCTCTTTGTTCTTCATGACACCTACGACTGCACTCTCAAAACTTTTTTTGGTCATATTCTTACAGTTTCTTACAGTAGATCCTCTGGAAAAAGGCAAACTAGGCCTGTGTATCCAGCTCAGTGCCAGTACTTGCACTGCTGCGGTCGTTCACGGTGTTGGCGGCGGCGGTAGCAGACGCAACATTTTTACTATTCTGTATTTTTGCTTTGTAATCAAACTTCAAATCTTGTCTTCCCCATGCTTTATCAAGATTACTTTCAAACTTCGTAGGTTCCGTCCGCATTCGAGGCTGTTCGTTCGTTTTTCTTTGCTTAGATATTTTTTCTGGGTGGGGGTCTCAAGCCCACCGACCCAACCTCTTTAGTCGCCTCTTAAGACACGCAGAAGGCACGTGGGGCATATTCTATTCCCTAACCCCCAGGGGAGGTGCTGGTTAGGGGGAGGGGCGTCGACTGACTGGGGACAGACGTGCATGGGGGCGGTTCGTTCGTGGCCACCCCTTCGGGGATCGCGGCGTCAGGCAATAGATAGATAGATAAATAGACTTTCAAACTTCCTTATTGATTCGGAATCGACTACATACTGGGGCAGTGCGTTCCACTCATTTACCACTCTATCACAAAATGAGTTCTTTGCATTTTCAAGCCTATTTCTTTCTTTGTAAATTTTCTTAGTGTGTCCTCTCGTTCTTGTTCCCTCCCGCATCAAGAAGATACCTTCACACACATCCTCATCATACTTTCCTGACACTATCTTAAAAGTCTCTATCATATCCCCTCTCTTTCTCCTATACTGTATGCCAGTGTCGGAAGTCCCAGTGTCCTCAACCTCTGCTCATAGCCCGCGTTCTTCAACGTTGGTACTAGCTTGCTAGCTCTTCTCTGCACTTTCTCCACTGCTTCTATATCCTTTACCATATATGGAGCCCACACCTGGTTCGCATATTCCAGGTGCAGCCTAACCAGCGCTGTATAGAGATTCCTGAATATTTCTTCGTCAAGTGACACAATTAATGTATTCATTTCTTCCTTTTGTTCTTTCACAATATCCTCCAAATCCTTAACTTTCTGTTCACCTACCACCGTCCATGCAGTTGACTCCTTTACTTCCTTGAATCGTCCTTCGTATTCCTTCAGCTGCTCCTTCAATGCCATATTCTCTGCTCCCAGTTCATCTACCCTTTTCAATACCATCTCTAGGCTATTACTGTATTAACTTCCGAAATAGGCCTACATTCGCTTCCTTCGCTAGGCCTATTCCCTTCCCCACCTGACACACCACACAGTACCTTATCTTTCTCACCAATATCCCCCTTCCATTTCTCCGTATCACTCTTCCACTTTTCCAAATCCTTCACAACATTAATAACCTCTTTTAACTTCTTATCTGTACTCTTAAACCCACGAAAACGTTGTAGCCTTTCTTCCGCCTCCGTCAATCCCGAAATTCCTTCCGCCATGTTTGTTTACAATCTCAACAACTCACAACCCTACCGCTGTCCCGTTACTCTACTCTTATTACACTATATATCACCCCTCCACCACACCAATTTATCTTCCAAACACTTCACGAGTCCTTCCTCTCCTTGTTAGCTCCATATGCACTCGAAATTCCGTGTTATTTATCCTTTCCCATGAAAATATGCCGGAGCCTTAAAAACTTGCGTCCGCCTCCTGCCATTGCCGCCGACCCATCTTGTGCCAGTGGGCTGTGAGAGTAAGACAATAGGGAACCTTGGGGCACACCATTATGGCCCCACTGCCTTTACCACTCTCAGGAAGAAAGATATAAATAAGAATGATGAAAAAGGTAGTCAGAACTAGCTATGGGAAGTAGAGGACACCAACCCTCATCCAGCCCACCACAAGAAGTGTGTGTTGGAAGGATAATATTGTTTTCAATTCCATCGTATTAGAAAGTATTCATAGATTAAAAGAAATACCAAATAAGACATAGTTATATTTATGTATAAGGGAGATAGATGCATTAGACAGACAGACAGACATTTGATGCATAAATACAAAATTTAATAATTTATATACAGTATAGAGTACACTCAGGTCTCGATATACTGTACACGCGTTTTATATCCACGGATTCGCTTGGACACGGTAACCCCAAAAGTACAAAAGTCGGCCACAACACAGAAAATTTGGGATCATACACTTGTGGCGGCCCAAGCCTAGGTACTGTATATATAAATGATTAAGAATGTTATTTATGCATCAAATGTCTCTCTGTCTATCTAACTGCATCTATCTCCCTTATACATAAAAATAACTACAGAACCGGTACAGTATGTCTTATTTGGTCTTTTTTTAATCTATGAATCATTTCTATACAATAAAATTGAAAACAATATTATCCTTCCAACACACACATAATAAAATGGATCTCTTGGATCTAGCAACACTCTCTCTATTTATCTATCTATCTCCCTTATACATTAACATAACTATGTCTTATTTGGTCTTTTTGTAATCTATGAATAATGTGATGGAATTGAAAAATATAATATTCTTCCAGCACATAGATAAACAATAAATAAGAAAGTCAACAAGGGATATGGGTGGATGGGACTCGTTAGCCTTGGTCGGCAATTCATCTAGGGGAGACAACCTTATACAAATCCGGGTGGATGGGACTCGTCAGCCTTGGTTGGCAACCTGTCTAGGGGAGTAAACCTGATACAAATCCGTACTGCTTACCTAAGGGTAAGGCAGGTTAGTGGATGGATTAGCCGAACACCACTGTAGAAAAATAGTGCTAACAAGATACACAGAGGGCCTCGGAGTCGGACGGATCCTAAATTGAGTGGTCAATCCTGTAAGTCCTTTACTAAACTGGCTCGGGTTGTCCCTCTCACAGAGAATAGGTCCGCTTGGGGGCATTCTGTGTATGGCCACACTCGTAAGGGGAGTAAGGCATCCGGCAATAGATAGATAGAACAAGGGATTTCCCCCCGTCTTGTCCAGACAGGCCGGCGCTGACCCTCCGATCGGAAGATTTGCAGTTTATTTATTTTTTTATTCCCACGGTATATTTTCGCTTTGAAAGTGTGTCTACACAAAATTATGGGGAAATATTGTAACATGTTTTTAATTGACATTTGTGTGATTTTTGCTGATTATGAGTTGGTGGAAAAATGTTTTCTTTAATTCCATAATATCCGAAATGATTCACAGATTATATAGAGACCAAATAACATACACTTTTAAGTTTGTTCAATAGGGTCATAACTTCTTCTCTACTTTCTAACTTTTGTTAGAGAGACGCAGAGTTAGAAGGGATATGATAGAGGTGTTCAAGTGGGTTAGTGGGATTAATAAAGGGGACATGAAAAATGTACTAAAGCTAAGTGATAGCGAAAGAACTTGAACTAATGGTTTCAAATTAGATAAATTTTGTTTCAGAAAAGATATAGGCAAATATTGGTTTGGTAATAGAGTTGTAGATAAGTGGAATAGGCTACCGAGTGACATTTCTTACAGTTTCTTACAGTAGATCCTCTGGAAAAAGGCAAACTATGCCTGTGTATCCAGCTCAGTACCAGTACTTGCACTGCTGCGGTCGTTCACGGTGTTGATCGAGAACGAGAGACATGGTAGGATCGAGAACGATAGGGAGCTTTAAGATAAAATTAGATAGGCATATGGATGAGATGGGTTGGGTATGAGGGGGGATCTGCCGGTTGTGGGCCAATCGGCGCTCTGTAGCTCCCCGTAATCTTGTTACATTTTTGTGGGGTCGGTCCCCAGGGTATTGGTGAGTTGGGCCTATAATTAGGCCTTGTAATTGGGGTTGGGTGTGACAGGGATCTGCCTTGTGTGGGCCGATCGGCTTTCTGCAGACTCCCATTTTCTTATGTTTTCTTATGTTCTGGTCTATTGAACCATAATAAAGAAGGGGAAGGGAGGGAGCACCCCCGACAGTGACAACCAGTCTGGTGATGATAATGATATGATAGACAATATTTCTGTGTTCTCTGGTTTCTATGAGGACGATGAACATGCTTGGGAACCTGGAGGGGCCGATGTACTAGCTGTAGCTCAAGGCTTATAAACTTCATTGTAGTAACGGGGTTGGGGTTGGGGCCGGGACAGGGCGGGGGAAGGATCCGAGGGAGTACAGCGGCGGGGATATCTCCCGAACGTCAACATCGTGGAGGAAAGTTGAGAGTGGCGTGCCGCAGGCATCTGTGTTGGCACTTCTCATGTTCCTTATGTACGTGAATGACCTGCCGATAGGCATAAACTCCTACATGTCAATGTTTGCAGATGATGTAAAAATTATGAGACAAATAACAAATAAAAGTAGTTGTGAGGAGCTGCAAGGGGATTTAGATAAAATATACGAATGGAGCACCAAGTGGAAAATGAAATTTAATATAAGTAAATGCCATGTGTTAAATATGGGAAGAAGTGTGAATAGACCAAATTGGGAGTACAGGATGGGAGATAATATAATTAGCAAGGCCGAAAAAGAAAAGGATTTAGGGTTGATTATACAAGATAACTTGTCGCCAGAGAAACATATTAACAAGCTCTTTAGCGGTATGTATGCAATGGCCGGGAATATGAAAGTTGCTCTGAACTACTTGGATGAGACCATGGTAGCGATAATTATAAAAAGTATGATTAGACCAAGATTGGAGTATGCAGCAGTGGTGTGGTCCCCGCATCTAAAGAAGCATATTCACAAGTTAGAAAGAATCCAGAGAGCAGTTACTATATTGGTTCCAAGTCTCAGAGAACTGCCATATGAAGGGAGGCTAGACAAATTAAATCTACCGAGTCTAAAAGAGAGGGGAGACATGATAATGATGTACAAATGCACCCGAGGGCTGGAGAGGCTGGATAGGGAGGATATATTAATTATGGATACAGGAATAACTAGAGGCGACAGCTACAAAGTAAAAAGACCTACCTGCAAGAACGATATCAGGAAGTTTAGCTTCCCCTATAGATGTATTGACAAATGGAATAGGCTGGAGGAGGAGGTGGTGGGGGCAAGGAACATCCATATTTTCAAGAAAAAATTGGATGAAAGTAGACTGAGGGACGGGACAACACGAGCTTAGCTCAACTCCTGTAAACTACAATTAGGTAAATACATCTGTCCACACAAATAGGTCAATAACAGGTACAAATCAGTCCTTATTGATGCTTGATGTATTCAATGTTTTGTTATAAATGATGTTGGTGGTATAATGTAATATAAGTCGGCTGAAGGTTGGCAAAAAGGGTCAAAAGGGAGACTTTGGGAAAGTGGCCTGTTATTTCTAAAATACGGTCTTGATATAAACGGTACGTACACGGTACAAATTAACCGTGTACATACTTGTACCTAGGCATGGGCCGCCACCCGTGTATGATCCCGACTTTTCCGTGTTGTGGCCAACTTTGGAACTTTTGGGGTTACCGTGTCCAAACAAAGCCGTGTATAAAAAACGTGTGTACAGTATATCGAGACCTGACTGTATATATATGGATGGAGTCATGACATAAATATAAGGAAGAGCAATGGATGTTGGTGTACCTCTGATAAGGGAGGGAAATGAGTGGAAGTTGACTGCACTGTATGTTTGCTGATGATACAGTTCTGATGAGTGATAGTGAATGGGAGTTGCAGTGGCTGGTAAATATGTTTAGAACAGTGTGTGAAAATCGGAATCTGAGGGTAAATGCGGGGAAGAGCAAGGTTATGGTCTTTGAAAGGGGTGCAGCCACAGAGTGTGAAGTGAAGTTGAATGGTCAGGCTATGGAGAATGTCAGCTCATTCAAGTATCTAGGCAGTGTGTTGAGTAAAGATGGGAGTATGGATGAAGAAGTGCGGGAGAGGGTGCAACAGGGGAAGAGGGTTGTAGGAATGCTGAAAGCAGTAACAAGAAATAGGGTGGTCAGCATGGAAGTAAAGAAGTCCTTGCATGACAGTGTGGTAATCTCGACATTGACTTACGGGAGCGAAGCATGGACGTTGGTGAAGAGACTCAAACCAAGACTGAGAGGGATGGAAATGACTTACCTGAGAAGTGCATGCAGAGTTACATGGAGGGATAGACAGACAAATGAGGAAGTACGAGAGAGGTGTGGTGTGGATGTAGATGTGCTAGAAAGTGTGAAAAGGAACACCTTGAGATGGTTCGGCCATGTATTTACCTAATTGTAGTTTACAGGAGTTGAGCTAAGCTCGTGTTGTCCCGTCTCTCAGTCTACTTTTTATCCAATTTTTTCTTGAAAATATGGATGTTCCTTGCCCCTACCACCTCCTCCTCCAGCCCATTCCATTTGTCAATACATCTATAGGGGAAGCTAAACTTCCTGATATCGTTCTTGCAGGTAGGTCTTTTTACTTTGTAGCTGTGGCCTCTAGTTATTCCTGTATCCATAATTAATATATCCTCCCTATCCAGCCTCTCCAGCCCCCGGGTACATTTGTACATCATCATCATGTCTCCCCTCTCTCTCCTCTCTTTTAGACTCGGTAGATTTAATTTGTCTAGCCTCCCTTCATATGGCAGTTCATGTGGAACGTATGGGAAGCGAGAGAATGATTAAGAGAGTGTACGAGAGTGAGGTGGAAGGACAGGGAGGGAGAAGTAGACCGAGAGTGAGGTGGAATGATGGAAGTACAGTAGGGTCCCGCATAAAACTTGTTCAGATAAAACGAGCGACCTAAAATATTAATATTTAATTTTCGATAAGAACGAATGTGATCACATAAAATGAGTCCGCCGCCAAAGTGGGGCAAATCCGAGGAGTTTTCATATAGAGCGCCGAAATATCGTATAAAACGTATGAAATATCGTAAGTTTTGTACGGAAATTTACGCTTACAGTGAACATTGACGATATTGGGCCACCAAAATGCCGTGTTCACATAGAACGAAATCGCATAAAACGGCCTCGTTTATCGACCAATTTCTCGTTTTATGCGGGACCCTACTGTATATGAGAAAACAGTGCTGGTTGGGAGGAGGGGCGTCGACTGACTTGGGACAGAGGTGCATGGGGGAGATTTATTCGGGGATCATGGCGTCTTGCAATAGATAAATAGATAGTCATAAGGCTGTATAAGTTCTATCATGGAATTTCACTGTTTACCATACCAGTTTATGCTTTGGTTATGGTACAGATACTCTAATGGTGTTTCTTTATTTCAGGCAGTGAAGCCACACATCCCATTAATAAAATTCCGAAAAGGAGGACTTGTTGAACTTGGTAAGTAGACTAGGCTTACTAATGGGTGAATCACAACCAGGGAGTAGGTTGTAGTCACCAATCATTCAGGGAAGTACTCCCGGGGAGAGCTTTAGGTGGAGTATAAGGATTGCTAGGCATCCTGGTTCACCACCTGGCCTCCTTTGCTACTTTTTTTCTCTGTGCCTCAGTTACATAAAGAGCAATTCTAGCTTGATCTTAACCCTCTCACGTTCTTGATGCAATTTTGAACCTATTGGGGATACTTTAAAGCCTTTGTTACCATCAGGGGTATTTAGAAACCTTTAGTTTAGTTACTTCAACCTCTGCAGTTGTCTTTGAGTTAGCTGTGGGCAGGAAACTAATTTTGGAGAGGTAATTATAAGAGTGAGAGAACTCTATTTATTATTGTTAATCTGGCAACCTCTGCGTCATAAAAACGTGAAAGGGTTGTTGTTGTTTTTCCCCAAGCTGCCTGGCCGAACAGCCCCAAGGCCCCGAGCAAGGCCAAGGCCATAACCGAGCGCCCCCACAGAACCCCCCCCCGCCGACCACAATAAAGCCTGGGTGACCGAAGCCACTCCATGGCGGGGAGCTGAGGAGGGTGCGGAAACGCCCGGGAAACCAAAGCCCCACCCAGGGCCCTGTGCCCCTCAGCAATTATGAAGAGAAAGTTGAGGGGCAAAGGAAAGATGTGACGCTTTGGCTTCCAATCTTGGCAGATTAGGAGGTCAATCCACGCAAGAGACGTCGTCACTTGAGATCTAGAAAATATACAAGTAAAAGGAACAGTCGGAGTAAGCTATGGGTATGGCAGAGATCGCTCAGTTCTCACTCTGATAGACCAGCCCATCACCACATGACTAGAACCCAATCCTCTCGGCATCAGCTAGGAAAGGCCCTAGAAAGCCGCCTTTGGCGGGGGGATAGCTCCCCTATTTCAACCCTTTTCGGGGTTGGGCACCCGCCCAAGTGAAAGGGTTAAAGGGCATAGCTCATACAAAATCCCATTACATTTTATCACTGTCTAAAGCATATTAAAGCATGATTGATACTGCACAGTTGTCTTGGTTTGCCTTAAATTTTGATCTAAAATTGTAAACAAAGCGGTGTAAGATACTGTATTTCAAGCTTCAGGAGCTTGATGGCAAACTCTTTCACCTCTCTTTTGTTTGTGAGAGAGAAACTTGACCGCGGGAATTAAATCTGCTTTGATATTGCCTATATTTAAATTACACTGATGTATTTCGTACATGATGAAGTAATGTGAAGGCAGTATTTGATATATACTGGTACTGTATATCACATGAGTGAAAAAATTGTCTATCCTAAAGTATCTATCAATACAATTATTCATATTTTGGTATCGTTAAAGCATAAATAAATACGTGTTGGCAGCTCTATCCATGTGGCAACACTAGTGTTTATTCTAACGTTAGACAAATACTTTCCTACTACAACAGCGTACGGCCAACATGTCAAAATATTCCATCTTTATATTCGATAGCTTGCCATTATTTCTACGTTTCATTGTTAAACTTCTGCTGCTCGTACAATTTTTCACGCCCGTCTTTTAGATGTCTGTCCATCTTTGTACTGCTTTCACAGCTTGGAGTACTTAACAGAGATGCTGTGAATCAAAATGGTGGCCAGTGACCTGACTCCTGAAACTCTTTGACCGATTGTGTTATTGTGTTTATTAAGTTAATTAGAAATAAAATGTTCTCGCTTAAAAATGAATTTAATCTTGCAGATTTTATAGACTATAATTATAATAAGCTTAAAGCTGATTTAATAAATTTAACATAAACATTTTGTAATCACTACAGTAGATAAAGCCAGCAATAATTATAGCTTCACATGTAAGAAATTTTATCTTGAAAACATGAAAAAAGAATTAGGCATTAACCCGTACAGCCCCAGCGACGCGTCTGATGCGTCGGCGATGTATGTAACGCACAGCCCCAGCGACGCGCCTGACGCGTCACCCTAATTGCACCGACCGTAACCTCAGGTGTAGCCACTCAAGAGGGCTCAGATTTGTATGGGAACTGTGTACGTATCCCACGCAACCGTGCCGATGGTTGAAAACTCTCAAAGTCCACGTGCGTGCGTGTGAGCGCGCAATAACCTGGTTTTTTGGGGTAATTGCCTTCAATTTTTTACTCTTGTAAAATACGTTTTCGGGGGCTCTGTAGGACTATTTTTTAAGCTTTTTGAGCGTTTTTTCGTGGTTTTTCCTTCATTCCTAACCCATTCGCTATTGTTTCTGGAATAAACCATTTTTTGAAAACCGGCCGGGTTCTGGTGAACAAACATTACAAAACTAGCCGGGGCTCCACGGGTTAAAGGTAACATATTACGTAAAAATATTTGCGGTAATTCTGTTTATGAAATTCAAAATAATCTGAATATTGATAACTTAATCGATGAACATACCAAGATAAATATAACATTTGATATTAAACTTTCTGATAAGAACAAGTGCATTGCAAAATTATACATGTTACCTAAATTTCATAAAAGACCTTATAAATATCGCTTTATTGCCGGAGCAAAATTTGCTACCACTAAAACTCTATCAGAACAAGTCGTAAATTGCTTAAAATACATTAAAAGTACTCATAAAAGATATTGTAATACCATCATGAGAAGAACTGGCATTAACTATTATTGGAGTGTTGACAATTCGTTAGAAGTTATTGATAAAATAAATACCATGCCGAAAGTTACCTCGGTACATAGCTTCGACTTTTCAACTTTGTATACCAATTTGCCTTTAGATTTAGTATATTCAGAGCTTTGCTTTATTATAGATTTGCACTTTGACAGGTTCGTTGGGAATGGTAATTATTTCATAAATGTTTATACATATTTTAATAATGCATCACTTAGCTCTACTCCCACTAGTTCTGTATATTTTGATAGAACTAAACTTAAAGATGCCCTTAACACCTTACGAGCGGCCTATGCGGTTTATTTATATGTACCGCCCAGCGGGGTGTTTTTAGCCAAAATAGGGCTGTTTACGTGATCATTTTCATGCCTAAATAAGACCCAGAACGTAAAACAAGTACCTATCCCTGAAAGGGCATAAACAGAGCTTTCGAATGACACCATAACGATCCTTTTATGATGGCTAGTTTTCTTGCAATAACCGTGCAACGCGAGTGCAAAAAGCATGTAATTAGCCACTTTCCCGATACAATTCCTTATATAGCGAGTGAGAGAGGGAGGAGGGAGCTGGGATTCGTGTCAGTATGTTCGCCGCGGTGGTCTGGAGCAGTCATACGCTCGCTACTCTCCTGCCACCACTTGTCTCTCTCTCTCAGCAACATTACGTGCTGAAATTGCCACTCGACCTATGTCGAGCGCCGCCACATAGTCCAGCTTTATTTAACTCGACTTATGTGGTGAGCCGCTAATTAAGGGTTAAATTCCTCCTTTTCAATACTTATGTTAGATTCGGGCCTTACATTTTCAAACAAATATTAGGAATTCCTATGGGTGGAAATGCTAGCCCTTTAATTGCAGACTTATTCTTGCTTGCTTTAGAATTTAAATATATAAAAGACTTAGTTGACAGTAGCAAGAAAAATATAATCCCAGAAAAATTAGCACTTGCTAAATTGTTAAGTAATAATAGTAGATATATTGATGATATTCTCGTTTGCAATTTGTTAAATTTTAATGAAGTTGCTAAACTTATTTACCCTAATTCTATTCCCCTCACACAATGTAACGTAAATTATAAAGTTGAAAATTTTCTTGATATAAATATAGAGATTGTTAATGAACAGTGCATACTTAAGTATATCACAAAGTTGATGATTTTAATTTTAACGTAATAAACTTTCCTTTCCCTAGTAGTAATATCGATAGTAAAAACTTATAATTGTTTTTATTCCCAATTAATAAGATTGGTAAAATTTGCACTAAAGTAGATGACTTTTGGCTAGAGCTAGGTTACTATACAGACTCTTAGTAGACAGAGGTTTTGAGGCAAGTAAATTGTTCCATAAATATAATCTTTTTAGGGTCAATTATTGTGACTGTATTCTAAAATTTGACATCAATAATTTTAATCAAGCATTTTTAACTTGAAGTTTCTTGTATAACCTCTGCTTACTTTTTGTCTGTATTTATTGTTTTTTGTCTGTATTTATTGTTTATCTTTTTCTTTTTCTATTATTAATATTAATATTGATGATTTTTTAAATGGATTGTTCTTGTTAAAAGAGTACTCTTTGTTTAAATCTGTTGTTACTTCATATTTTGCAATTATTTGTCTTTATATTATATAGACTACTAAGAGACAGAAGGGTGCTGAGCTGGTATGGTCATGTTGAACGAATGGGAGATGAAAGGCTTACAAAGAGAATATGTGAGTCAGGTACAAGGGGAGATAGAAGGGCAGGAAGACCCCCATTGAGATGGAGAGACTGTGTAGGAAAGGCTTTGGATGATAGAGGAATGACTATAGATCAGGCAGGGGAAGTGGTGGTGGACAGGAGTGAATGGAGAATGCTTGTGAATAGTTGAGTGAACACATGGTCATTTGGGTAAGGGTGCAAGTTCGACTAGATAATAGTCCATCAGGCGCCTGGCCCGGGGGGACGATTAATATGAAGGTGTGCCTGAAGTGTGGTGGGAGGGCTTGTGGCTTGGCTCCGCTGCATGTCTGCCTGCCGAGATCGGAACCTCTCGGAGCGGTCAGGGGCCGGGGGAGTGCTGGAGCGACCTTGGTAACCCTGGTCTCTGGGTCTTCTCCTGAGTGACCTGGATGTGTGTGAGTTTGTGTTTTTTATCTGTGTTTATTTTTTGTTTTATGTTGTTTTTGTGTTTTCCCTGTTCTTGCTCTGTCTTGAGTCGGCTACCCCCAAAATGGGGATTGGGCCTGAGCATATAGATAGATAGATAGATATTATATGTATTCATTGTCGATAGTATCAATTGCTTGCTTTTGCGATTTCCTTAGTTTATTTGTGCGATAAATGTAGGTTATTTGTAGGGTAGTTATTGATAGGGGTCACTTGAGGCATGCTATGCTTATAGGTACCTACCCGATAGCACTATCGTTAGTGAGTGCTGTACTGTATTTTATATATTATTTTGTAATAGTATAGATATCTTATCAATATTTGTATTTTGTACTATTGTTAATGTCTTGTCATGTTGCAAATTTGATTTTAAATAATATTTTGACATTTAACATGTAGTTTCTTTATTCATGCAGAGTTTAGTAAAAATTTACCAGAACGTCCCGGACTTCCCAAACTTGACTACTTCCTTTAACGTGACGATAGTGCGTTGTTATATGTGCGATTAGTTTGCTTGGGAAACAGATTAACTTGCTCATGTAGTAATGTACACCCTATGTGGTGGATTGTGTTCTTTTATTTAATAATTTTCATTTTAGTAAGCGTTGTTTCCACGTAGCGATTTTGATAATTTAATTTGACTTTATATTGTCCTTGTCCCAATTTTGGTTTGTTTAGTTTGCAAGTTTTACATTTTAATTCTACGGGTACCCCAATGGCCCTTATAAACGTCACGAGGGGCTCGGAAATGCCTCTCGCCACCACCGTCCAAAACACTAATTTATTTATATTTACATTTATAAGAAACTTGGACGACTATTATTGCACACTGTATAGTATTACGAGGTATTACGAGTATTACACGGTCGGTTATAGTACAGTAGGGTCTCACATAAAACGAGTTTATGGTCGATAAACGAGGGCGTTTTATGCGATTTAGTTTTATGTGAACACAGCATTTTGGTGGCGCAATATCGTCAATGTTCACTGTAAGCGAAAAATTTCGTACAAAGCGAACGATATTTCGTACGTTTTGTATTATATTTCGGCGTTCTATATGAAAACTCCTCGGATTTGCCCCACTTTGGCGGCGGACTCGTTTTATGTGATCACATTCGTTCTGATCGAAAATTAAATATTAATATTTTAGGTCGGTGGTTTTAATCGAGACTCGTTTTATGCGAACACGTTTTATGCGGGACCCTACTGTATATTGTACACTAACATTTATGATAATGAGGATAGCTGACCCCATGCGCGCTATGCCCTTTAAGGGGAGGTGTCTCCACTTGAGGGATTGTTTTCTGGACCCCTTTCTCCCTCATGTTTAGCCCCATTGCTTTTGATATTATAAAACGTTTGCCCCATTAGTTTAGCGATTTTAAGAACTTTCACCCCATATTAAGACCTTTCGTGCAATTCAGGTGTCGATTTTATCCTGGCGAGCGATAGCGAGCCTGTAATTTAAGAGGAACCGGCCTTCGGCCGGGACATTTTTCTACCGAAAAATGTACACATTTATCTTGAAAGGGACTCGAGGGGGTGTAATTTTAAGGTTGATGGAGGTCTAGGGAACAAACTAAATACCTCCCCTTAAGGGGGGTGACCTGCTTTTGTTATTTCTGTCCTTTTCTCTCTTTCTCTGGCTTGTATCCATTCGGCCCCATTCAGCCAACTATTTTAAGATGTTTATCCCCATCTAGGTGTCGATTTCTTCCTGGCGAGCGATAGCGAGCCATCATTATATGAAGAAATCCGGCTTCGCCGGAGAAATTTTTCAATCGAAAAATGTACAAATTTAGCCTGCTGTCAAATAAAACTAAAAAATATGCTGGCTCGCTACCGCTCACCAGTAAAAAATTGACACCTGGATGGGGATAAACGTCTTAAAACAGAAGGCTGCATGGGGCCAAATGGATACAAGCCAGAGAAAGATAGAAAAGGACCGAACAAAAACAGGTGACCCCCCCTTTAGATACACACTCTTGCTTTCCTACATAAACCCATAGGCGCTGCACACCCTACACTAACTACATAAACCCATAGGCGCTACACACCCTGCACTAACTACATAAACCCATAGGCGCTACACACCCTACACTAACTACATAAACCCATAGGCGCTGCACACCCTACACTAACTACATAAACCCATAGGCGCTGCACACCCTACACTAACTACATAAACCCATAGGCGCTGCACACCCTACACTAACTACATAAACCCATAGCGCTGCACACCCTACACTAACTACATAAACCATAGGCGCGACACCCTACACTACTACATAAACCCTAGGCGCTACACACCTGCACTAACTACATAAACCAAGGCGCTACACACCCTACACTAACTCATAAACCATAGGCGCTACACACCCTGCACTACTACATAAACCCATAGCTAACTACATAAACCCATAGGCGCTACTAACTACATAAACCATAGGCGCTGCACTACCTGCACTACTACATAAACCCATAGGGGCTGCACACCCTGCACTAACTACATAACCCCAAAGGCGCTACACACCCTGCACTAACTACATAAACCCATGGGCGCTACCACCCTGCACTAACTCATAAATAGGCTACACACCCTACACTAACTACATAAACCCATAGGCGCTACACACCCTGCACTAACTACATAAACCCATAGGCGCTACACACCCTACACTAACTACATAAACCCATAGGCGCTACACACCCTGCACTAACTACATAAACCCATAGGCGCTACACTAACTACATAAACCCATAGGCGCTACACACCCTGCACTAACTACATAAACCCATAGGCGCTACACACCCTGCACTAACTTAAATGTTTTCCAATTTCTTCTAATTTTGGCGTAGGTATGCGGCGACCCCAAATCTAAATTTATTATTTCTGACATTATGGGCCCACAAGATAATCTATCTATCTAGCTATTGCCTGACGCCGTGATCCCCGAAGGGGTGGCCACGAACGAACTGCCCCCATGCACCTCTGTCCCCAGTCAGTCGACGCCCCTCCCCCCAACCAGCACCGCCTTCGTTCATGTACTTCCTCTCTCCATCCTTCCACCTCTCATTCGGTCTACCTCTCCCTCTCTGTCCCTCCACCTCGCTCCCTCCACAAGATAATAATAATATATGAAAACATTCAACGGAGGAATGTGACTTATAATTACTTGAGCCTGTATAGCCCCCCCCCCCCCCCCCTCAACCTGTCACCCCGGGCGGAACAAAAAATGACATCAATGTAGCTACAGTACTGAAGGAGATTAGGATGCCATCTAGCTCTTCAAATATCCTACTGCCCTGCATTATTCTCTGCGATAATAATAACTGCCTATAAACCCAAGGTGGACATATTTACCCTTGATATTGCTGTTGTAAAATGTGCATGTTCAAGTTGCATTAGGTGTTGGGTTAAAATAACCCTTCATCTAGACTATCCTAATACTTTCCCCTAAACTGTGCAACTCTCCAACCCAACAGTGAAACGTTGCTCTCAGTCTATCTTCTATTCAACAGCTGAGCTCTGGAACTCTCTCCCAGAATCAGTCTTTCCCTCCTATGACTTAAATTGCTTCAAACTCTGTGTGTCCAGGGATTTTGGCTCGAACGTCCCATGATTTTGGCCCTTTCACTCTTTCAACTATGGGGGAGGCACTCGCTACAGGCAGTTTTGCCTTTTGTCTCCCTCACTCACATAGAAAAAAAAACTTTCTCAAACTATTATGCCTTTCCCCCAAACTATTCTACCATTCCCTCTTTCTCCCAAACTACTTACCTTTTGATACCTTTTGATGTGTTCGCCGCTCCTCTAGCGGCACCAAGGAGCGCGACACCCCTCGTTATGGGTGGTGATTTGGTGCAGTAGACTGTTTGAAGCGACAGCTCGCTCCCTTGCGAGGATGGGCTCGTCTGGCACTTTTTGCAGTTCGACATCTAGGGCTCTCTTGAAGTTGTCTAACGAGATGTCCCTCATGTCTCTTACTCGCCGTGGGAGTTTGTTGAATAGACGTGGGCCTCTGTGTGATAACCAGCCCTCTCGCAGAGAGCCCATAGCACCCCTGTTATTCATCCGGGGGATTTCGCATTCCCAGCCTCTCCTATCACTGAATTTCATGACTATCGGAGTATGTAGGTTTGGTACTAAACCCTCTGCGATTTTCCACGTGTATATTATTAGGTAACGTTCTCTTCTACGTTCCAGTGAGTACAGATTCAGTGCTCTTAAATGCTCCCAATAGTGTAGATGTTTTATCGAACTTATATGCGAAGTGAAATTTCTTTGTACACTCTCTACGTCATTTATTTCACCTGCTTTGTATGGGGATGTTAATACGCTACAGTATTCAAGCCGCGGTAGCACTAGAGATTTGAAGAGCGTTATCATAGGCAATTCCCCGCGTGTTTTAAAAGTACGCAGAATCCAACCTGTTAGACGTTTCTCAGCCGCCACTTTGACCTGGTTATGTACTTTGAAACCCATATTTTCAGACATTAATACCCCAAGGTCTTTCACACTGTCTTTCCGTTCTATTATGTGGTTAGAGTCTGTTAAGTAATTTGTAAGTTTCTTTAACACCATTATTATCTCCGTACCGTATTAATTGGAATTTTTCCTCATTGAATTGCATGTTGTTTTCCCTGGTCCACTGGAACACTACATTCATGTCTTCCTGCAGTCGGCCCGTGTCCTCTTGTGTGTTTACTATCTTGCTTAATTTTGTGTCATCAGCAAAAGACGACACCGTACTGTGTCTGGTGTTGGTATCTATGTCGCAAATTAGTATGAGGAACAGAAGGGGCGCTAGCACTGTTCCTTGGGGCACTGAGCTTTTGACATCCGAAGGCTCAGATGTGACTTGGTTTACTGCTACTGATTGTTTTCGGTTTACGAGGAAATTGTATATCCACCGTCCGATTTTCCCAGTTATACCTTTTGCTTTCAGTTTGTGGGCTATTATACCATCGTCACATTTATCAAATGCCTTAGCAAAATCGGTGTAAATGACATCCACGTTTTTCTTTTCTTCTAGCGCTTTAAGAATTTTGTCATAGTGTTCCAAAAGTTGTGAGAGACATGATCTTCCCGCTCTGAACCCATGTTGACCGGTGTTGTGTAGTTCATTTGTCTCCATGAATGTTGAAATTTTGCTTCGCAGGACTCGCTCGAAAACTTTAATGATGTGAGAGGTTAGAGCTACCGGGCGGTAGTTTTTTGGTAGTGCTTTACTCCCTCCTTTATGCAGTGGGCAATTATTGCGTTTTTCAAGCTATCTGGTATGTCACCAGTGTCTAGACTCCTTCTCCACATTATAGCCAGGGGTTTTGAGAGGTTTTCCTTACATTTCTTCATTAGGATCGAATTCCATGAGTCCGGGCCTGGTGTCGAGTGGGATGGCATGTTGGAAATGGCCTCTTCTATGTCTTTTGGACCGAAATCAATATCCAGCATCTGAGGGGTTTCCGTGGGGGAGGTTTCCATGAAAAATATATTTTGGTCTCTGATGACTTTTGTTTCATCAGGCTCACTGAATGCCATTTCATACTGCCTGCTTAAGAGTTCGCTCATTTCCTTTTGTCCCCTGTGAAAGAGCCGTCCCCTTTGCTCAGTGGGCCGATGTTTGATGTTGTTTTAGCCTTTTGTTTGGCGTAGGAAAAGAAGTATTTGGAATTTTCCTTTATGCCTGCAATAGCTTTCCTCTCCTCTTCCATATGTTGTAGTTCATATGATATTCTTAGCCTTTGTTCAATTTCCACAATTTCTCTATCTATTTCGACCTTTTGCCTATCCTGTAGATTTTGATGTGTGCGTCTTTGTGTGAGTAATTTTCTTCTTCTGTACAGCCTCCTCCTTTCCCGATCTTGTTTGCTTCTTCATTTTGTTTGTCTTGCAGGTATATGGTGGCTACAGATTTGGGTCATGGTTTCTGTTATTAAGACTAGACATTCTGCTGGTGTCAGGTTATCCATTAAATCTTCCCAGTCTATTTCTTCCATTTCTTGATTTACCTCTTCCCACCTAATGTTTTTGTTATTGAAGTTAAATTTACTGAAGGGGCCGGTTTTTGTTCTCGATTCTGAGGTTGTCTGTACGCTTTCTAAGATTGTTTTGATCTCAATTAATTTATGATCTGAGTATGTTGTGTCCGATATGTTAATGCTGTGTACTAGAGAGTCGTTGTTAGTGAAGACCAGGTCTAAGATATTGTTTTCCCGTGTGGGTTCAGCAATATGTTGGGTAAGACTAAAAAAATCACAAAGTTCAAAAAGCTCTCTCGTATTAGTATTTGCTTCTCCGGTGTTATTTGCCACTAACTGGTTTTCTAGTTGTCTCCATTTAATGTTTGGTAGGTTAAAGTCTCCTAGCCATATAACATTTGGTGTTGGGTTCCCCAGGGTTTCCACTTCTGATTTTATTTTGTTGAGCTGGGTTTTGAATTCTTCTCGGGATGAGTCTGGAGGCCTGTATGTAACAATAACTGCTAAATTTAGGGATTCTATTTTAACTCCAAGTATTTCCACCACTTCATTACTGTTATTAGGAATTCAGTACATATCAGTGAGTCATTTATGTACAAGGCTACACCTCCATGTGATCTATGCGTTCTGTCCGCCCTATGTAGGTTGTAACCAGGAATCCATACCTCACTATCTTCCTGATCTTTAATGTGAGTTTCTGTGAGAGCCGCAAATATAGCATTTCCTTCTTCTAGCAGGCCCCTAATAAATGGTACTTTGTTCGTGGTTCTATTTTTTAGGCCTTGGATATTTGCAAACAAGATTGGGGAGGGATTGTTTGGAGTACTATGTGTACCTAATAGTCTTCGGGATGTATTGGCCACTCTTGGGAGGCCAGGAGGTGCTCGAGGTGTTCTATGTGCTCTTCCATCTCCCTCAGTCTCTTCATCTTCATCTGCCCTTTCCCTCCTTGCCTTTTTCCTCTGTCTCGTCCTCGCATAGCTAGAGAGTTTTTTGGGCTACCATTCGTGTTAGGTCTAGCATATCTCCAAGTCCCTTTAATATGAAAAGCTGGGCATTTCATATTGTAGCAGGTCTTGTTCTCAAGTGATGTCTTGCAAAGGGATGGGTGGTGGTATTTGCAGGTTTCACCAAATCTACATTTTCCATGTCTGGTTATGTTGTTGCAAATTTTGGGATGAGCAAATCTACATGAATTCCCATTATATTCGCCCTTTTGACCAAAGTAGCACCTTCTTTCCAGATAATATCTGCACACCGGTGTAGACAACCCCAGTAGGTGTGGCTGGGGCTGCAAGGGGTTATGTGGTGAGCTAAGTGTGGTTGTGGGTGATAGTGGGCTTGGTGTATGGGTGGGTGAGGCCTGCAGGGGGGTGGAGTTACGGGTCGGTTGTAGGTGGGCAGGTGGCAGTGGTGAGGGGAGAGGCGATGTGGAAGGGGAGCCTGATATGGGGGCTTGTTGCATCCTACATTCATCCTGCAAATGTATTTGATCAACAGCAGTAGGGTGGTCAATGGCCATAGATGGGATTAATGTGGGTGTTTTCTGGGTCTGGGGAGGTGTGGGAAGATGTGCGGCAGGGTTTGTGGATTTGTAGGGTGCGAAAGGTTGTTGTTCGGCAGGCGATGTGTGTTGATGTGCAGGAGGCAATGCGGGTATTTTCATGGGAAGGTGTGCGTGTATGGGTTGTGATATTAGTATGGGCCCTGAGGCCCCAATAGTTCCCCAGTTTCTGTGAAAAGTAGCTATGTCTTGGCTATATTTCAGTCTATCTTGTACTTCTGTATTTTCTACAGTCTGTATTACTTGCCATGTGATATCGAAACAAATATCGCAGAAATGGAGGTTCTTCCCTCTTGTATTGTACGCCTCATTTATTGGTGTCAGTCCTATGCAAACCCAGTGGTATGGTTGCTTGCATATCTGACATGCTGTGCCTTTATCCACGTGTATATTCATGTTACACCTCGTACAGGTGTCTCTGTTAGACATTTTTGTTTGTTTTTGTTTTTGTTTTTCCACCCGCCCTTACATGGGGGAGAGAGAGAGAGAGAGAGAGAGAGGGGGCGTGGAGGACAAGGAGGTGTTTGTTACGCGGTTTGTGGTGAGTGGGGGAGGGGGGGTGCCACTCGTTTACACTCGTTATGTTTAAACTTTAAATAACTGTAAGTAACACTTTCAATAATTATCTTATGAAACAGAATTCTCACTGCCCTAACCACTTTTCCCGTTTTTTGTCGGCTGTTTAGCGGAATACACGGCACTCTAGGAAAATAACGAACTTTCCAGGCTACCTATATATATTATCTATTTTAATTTTCATGTTTTACCTATCGCCTTGATTCAACACTGCTCAGGTTCGAATTTTCACCACATTTGGTTGCGTGGGAGATCTTTCTCTCCAATAACGTCACTACTAACCTACGATATGGTCGAGAAATAATCTGCACTGATTTAATTTGTTTACAATTTGTTTTTCTCTGTTTGCTTTTATTTACGATATTTGTTTTGTCGGTACCCTTTCCTGTCGAGGTTAAGTTTCGCTTTTGGTAAAATCGTATAGGGGGAGGGGACGTGTCCAGGAGAGCGAGGGGATATATGTGTTTATGGTCTTTGCGGTCACCGAGGGTATTTTGTTTACAGCATACGTCCTGTTCCCAAGCTAAAAGTTAAAAGTTCCCCTGACTTTAGTTCTCTGTATTATACATTTCTAGTTTATTTACGTGATATACGATGTTCACTATCACTTTTAACTTAGGCTTCCTATTTTCCCATAGCCCTGTTTGATTTCATAGGACTATACAGCTAACACTTTGCTTTGGGACGTAACGGTTTTTGTCTTTCCCTTCTTCTTTCCACCCGCCTTATGGGCCTGCCCTAGGCCTGTCCTAGACCAGCGCCGTGGCACTGCTGTAGGAGTTAACGGATTTTTTCTCCAAAATGCGTATATCTCTCCAGATATTTTATCAATCGGTTCGATTTTGCACTTCACAGGACCGCGACACTACGTTTGTTTTTGTGTGTGATTTTTTGTGATTTTTATTCTATATTTCCCTAGACTATCCTATTCCTTTACCCAGACTATCCTAATCCTTTACTTAGACTATCCTAATCCTTTACCTAGACTATCCTAATCCTTTCCCCAGACTATCCTAATCCTTTACCTAGACTATCCTAATCCTTTACCTAGACTATCCTAATCCTTTACCTAGACTATCCTAATCCTTTACCCAGACTATCCTAATTCTTTCCCTAGACTATCCTAATGCTTTCCCTAGACTATCCTAATGCTTTCCCCAGACTATCCTAATCCTTTACCCAGACTATCCTAATCCTTTCCCTAGACCATCATAATCCTTTACCCAGACTATCCTAATCCTTTACCCAGACTATCCTAATCCTTTCCCCAGACTATCCCAATCCTTTCCCTAGACTATCCTAATCCTTTACCCAGACTATCCCAATCCTTTCCCTAGACTATCCTAATCCTTTCCCCAGACTATCCCAATCCTTTCCCTAGACTATCCTAAAAAGAAACTGACACCCAGACTTAACGCCCTCAGGTCACTTGCTCACACAAAATTTGGACACAACAAAGAAACTACCACCACAGTATATAAACAATACATAAGATCAGTGATGGAATACGCAAGCCCAGCCTGGGCTTCTAACCTAGCTGAAACACATCATAAGACCATACAGACTATTCAAAACAAAGCCCTGAAGATCATTACAGGCTGCACAGCTACTTCACCCACAGATCACCTACATCAAGAAACCAAAATCCTCAAAGTCAAAGACCATCTGGACATGAGAGGCACTCAATTCCTGGCAGCAGCCTCCACGAACCAAGACCACCCACTAAACTACATGGCAACACACCCACAGACACCAAGAAATATCAAAACAACACCCAGCACACGGTATCACACACAATTATTGTTCTCTCTCCCTCCCTGCCTACCCCGAACCAACTTCCAGAAGCACATCCATACTCATATCTCTCACCGATCCATCCACTCACTCACAGACAACACGCAGCTGCATGCACGACCTCCCGAAATCCATCCTTCCGAATCCTCCCTTCCTCGCGAGGACAGAGTCCACCTGGCCAGGCTGAGATGCGGACACCATCCAGCTCTCCTGAGCTATCAGAAGAGACTGGATGACTCCGTTGTCGACGCCTGCCCGGGATGTAACACAGCACCCCATACCATTAACCCCTAACTATCGGCGCGCAACGTGAGTCGAATATAATAAATCTGGACTATCTGGCGGCGCGCGACATAGGTCGTGTGGCAATTTCAGCACGTAATGTTGCTGAGAGAGAGAAAGTGGTGGCAGGAGAGTAGCGAGCGTATGACTGCTCCAGAGCACCGCGGCGAACCTACTGACACGAATCCCACCTCCTCCCTCCCTCTCTCACTCGCTACATACTGAATTGTATGGGGAAAGTACCGAATTACATGCTTTTTGCACTCGTGTTGCGCGGTTGTTGCAAGAAAACTAACGGTCATAAAAGGATCGTTGTGGTGTCATTGGAAAGCGCTGTTTATGCCCTTTCAGGGATAGATACTTGTTTTACGCTCTGGGTCTTATTTAGGCATGAAAATGATCACGTAAACAGCCCTATTTTGGGTAAAAACACCCCGCTGGTGGCTACATATTATATACCGCCTAGGCCGCTCATAAGGTGTTAAACACATCATAGAAGACTGCATTTCACACAACCACTTACGCCGTGGGGCCACCTCCCGAGGCTGCCAACCGCGGATGGCTGCCGACCCTCCACAGCCGAAGACAAAATCAACGACCAGTGGAGGAAAACCGGATGCCGGCCGCGGGGAGCAGTTTCGGGAGCCAAACCGTCACAACCATCCCCTGCCCCCCTCCTGGGGGCACGGGTCCTTGGAACGGCTTCGGTCGCGCCGGGAATTTCCACACCTCTCACACCACACACACACATCACACAGTTTTTCCTACACCGAGAAATGACTCTCCGGCTGTCATTTCTCGAAGACTTCTTCTAGCCGGAGACATTGAGAGTAACCCAGGACCCACGTTCACATACATATGTCCAACTTGCTCAAAACCCATCACTTCGAGTCGCCATACTAAGGGTTCAGTTCTCTGCAATTCATGCGGGAACTGGACCCACTTCACCTGCACAACACTTGCCTCCAAGAAACACTACACAAACACCTGGACCTGTTCCTCATGCCCCTCCCTCTCCCAGTCAAATCCCTCACCTAAAACCCGTCCACCTCTCCTCCCCAACCCACCTAACCTTCCCATATCATCCACTCCCCCCCTAAAACCCGTCCACCTCTCCTCCCTAACCCACCTAACCTTCCCATACCATCCACATCCTCAACTCAACACACCACACCCCATCCTAATCCATTCCAACCCCCATCTCCTGCTCCCCAATCCCCACCCCCACCTCACCCATCCCAACCCCCAGTCCCTCCCTCACCCCACCCCCACCATCACCCCACCCCCACCCATCCTCGTGCAGCAGCACCCAACATACATCGTGCACATAACATTAACAATCTTCAACTGAACATAGATGGCATCAACACAAAGAAACACGAACTCTCACACTTCATCAAACAACACAACATACACATTGCCATCTTACAAGAAACAAAACTCCGCACAACACAAAAAACACCCACATTTCATAATTTCACCACCATCAGACAAGACCGGGCTGTCGGCGGGGGCGGTGGACTCATCACCCTGGTACACAAAGAAATATCATACATAGTAACCAGTGTACAAACTAAATCACTCCTCCCCCCAAATGATAACACAACAGAAATACAGTCAATTAAAATACGCACTGGTAACAACTCCAACATAACCATCATAAACACATACATCCCTCCCCAAACATCCCCTACAGTACCAAATGAATACAGACCACACTTACAACACATCACAAACACCCCACACACCCCACACATCATCCTGGGTGGTGACTTCAACGCCAAGACGTCGGCCTGGTTTGTCGACAACCCCGACACAGACAGAGGGCTGGTACTACAAAACCAAACCGATAACCTCATCATCCTTAACGACATCCATCAACATACCCATATTCCTCACCAAGCCCTCTATAACCCATCATCTCCAGACATCACCTTTTGCTCCCCAGAACTCGCCCCCACAACATCCTGGAGGGTGGTCAGAACCTTAGGCTCTGACCACCTCCCGATCATTATCACCACCAAAACCAGACTCACCCCAGCTAGCCACAAACACACATACACCAATTATAAAAGAGCTAACTGGGAAGCATTCACAAATGAGACAGAACAACACTTCACAACTCTAAACAGTACACCCATCACTAACATCAACAATGCTGTACACATACTCAATAAAACTATCCAAAACGCTGACAAGAAACACATTCCAAGAGGTAACAGAAAAAGACACAACCCCACTTCACACCAGAAATTCAAAACCTCATCAGACAACGCGACATACTGAAACACTCCCCAGCACCCCACACACAAGACATCACACAACAAATTCAAGCACTCAACACCCAAACTAACAACAAAATACAAGAACAACAAAAACTAAATTGGAATAACTTCCTACAAACACTTGATCACAAAACAAACCCCAAAAAACTATACAAAACACTAAACAGCATCACACTTTCCAACAGCAACACAACACAATCACATGCTGCAATCACAACAACAGACTCTACTCCTTCATGTAAACAACAAGCAAACACTCTCATCAATCACTTCTCACATGTCAGCCACCTAAAACCTCACAAAGACGACCGACGTGTCATCCGACGTAAGAGACAATTCCCCACAGACCCTGACTATACACCCTTCACCAATCACCAGACAAAGCATATCATCAACAATCTCAAGCACTCACCCGCCTGTGGCCTAGACAACATAAGCAACATACACCTCAGACACCTGGGACCACAAGGCATACAAGCACTCACTAACATATCAAACTACAGCTATTCACACAACACAATACCAGACATTTGGAAGCATGGTATCATCACATTCCCCAAACCCAACAAGACCCCACGCTACCCTCCTCGCACCGCCCCATCACACTTCTTTGCTCCCCCTCCAAAGTCATGGAACGCCTAGTATTACAACTAATTACACCTGACCTACCCCTAGCTCCAACACAACATGGCTTTAGGCCACTGCACTCCACAAACACTCTTCTCACAGACCTTACACAAAGAGCTTTCGACGGCATCAATTCAGCTAGACCACCACACAGATCACTATTAGCCACACTCGACATTAGTAAAGCCTTCGATGCCATCCCCCGCCACAACCTAACAAACAAAATCTACAACACAAACATGCACAACAACACAAAACGGTGGCTGGCCAACTTCCTAGCAGGCAGATGTGCACACGTATCTTTTGCCGGTCAGTCCTCTAAAATCAGAAACTTTCCAAACGGAGTCCCACAAGGATCCGTCCTATCGCCCGCACTCTTCAATCTGTACATGCACGATATAACTACACCCAATACGCCCCAAATAAACTTAGCCTCCTATGCAGATGACATAACACTCACATGCACACACCATGACCCAAAAAGAGCAACAGATCTCCTTCAACCCTATCTCAACACACTACATGGCTGGTGCACTACAAACAGACTTAATCTAGCCCCAGCCAAATCCACCGCAACCCTGCTCACAAGTTGGACAGGAGAACACGAATACATCCCTCAACTCACCATAAACAACACACCCCTAACACATACACACACCCAAAATCCTAGGAGTAACATATGATACTCATATGACATTCAAACAGCACACCACAAACATTAAAAAGAAACTGACACCCAGACTTAACGCCCTCAGGTCACTTGCTCACACAAAATTTGGACACAACAAAGAAACTACCACCACAGTATATAAACAATACATAAGATCAGTGATGGAATACGCAAGCCCAGCCTGGGCTTCTAACCTAGCTGAAACACATCATAAGACCTTACAGACTATTCAAAACAAAGCCCTGAAGATCATTACAGGCTGCACAGCTACTGCACCCACAGATCACCTACATCAAGAAACCAAAATCCTCAAAGTCAAAGACCATCTGGACATGAGAGGCACTCAATTCCTGGCAGCAGCCTCCACGAACCAAGACCACCCACTAAACTACATGGCAACACACCCACAGACACCAAGAAATATCAAAACAACACCCAGCACACGGTATCACACACAATTATTGTCCTCTCTCCCTCCCTGCCCACCCCGAACCAACTTCCAGAAGCACATCCATACTCATATCTCTCACCGATCCATCCACTCACTCAGACACAACACGCAGCTGCATGCACGACCTCCCGAAATCCATCCTTCCGAATCCTCCCTTCCTCGCGAGGACAGAGTCCACCTGGCCAGGCTGAGATGCGGACACCATCCAGCTCTCCTGAGCTATCAGAAGAGACTGGATGACTCCGTTGTCGACACCTGCCCGGGATGTAACACAGCACCCCATACCATTAAACACATCATAGAAGACTGCATTTCACACAACCACTTACGCCAACAACACAATCTACACTCAATGAGAGCTCTGTGGGAAAGCCCGATCGTGGCCATGGCCTTTCTCAGGGACTCGGGGCTGTTCGGCCAGGCAGCTTAGGGAACAACAACAACAACAACAACAACACAATCTACACTCAATGAGAGCTCTGTGGAAAGCCCGATCGTGGCCATGGCCTTTCTCAGGGACTCGGGGCTGTTCGGCCAGGCAGCTTAGGGAACAACAACAACAACAACTATCCTAATCCTTTACCCAGACTATCCTAATCCTTTCCCTAGACTATCATAATCTTTGAAATGAAATAAGAATATATTGATTTGATATGAAACCGTTGCAGCATGTCGTGTAGAAAACTGTCTATGATTATGAGAATATAAAAAATATGACATACAGTAGGGTCTCACATAAAACGAGTTTATGGTCGATAAACGAGGGCGTTTTATGCGATTTCGTTTTATGTGAACACAGCATTTTGGTGGCGCAATATCGTCAATGTTCACTGTAAGCGAAAATTTTCGTACAAAGCGACGATATTTCGTACGTTTTGTACGATATTTCGGCGCTCTATATGAAAACTCCTCGGATTTGCCCCACTTTGGCGGCGGACTCGTTTTATGTGATCACATTCGTTCTGATCGAAAATTAAATATTAATATTTTAGGTCGGTCGTTTTAATCGAGACTCGTTTTATGCGAACACGTTTTATGCGGGACCCTACTGTACTTGTACATACATAATTAAAATGTAAAACTTGCAAACTAAACAAACCAAAATTGGTACAAGGACAATATAAAGTCAAATTAAATTATCAAAATCGCTATGTGGAAACAACGCTTACGAAAATGAAATCTATGAAATAAAAGAACACAATCCACCACATAGGGTGTACATTACTACATGAGCAAGTTAATCTGTTTCCCAAGCAAACTAATTGCACACATAACAACGCACTATCGTCACGTTCAAGGAATTAGTCAAATTTGGGAAGTCCGGGACATTCTGGTAAATTTTACTAAACTCTTCATGAATAAAGAAACTACATGTTAAATGTCAAAATATTCATTTAAAATCAAATTTGCAACATGACAAGACATTAACAAGAGTACAAAATACAAATATTGATAAAATATCTATATTATTACAAAATAATATATAAAATACAGTACAGCACTCACTAACGATAGTGCTATCGGGTAGGTACCTGTAAGCATAGCATGCCTCAAGTGACCCCTATCAATAACTACCCTACAAATAACCTACATTTATCGTACAAATAAACTAAGGAAATCGCAAAAGCAAGCAATTGATACTATCGACAATGAATACATATAATATAAAGACAAATAATTGCAAAATATGAAGTAACAACAGATTTAAACAAAGAGTACTCTTTTAACAAGAACAATCAATTTAAAACAAAAATTTGTTATCAATATTAATATTAATAATAGAAAAAGAAAAAGAAAGATAAACAATAAATACAGACAAAAAGTAAGCATAGGTTATACAAGAAACTTCAAGTTAAAAATGCTTGATTAAAATGATTGATGTCAAATTTTAGAATACAGTCACAATAATTGACCCTAAAAAGATTAAATTTATGGAACAATTTACTTGCCTCAAAACCTCTGTCTACTAAGAGTCTGTATAGTAACCTAGCTCTAGCCCAAAAGTCATCTACTTTAGTAGATCAAGTGTTGCACAGGCTGTGCGTTTCCGGTCTTGTGTCCTAATGGCGGCGCTCCAGACAGCCTTGTTTATAGCTGCCTCACTTCTCCGATTTGTTAATTCAAGATCAGACTGTAAAATCTGATCCCACCTCCTTCTTGAGTCTACCTCTTGGTGCAGCTCCCCACACGTTCAGGGACTTGTATCTTTTCAGCCAAATTAGTTCATCCATTCTCTCCGCATACCCAGACCATCCAAGCCTGCTAGTATGTATCTCATCGCTGATACTCTTGATACCTATGGTCTCTCAGCTCTTCGCTTGATATCCTATCTTACAGTTTGGCAAACATCCATATCACCATTCTCATCTCGTTACGTTCCATTGTGTTAATATCATCCACTTTTATTATGTGTGTTGCAGTGCGTGGTATCCCCCAGACGTCCAGTGGTTCCCCTAGCCCAAGGGGTGAAGCTGCTGCGGCTTCTTCAGAACAACCCCTGGTGCTGGAGGAGTGGCAGTTGCCTCACAAGTACCGACGGGAGCGCATCACCCAAGAAGAAATTGATTATATAAACGTAAGAACTTTATAAAATAGTAGAGATTGCCAGTCCAGTACAGACAAAGTTGATCATATGCATGCTTCTTAACCCCTTTGCCACAAGCACTGTCCCCCCCCCCCCCCACAAGTTTTTTCAGGACACGCCAATTTCTCTCAAGTGTGTGTCTGCTTTGGAAACAGATTAACTTGCTCATGTAGTAATGTACACCCTATGTGGTGGATTGTGTTCTTTTATTTAATAATTTTCATTTTAGTAAGCGTTGTTTCCACATAGCGATTTTGATAATTTAATTTGACTTTATATTGTCCTTGTCCCAATTTTGGTTTGTTTAGTTTGCAAGTTTTACATTTTAATTAGTGAAGCAGTTTGGTAGAAGAATCATTGTGCATTTCTTGATAAAAGTATCAAAACTGGCACATGCAATCAAAAGGGCAATATAGTATAATCAGAATTAGATAGGGAATCATCATAGGCTTAGCTTATGTTGGCAGCCCCTTTTCAATTAATTTCCATTAAAATTCTGAAACATTGATTTTTGCCCCAAATTGTATACCGTAGTAGAGATGTCAAGCTAGTCTCAAATGACTTGTCTGGATAAGGGAAACAACTTACTGTATATTCAGAGAATGTTTGGATAATGTTGACAGATTGACTAGTACAGTCTCTTATAGTTTATTATCATACCACAAATTGGTAAGAATTTTTTTCAATTGCCACTAATTTGTTGAACTACTGGAACCTGTACACGTCAAATAGTCAACATTAGCCAAACATTGTCTGATTTATGTTGTTGTTGTTGTTCCCTAAGCTGCCTGGCCGAACAGCCCCGAGTCCCTGAGAAAGGCCATGGCCACGATCGGGCTTTCCCACAGAGCTCTCATTGAGTGTAGATTGTGTTGTTGGCGTAAGTGGTTGTGTGAAATGCAGTCTTCTATGATGTGTTTAATGGTATGAGGTGCTGTGTTACATCCCGGGCATGCGTCGACAACGGAGTCATCCAGTCTCTTCTGATAGCTCAGGAGAGCTGGATGGTGTCTGCATCTCAGCCTGGCCAGGTGGACTCTGTCCTTCTGTTGTTCCCTCTGTTGTTCCCCTTGTCCAGATGAGTCATTTGAGACAAGTTAGACATCTCTCCTACAAACTCCATAGCACCTTTCTAGATACTGTTTCCTCTTACAAATATTTAGGGGTCCACATCTCAGCGGACATGTGGTGGATGACTCACGTTAGCAGTATCAGAGCAGACTCAGCAGAGGCTAACAAGGCCTGCGCAGGAATCTCATTACAGTAAACCCTCGCTATCTCGGACTAATTGGGGGGAGACCCAGTCCAAAATGTCCGATTATCCGAGATGTCCGGAGTCCGGCTTGTGTCCGACCTAACAGAGGATAAAATCCGACCTAACCAGTGTATGTCCGAGGCAACAATAAACCGGAGACTACGGAAAAAATCCTACCTCAAGAGAGAAGTCCGCATCAACCTAGAAAACGAAGACTACCCTATTCGAACCCTATAATCTGTAATAAAAAACACAGTACATGTATTTTAGTTTTACAATATGTATTGTACAGTAGGCTACATTACACTTACCCCTTCATTGTTCTTGTCTGTAGTCTTGATGTACCACTGTAGTCTTGATGTCCCCCCTCCCCCCTCCCCCCTCCCTAACACTGCATTAATTACTGCAGCATTCCCTTTTCACCCCCCACCTCCATCTCACTGTCCTTGACCACCTCACTCCCCTTCTCACTGTCCTTCTCCACCTTATTGTTCTTCTCCACCTCAATGTCCTTCTCCACCTCACTGTCCTTCTCCACCTCATTGTTCTTCTCCACCTCAATGTGGAGTGAGGTGGAGAAGGACAGTGAGAAGGGGAGTGAGGTGGTCAAGGACAGTGAGATGGAGGTGGGGGGTGAAAAGGGGATACTGCAGTAATTAATGCAGTGTTGGGGAGGGGGGAGGGGGGACATCAAGACTACAGTGGTACTGTACATCAAGACTACAGTACAGTGGGACATAAAGACTACAGACAAGAGCAATGAAAGGGTAAGTGTAATGTAGCCTACTGTACAATACATATTGTAAAACTAAAATATATGTACTGTGTTTTTTATTACATATTGTAGGGTTCGAATAGGGTAGTCTTTGTATTCTAGGTTGATGTGGACTTCTCTCTTGAGGTCGGATTTTTTCCGTAGTCTCCGGTTCATTGTTGCCTCGGACATACACTGGTTAGGTCGGATTTTATCCTCTGTTAGGTCGGACACACTGTTCAACATATGAAGCTTAGTTTCGAGTGATATAGAGGTCACCTTACGCTTAGGGCCTTAGGGTTATCCTTGGGATGCATGGCGAACTTGATAAATGCATTCGTCTATGTGTAACACAACAGAGCTTGGTGCGGACAGACGCTCCTAGCTCCGACGCTCGGGCCCCGGATGTAAGATGGCGTCGGACGTCCCTTCTGTTTGTCGGATATTCACCCTTATTGACCGGTGACGGGAGCGCGTCATCCGACACGTCATCCGTCTGTCGGACACCTTTACGACACATTTCGGAAATATATGAGATATTAGACGACGTACATTTGACGGTTATGACTGACATTTGCCCTTTTTTTCCGAATACTTATATAAAGTCCGGCAACGTCGGAGACTGTCGGAACGATGACGGAAATGTCCGAAATACGGAAGTACGTGTCCGAGAGGCCGTCACCGATCCGGCTAGTACGGGTTTCCAACATTTAGAGGTCCGAGATGGCGAGGGTTTACTGTAAGTGTAACACTAACATTAGAATTCTAGCATTTAAAACGCTTGTTTGGCCACACTTACAATACTGTGACACCATCTGGGACCCACACACTCACTAAGACATCAATAAACAAAACAAAAGCTACAAGATGGATCAGACTTGATTACAGACGTACATCTGTTATTTGGTTTAAACAAGACATTAGACTAGACCCACTTGTAACACGAAGACAAATACACAGACAACATATGTTATATAAAATCACAAAGAACTTAGTAGACATAGACAAAGATTATATTAATTAAACAAATCACAATAGGGGGGGCCGGGGGAGTGTTGGAGCGACCTTGGTGACCCTGGTCTCTGGGTGTTCTCCTTGGGTGACCTAGATGTGTGTGAATTTTGTGTTTTGTGTGTTTGTTCGTTGTTTTGTCTTGTGTTTTGTGTTTTCCTGTTCTTGCTCTGTCTTGAGTCGGCCACCCCCAAGAAAAGAAAAAAAAAAAAAAAAATAATAATAATAATAATAATAATAATAATAATAATAATAATAAAAAAGTAGAGGAAAATAAAAATAAAAAATAGGAAAAGTGGGGATTGGGCCTGAGCATATAGATAGATAGATAGACAATAGATGTGAGGTTCATAAATCAGTTTGGTCAAGATTACTCCATTTAATACAGGTGGATTCACCCAAAATTTAAAGATTTCACCTAGGGTAAGATGCCCAATGCAGACGACTGGACCCAAGGAGACACACTTGAAACAACAAAACTTGCACAGGCATAGGATGAGTAGATAGATGAATGAATGGTGGGCCAAAATATTCTATAACTATCACCTAATATACTCACGTAGTACCAGCTTTTTATTTTCATATGTTATTGTGTGAGATGAGATGAACTAAAAAAAAATCATGTTTTCGCAAGTTTCTTACGGAAAACCTAAGGATTTACTTTTTTTTAAAGCTAAATTTCTCACAGTTCCCTAATTTGATCCTCTTTTCTGTTATTACAGGTTGATAGTGCATGAGTTGAAGTATAGTACTGTATGACCAAGAAGCTTTTACTTGCACGGCTCCAGCAAAAAAAAAAAAAATCCAAAGACGCATTTTTTTTCAAACTGATGCTAAAAGGTTGTTGTTGTTCTTCCCCAAGCTGCCTGGCTGAACAGCCCCAAGGCCCCGAGCAAGGCCAACGCCATAACCGAGTGCCCCCACAGAACCCTCCCTGCCGACCACAATAAAGCCTGGGTGACCGAAGCCACTCCACGGCGGGGAGCCGAGGAGGGTGCGGAAACGCCCGGGAAACCAAAGCCTCACCCAGGGCCCTGTGCCCCTCAGCAATTATGAAGAGAAAGTTGAGGGGCAAAGGAAAAATGTGACGCTTTGGCTTCCAATCTTGGTAGATTGGGAGGTCAATCCACGGAAAAGACGCCGTCACTTGAGATCTAGAAAATATATAAGTAAAAGGAACAGTCAGAGTAAGCTATGGGTATGGCAGAGATCGCTCAGTTCTCACTCTGATAGACCAGCCCATCACCACATGACTAGAACCCAATCCTCTCGGCATCAGCTAGGAAAGGCCCTAGAAAGCCGCCTTTGGCGGGGGGATAGCTCCCCTATTTCAACCCCTTTCGGGGTTGGGCACCCGCCATGGTTAAAAGGTTGTACACCACAGTGGTAGAAAACCATACTCGCCTCACTGTCTTGTATGAATATGGTTGAGTTTCCTTCACCATTGACGGAGCTGCCTTAACTAGAACAAGGGCTACCCTGGGACCAATAGAGACGCACTGCGTAAACCCTAAGGAGACGCGCATCTGCTTAGGGTAGCTGGGTTGCGTCTCCTTGGGTCCTTGTAAATGTGTGTTTGTTTTGGTAACATTATTAAGCATAATAACCTTTTCTTTTATCTCAGGTGAAGGAAACTCAACCATGTATACCATACATGGTGGGGAGAATGGTTTTCTACCAGTGTGGTATGGCATCGGTTAGAAAAATGCGTCTCTTTTGGACTTCAGAATTTGCTGGACCTAAGGAGACGCACCAATTTCCCTCTCTCAGGAATCGAATCAAGCATTTTCTCGCCACACAATCAAATTTTGTTGTAAGCCCCCCCACCCCCCCTATGCCTCTCCCTACTTTCCCCCACCATTTCCCCAACTTCCCTCCTTATGAAGCGACAGAGTGGTGACATGCATGAGCACAACTCTTGCCTTTGTCAGTCAGACTGAGTGTATCGTCTCACCACCGGCCACGACATTGACACGCACACACACATATACAGTATAGAGAGAATATTGATCACCTGACCTATGCACACACATACAGTACACACGCACGCACATACAAGCATGAACCTAAAAAGTTGTCATTGCTTTTGAGTTGCTCACATATCTACCAGACTACCCAGAAAATTACAGTTTTTACCATTTTCAAGCTTAATGAAGGTACATGATCATGATATTTGGTTGGTTATTGAACGTTATTATTTGCAGAGATAAGTAGGTATAAAACAGGCGTATTAGCACCAAATATGCACAGATGGGCGAGTGGCGCTTGATTTAAACCTCAAATTACATACATTCATAAAATTTTAAGACAGTGTTCCACACATATGTGCAGTTTCAGTCTCATGTCCTAATGGCGGCATTCCAGGCAACCCTATTAAGGGCTGCTTCACTTGTCAAGTTCTTGGATTTGAGATCGGCACGTATAGTCCGATCCCAGGTCTTCCTCGGTCCACCCCTTGGTGCAGCTCCCTCCACAATCACAGACCTGCATTTTTTCACCCAATTTTGTTCATCCATTCTCTCCACATGTCCATACCATCCCAGTCTACTTGTACGCATCACCTCGCTAATACTCTTTATACCTAAACGTGTTCTCAGCTCAACATTTGTTATTTGGCTTTGGTCATACCAGTGACAGGTGTTATCGGAAAAATGAGGATCCAAAATGCAACTTCTGTGCCGGTACTCATAACTCAAAAGACTGCACCAACAAGACTTCCCCCAAATGTATAAATTGTATGAGCTCCACATCAGTTACGGAGCCGCCAAATCATTTCGCCTCAAGTAGAAATTGTCCTCTAATGACAGCTCAGAGAAATAAAGTTATTGAGAACACCAATTTTGTAGGTTCAAAAAACTGAAAAATGCACATGGGAGCCGGTTGAAACTGGGTCTGTTGAATGTTCGTTCCTTGCGTAACAAAATGGATCATATTTGCGAGATCTTGGATGAACGTAACCTTGATGTATTATGTCTCACTGAGACCTGGTTGTTAGAGTCAGATCTGAATATTATCCAGGCGGCATTGCCTAAAACCCATTCCATAATAAATGTTCCTAGGCCTAGGGGAGATCATCCGGGTGGTGGAGTGGCAGTTGTCTACTCCACATCTCTGGTGAATATCTTGCAAATAAGCCATAACCCAGCCCCTCTTTATTATGAACTGTTGGAAGTGGAAATAAAACTCCATCAACAAATTCTAAGAATGGCAGTTGTCTATAGGCCTGGCCATCGTGGCACAGATAGGGGTTTTATGGAAGAGTTTGGGCAGTTTCTCGAGGAATTTTCTGCTAAAACCGGAAGACTTGATATGTGGAGATTTTAATTACTGGGTTGACAGCCCTCATCTGAAGCCATTCTCTCCTGAGTTCCTTGAGTTGACTGATCAGAACAATTTTGTAAACCATGTGTCCCACCCAACTCATATTTTAGGACACACCCTTGACTTGGTTTTCTCTCCTGTGGGTTGTGGTGGTGTTCTGGATGTTGATGTTGAGAATGCTGACCCTAATACCTCTGATCATGCTTTGATTACTTTCAGCTTTGATTTCCCTAAGCCACTCACACATGAAAAAGTAATCAGATTTAGAAATTATAAAAATGCAGACCAAAATTTGGCTAGCAGTGAAGTAAAACAGTACTTGGGAAGTATTGATACTTCCAACCTTACTTCAGATGAGCTGGTGGAGGTACATGGAAATGCACTTAAATTAGTGTTCGATCATCACTGTCCAGAAGTAGAGAAGAAAGTCATAGTACGAGATGATTCACCCTGGTATAGCACTCGAGTTAAATTTCTTAGAAGAGCGCGTAGAAGAGCTGAACGTGAATGGCGGAAAAATAAAACAGACTCTACATGGTTGCAATATCTGTCAGCCAGAAGAGCTGTGGTCCACACAATCAAAGATGAAAAGAAAGTGTATTATCAGGGAAAAGTTGACTCATGTGGTAACGACCAGAGGAGGTTGGCTTCAATTGTAAACAGTTTACTTGGAAAAACAAGAGTCAGCTTAAGACCTTCTGTACCCGATGCCGAGTTGGCTGCCAACTTTGTGGCATTTTTTGCTGGCAAGATAACTCGCATAAGACAGGAACTGGATGATGCTTCTGTTGGTGAAGAACTTTCAGTTGTACTCCAACCCCGACACATTTCCTAATAATGTCCTCTCATCCTTTCACCCAGTAGAGGTGGACATGATCTCGTCCTCCATAAGAAACCTCAATAAAACATTTTGCCCGTTGGATCCCATAAATGTTTCCAAGCTACCAAGAGTCTATGATCACACAGTTGAGTTTATTTCCAAAATAATTAATAAGTGCTTCTCTGAAGGTAGCTTCCCACATTCTGAAAAGCATGCACTACTCCGACCTACTCTAAAGAAACCTGGACTTGATGTTGAGAACATGTTGAACTATCGTCCTGTCTCCAACCTGTCCTTCATATCAAAGATATTAGAGCGTGCAATACTTGACCAATTACAACCACTACTTCAGCAGAATGAAACTATCCCAATTTTTCAGTCTGCTTACCGACAGCATCATTCAACTGAAACAGCATTGATTAGAGTACATAATGATCTAGTTGAGAACATTTGCAATGGTGTGGCCTCACTATTGGTCTTGCTTGATCTCTCTGCGGCCTTTGACACAGTGGATCACGAGTTGTTATTGAGTGATCTTTATGATTGTGGTGTGCGTGACTCCGCTCTCTTGCTTCTTGGGTCGTACTTGTCAGGTAGATCCCAGAGTGTGATGGTAAATCAAGTGGTCTCGGACTCTACACCCCTGCAGTATGGTGTTCCGCAAGGATCAGTTTTAGGTCCTATCCTATTTATAATTTATATTAGCAGTTTGTCTCTTCTGCTTCGTGCACATAATGTCACCTTTCACTTTTATGCAGATGACACCCAGATTTATGTGAGAATCACAAATATAGTTGATATACGGAGTAAGATGGAATTGTTGATGTCTGATATCAAGAAGTGGATGAGAGCGAGAAAACTTAAACTAAAAGATGGTAAAACTGATATTCTCATCATCCGAGGAAATAGAAGAGCTGATGATATAGTAGGTGCCCTCTCCATCAATGTGGGTGGATCTCAGCTGCGACCGGCCAACTCTGTTCGAAATCTGGGTGTATATGTGAACTCCCGATTAGATTTCAAAGAGCATGTAAACCAGATAGTTAAAAGTTGTTACTTGCACATCAGAAATCTCTATTTGGTAAAGCCGTTTATAACCAGACGTTGCCTCCTGACGTTGGTTCACTCATTGGTCTTCTCTCGTGTTGATTATTGCAATGCCCTGTTGGTGGGTCTTCCAAATTATATTTTGAAGAAAGTTCAGTCTGTTCTTAACAGAGCCGCAAGACTAATTTTTGGTGTTCCACCTAGAACTCCTACTACATCTCTTCACATAGAACTGCACTGGCTGCCAGTAAGAGCAAGAATAGAATTTAAGTTGTGTTTGGTGACTTTTAAGGTTCTCAAATTTGGTGAGCCTAGGTACCTTGCGGAGCTGCTCAGGCACCCACCGGCACACCATGGTGTAGTTGTGCGTCATGACAATGACCCTTTTCGTCTTGATGAACCAAGGGCTTTCCAGCAGTCTTCTTTCTTTGAGAGGTCATTCTCCTTCATGGCTCCGAGGTTGTATAACAGGTTGCCGCTGTCCATGAGACAACTGAGTTCTGTTGAATGCTTCAAGAGACAACTTAAGACTTTTCTCTTTGAGAGAAGCTATGATCTTGAGAGAGGTGTCATGACAGATGGCTATAGAGTTTAGGCTATTTTGCCACTGCTAGTGATTGTTAAATGTGTGTTGTATATAAGCCTTCTTTTGATGCATTGATTTTGTTCTTTTTTCTTTCTCTTTTCGAGCGCTAGTGAATTCTTCGGAAAAATTGGCGCTTATGAGAAATAAGTAACATGCTTATTATTATTATTATTATTATTCTATCCTGTAGCCTGGCCCCACACATCCATCTCACCATTCTCATCTCATTACGTTCCATTCTGTTGACATCCTCTACTTTAACGGCCCATGTTTCTGAGGCATACGTCATTGCACTTCTAACACATGAGGCATACACCTTTCCCTTCAGGGGAGAGGCATTCTTTTCATGGTCAGGATTGGCAGCAGTTCTCTGAACTTCCCCCAGCCACACCTAATTCTAGCAACAGTAGCAGCCTCAGCCCCAGCCCCACTACTGGCAGATATGGTATCTCCTAGGTAACAAAACTTGTTCACCAGCTCCAATGACTCATTTCTAAAATTCACAGCCACAGGATCATCACTTAACACAAGCTCGCCTTTGCACACTACGCACTCAAATTTCTCTATTTCTGACTTATCCTTCGGCAGGGGTCCCTTTATTCTACTACAGCGCTTACTCCCATGGTGTACCCAACATCAACAGATGCTACATTGAATTGAGTTAACGCCCACTCCCTTTCCACACACTGCACATGGGTATGCACCGCTCTTTTCCACATTGCCTCGTCTCAATCTACAATGCATAACCTTGGTTTTGTTAATATTGACTCTTAAACCCTTGCTCGCCATGCCCTCTCTCCATTCTCTGAATTTGGCCTCATCATCTTGCATACTGTCAGCTATTAGGACTAAATCGTCTGCATAAAACAGTTTCAACGGGAGTCCGCCTCTAAAAACTCTAGACAGTGCCTCCAAGACTATAATAAAGAGGAGGGGGCTTAACACTGAACCCTGATGGACTCCAACACGGACTGCGAACTCATCACTCAGTACACCCTTCACCCTCACCGCACTTCGCGAATCCTCATACATCTTCATTATCACATGCACCAGCCACTCTTCCACACCAAGTTTCCTCATAGCCTACTGCACAACATCTCTAGGCACCCTATCAAAGGCCTTCTCCAGGTCTACAAACACAAAGTAAAGATCCCTGCCTTTTAGTAAGTATCTTTCCTGTATCTGGGTGTATATGTGAACTCCCGATTAGATTTCAAAGAGCATGTAAACCAGATAGTTAAAAGTTGTTACTTGCACATCAGAAATCTCTATTTGGTGAAGCCGTTTATAACCAGACGTTGCCTCCTGACGTTGGTTCACTCATTGGTCTTCTCTCGTGTTGATTATTGCAATGCCCTGTTGGTGGGTCTTCCAAATTATATTTTAACCCTTATTTAGCGGGCTAGGTGGTCTATTTGACCGTAGCGCCCAGCGTTTTTTTTTTACCCTAAATAGGGTTGTTTATGTGATCATTTTCATGCCTAAATAAGACCCAGAGCGTAAAACAAGTATTTATCCCTGAAAGGGTGTAAACAGAGCTTTCCAATGACACCCGAACCATCCTTGTACGACCACTGGTTCTCTTGCAACGATCGTGCAACACGAGTGCAAAAACCCTGTAATTAGGTAATTTCCCTACATAATTCCCTGTGTAGCAAGTGAGAAGAGGGGGAGGAAGTTAGAATACAGTTCAGTTGGTCCACCGCGGTGGTGGGGGACGGTCATAGAGTTGCTACGCTCCTCACACCGCTCAGCTCTCTCTCTCAGCAACATTTCGTGGTGAAAATGGCGCTCGATATAAGTTGTGAACCGCCACATAGTCCAAATTTATTTCACACGACATAAGTTGCGCGCCGACAGTTAAGAAAGTTCAGTCTGTTCTTAACAGGGCCACAAGACTCATTTTTGGTGTTCCACCTAGAACTCCTACTACATCTCTTCACATGGAACTGCACTGGCTGCCAGTAAGAGCAAGAATAGAATTTAAGTTGTGTTTAGTGACTTTTAAGGTTCTCAAATTTGGTGAGCCTAGGTACCTTGTGGAGCTGCTCAGGCGCCCACCGGCACACCATGGTGTAGTTGTGCGTCATGACAATGACCCTTTTCGTCTTGATGAACCAAGGGCTTTCCAGCAGTCTTCTTTCTTTGAGAGGTCATTCTCCTACATGGCTCCGAGGTTGTATAACAGGTTGCCGCTGTCCATGAGACAACTGAGTTCTGTTGAATGCTTCAAGAGACAACTTAAGACTTTTCTCTTTGAGAGAAGCTATGATCTTGAGAGAGGTGTCATGACAGATGGCTATAGAGTTTAGGCTATTTTGCCACTGCTAGTGATTGTTAAATGTGTGTTGTATATAAGCTTTCTTTTGATGCATTGATTTTGTTCTTTTTTCTTTCTCTTTCCGAGCGCTAGTGAATTCTTCGGAAAAATTGGCGCTTATGAGAAATAAGTAACATGCTTATTATTATTATTATTATCTGCCTGAATATGAAGATAGCATCGGTTGTACCCCGTCCTGGCATAAAAGCAAACTGCATATCATCAATGGAGATGCTTTGCCTGATCAAACCCTCAAAGACTCTCTCACAGACCTTCATGATTTGGTCAAGCATTTTCAGGCCCCTATAATTTCCTCTATCTAGCGCATCCCCTTTTCCTTTGTATATATTTACTATTACACTTTTGTGCCAATCCTCTGGGATTAGCATGCATGTTCAACATATAACTTCCCTGCATCCTCTAAACTCTTATGGTAATGGCCTACAATGAACAAATTAGTATGTTTAGTTATTTTTCTCTCTTTAATATATATAAACTATATGGCCTATGTCAGTAAGTTTTGTTGCCTAAACATTGTAAACTTACAACCATTAGTACAGTACCATGCTTTCTTTCCAGTACCCATGAGATAAGTACATATATTATTTGTTTGTGATTTTGTGTTTTAAATACGTCTGCGTCTCCTTAGGGTTTTGTGATAAAAAGGAGGCGCATGTCTTATTTTCCTTCTCTCTAATAAGGAATAACAGGGACAAAATTGTTGATGTTCTTTAAAAATATACATGTACAGTATAGTATACATTTTGCTATTTGTCCCCCCTACCCAGAATTTCCAATCTGTTATAGGCTGACAGAAGCAGCTCGACAAAAAATAAATGTACAGTACCTATTTTTGCGTCTGCATTGGGCATCGTACCCTATCCACATTTACTGGATAACTGATTCTGGCTGCGCACATACGAATGGGTATACAGTATATTAAAATGTAAAACTTGCAAACTAAACAAACCAAAATTGGAAGATGCCGCAGAAACCAAAATCGCGGGACAAAAAGGCGCGTGATTCAAGATCTTACTGTACAGTACTGTATATTAAAGGAAAGGGAATGAGAAACAAGGTTAAAAGAAGGTATTATAAAGGTACCGGTAAGTTCGATTAGGACTCAAACCTACTGTACATGTAGAGCGACTTGCTCTGTCTCTCCCAAACGTTTCCTCTACAACCAGTCAGATGTTAGCCTGTTCTATCCTAATCCAGCAAACTGTCGGATCTGATCCCTCCATCTGGTTCTCTGTCTACCCCTTCCTCTTACGCTCCATCTCTAGGTTCTCATTCTGTTACTCTATTTGTCCATCTGTTATCATCTCTTCTAAATATCAATGCTCTAAAGTCTAAACCAATAGACTAGATAGTAGAAAGGTTTCTCACTATACCAATACCGGACATCTCGGATTTTTGGTCATCTCGGACTGGGTCTCCCCCCAATTAGTCCGAGATAGCGAGGGTTTACTGTACTAGAAATCTAGATAGATCAACTAAGTGGCGTGGTCGGTAGCGCATCTGACTACTGATCAGAGGGTCGGCAGTTGGATTCCACCCCATGCCATTGGTAGACATCAAAAGTTTGGACACTCGGGTCTAGTGATTCATGGCAAATGTCCAGTAAAGTCCCTGTAACAAGGGTACGCCCTAACCCTGTCAATCAAGGGAGTGTACAGCGTTAAAAACTGCATCAAATGGGTTATCATTTATATTTCCACAAAGTAATAATTGAGTATATGAAGTCTTTAATTGAAATTCAGTTGTATTCTTTTCTTCCAGTATTTTACTATGTACCTGTATAATTACAGTATGTAGTAGCTATTATTTACATCATTGTGCATGTAAGCTACCATATTACTGTTTTAATAAACAATATTATTGTATCATTTCAGAGAGGTGGTCCAGCATAGGAGGAAGAATGATGCTGTAATTATTGTACATATATAATGGTTGTCTTATAACTATTTTAAGGGACAGGTTACACTTGATATGAACTAAAACAATAAATAACACAACTTTATTAAGTTATTCTTTTATCCATACTATTGTATCATAGTACAGTCAGTCCCCCTAATACACGTATCCTCAGTCCGCGTTTATCCTATTCCGCGCCGAGGGGTAAAACAGGTACTCAAAATCCCTAAAACACGTATTGACTCCACAAAACACGAATCACAGTTGAAGAGTGGTGTAAAAATGCTGTTTTTTGTATTCCGCGCCACCCCCCCCCCCCCTCCCTACTCCGCGCGCACACCCCTCGGAGGCCTAGGCTTCCCCGGCCCCGTCACTGTCACTGGCCCCGTCCCCGTCCCCGGATATACCCATAGATTTCCCAATCGCAGTAGTCCCTTCTCCAGTTTATTCTTCCTAGGCATTTTGAAGTTACAGTACAGTTTCTTACAGTAGATCCTCTGGAAAAAGGCAAACTAGGCCTGTGTATCCAGCTCAGTGCCAGTACTTGCACTACTGCGGTCGTTCACTGTGTTGGTGGCGGCGGCAGCAGACGCAACATTTTTACCATTCTGTATTTTTGCTTTATAATCAAACTTCAAATCTTGTCTTCCCCATGCTTTATCAAGATTACTTTCAAACTTCCTTATTGATTCGGAATCGACTACATACTGGGGCAGTGCGTTCCACTCATTTACCACTCTCACAAAATGAGTTTTTTGCCTTCTCAAGCCTATTTCTTTCTTTGTAAATTTTCTTAGAGTGTCCTCTCGTTCTTGTTCCCTCCCGCATCAAGAAGATACCTTCACACACATCCTCATCATACTTTCCTGACACTATCTTAAAAGTCTCTATCATATCCCCTCTCTTTCTCCGATATGCCAGTGTCGGAAGTCCCAGTGTCCTTAACCTCTGCTCATAGCCCGCGTTCTTCAACGTTGGTACTAGCTTGCTAGCTCTCCTCTGCACTTTCTCCACTGCTTCTATATCCTTTACCATATATGGAGCCCACACCTGGTTCGCATATTCCAGGTGCGGCCTAACCAGCGCTGTATAGAGATTCCTGAATATTTCTTCGTCAAGTGACACAAATGTCCTCCTTATCAGCCCTACAATTCTATTGGCTTTGTGTATCCTTTCCGCTAAATGTTCTGAGAAATTTAACTTATTGTCTATCACTACTATATCCTTTTCTGCATTCACTTCCTCCATTGCTTCATACATGCTGTATCCTACCTTGTCTATCTTGATAGTCCCAATCCGCATGTACTTGATTTTTTTTGGATGAAAAGGCATTAACCAATGTTCAGACCATCCCTTCATGCCCTCCACATCTCCTTGAAGCAAACCCACATCTTCCTTACTCCTCACTCTTCTATACAGCTTAGTGTCATCCGCATACAGGTATATCTCACTTCCATTGGTTATAACTTCAGGTAAGTCGTTGATAAATATAACGAACAGTAGTGGTCCCAACACAGATCCCTGAGAAACCCCACTTGTAATTTCCCTCCACCCCGAGCCTATTCCATCCACCAGTACCCTGTCTCCGATCTTTCAGGAAGGCTTCTATCCATTTCACACATTTCTCCCCTATACTATAGCTTCTAACTGTCTCTATTAACCTTTTATGTGGGACCTTATCGAAGGCCTTCATAAAATTACAATATACCACGTCTATTACATCACCATCCTCCAGAGTTTGCATCCAATCATCTACCACCTTAATTAGGTGTAGTACCGTCGACCTCCCCGGCAAGAATCCGAACTGTCTCCCACTGAAAAGTTGGTTTGATTTCATATGCTCCATTATTCCTTCTCTAATTACCGTTTCCATTAGTTTACACACAACACTTGTCAAACTGACTGGTCTATAATTTCGTGGGTCATTTCTCTTTCCCTTCTTAAATATAGCTGTTATGTTCGCCTCTCTCCAGTCCGTCGGGATTTGTCCTGTATTAAAAGTTGTTGAAGGGTGTAGGAAGGCAGTTGTTACACAATAAATGGGTCAAGTCTCAGCGCACGGACACTTAAGGATATTGGGACTGAGAAAGAAGCGTACGTGTGGTTATGTGTGTGTGTGTGCATATGTGCGTATGTGTGTGTGTGAGTGTGTGCTGCCTTCTCAGTCCCAATATCCTTAAGTGTCCGTGCACTGAGACTTGACCCATTTATTGTGTAACAACCGCCTTCCTACACCCTTCAACAACTTCAAAATGCCTAGGAAGAATAAACTGGTGAAGGCACTACTGCGATCGGGAAATCTATGGGTTTATCCGGGGACGGGGACGGGGCCAGTGACAGTGGCGGGGCCGGGGCCGGGGAAGCCTACGCCTAGGCTATATGAACTCCCCGGTTGTGGGGGTCTGCCTCTTTTTAATTTTAATTTTAATGTAAAGAATAACTTTTTTATGTTTCTATTATTGTGTATGCTTGGTTGTCCAATTAGTATTGATTTTGATAAAAAAAATACCGTCAAATATGGGTGGAAATGCGGGCTGCCGCCCATATGTATTTTTCTCCATAAGTTATGTTATCCCCAATGCGCGAATTCCCAATACACGTCGTGTAATGCCGCCCATATAGGCGCGGATTGGGGGGACTGACTGTATAATGAAATAATATAGTGTAGCTTGCTGCCCTTCGAAAGTATGTACAGCATAGCTGTATTTTCTTAACCCTTCCGCCTCGGCGTTCTTCTTACGCTACGTACCCGTGGAATCGGCGCGTGTTGGGCGTTATGGCCTTATTTTCTTAATAGCTAAGGAATGGTAATAGGTAGAAAGACATACTTAATGGAAAATGAAGTACATATTGTTCTCTTGATCCTGGTGTTGACCGGACATCGCTATGTCGTCGGGTTGTTGTGTTACGCGGTCGTGAATATTACGCTCGCGGGAGTATAAGAGGCCTATTGAGGTCCGTGGTGAAGGTTCGGTGTGGAGTATAAGAAGCCTGCCGAAGTGCGGGGGTTAAAGTATGTACAGCATAGTCGTATTTTTGTAACCACTATGCACCAGGCAACCTGGCAATTTTCCAATATCTTTAACTATTTCCGTTTCTCTGGAAAGTTAAGACTAGTAAAGTCCCCTGTGGTATATATCCGCACCACACTAACCATGCCATGATAGCACCAATAACAAGGCTTTCTTGTAATGTTGTAGTAGTAGTTCCCTAGGCTGCCTGGCCGAATAGCCCCGAGCTCCTAAGGAAGGCCACGGCCGAGACCGGGTTTTCCCACAAAGTTTCTCAAGGAGTGTGTTGTGTTGTTGTTGTTGTTGTTGTTGTTGTTCCTGTTCCCTAAGCTGCCTGGCCGAACAGCCCCGAGTCCCTGAGAAAGGCCATGGCCACGATCGGGCTTTCCCACAGAGCTCTCATTGAGTGTAGATTGTGTTGTTGGCGTAAGTGGTTGTGTGAAATGCAGTCTTCTATGATGTGTTTAATGGTATGGGGTGCTGTGTTACATCCCGGGCAGGCGTCGACAACGGAGTCATCCAGTCTCTTCTGATAGCTCAGGAGAGCTGGATGGTGTCCGCATCTCAGCCTGGCCAGGTGGACTCTGTCCTCGCGAGGAAGGGAGGATTCGGAAGGATGGATTTCGGGAGGTTGTGCATGCAGCTGCGTGTTGTCTGTGAGTGAGTGGATGGATCGGTGAGAGATATGAGTATGGATGTGCTTCTGGAAGTTGGTTCGGGGTGGGCAGGGAGGGAGACAGGACAATAATTGTGTGTGATACCGTGTGCTGGGTGTTGTTTTGATATTTCTTGGTGTCTGTGGGTGTGTTGCCATGTAGTTTAGTGGGTGGTCTTGGTTCGTGGAGGCTGCTGCCAGGAATTGAGTGCCTCTCATGTCCAGATGGTCTTTGACTTTGAGGATTTTGGTTTCTTGATGTAGGTGATCTGTGGGTGCAGTAGCTGTGCAGCCTGTAATGATCTTCAGGGCTTTGTTTTTGAATAGTCTGTAAGGTCTTATGATGTGTTTCAGCTAGGTTAGAAGCCCAGGCTGGGCTTGCGTATTCCATCACTGATCTTATGTATTGTTTATATACTGTGGTGGTAGTTTCTTTGTTGTGTCCAAATTTTGTGTGAGCAAGTGACCTGAGGGCGTTAAGTCTGGGTGTCAGTTTCTTTTTAATGTTTGTGGTGTGCTGTTTGAATGTCATATGAGTATCATATGTTACTCCTAGGATTTTGGGTGTGTGTGTATGTGTTAGGGGTGTTGTTTATGGTGAGTTGAGGGATGTATTTGTGTTCTGTCCAACTTGTGAGCAGGGTTGCGGTGGATTTGGCTGGGGCTAGATTAAGTCTGTTTGTAGTGCACCAGCCATGTAGTGTGTTGAGATAGGGTTGAAGGAGATCTGTTGCTCTTTTTGGGTCATGGTGTGTGCATGTGAGTGTTATGTCATCTGCATAGGAGGCTAAGTTTCTTTGGGGCGTATTGGGTGTAGTTATATCGTGCATGTACAGATTGAAGAGTGCGGGCGATAGGACGGATCCTTGTGGGACTCCGTTTGGAAAGTTTCTGATTTTAGATGACTGACCGGCAAAAGATACGTGTGCACATCTGCCTGCTAGGAAGTTGGCCAGCCACCTTTTTGTGTTGTTGTGCATGTTTGTGTTGTAGATTTTGTTTGTTAGGTTGTGGCGGGGGATGGCATCGAAGGCTTTACTAATGTCGAGTGTGGCTAATAGTGATCTGTGTGGTGGTCTAGCTGAGTTGATGCCGTCGAAAGCTCTGTGTAAGGTCTGTGAGAAGAGTGTTTGTGGAGTGCAGTGGCCTAAAGCCATGTTGTGGTGGAGCTAGGGGTAGGTCAGGTGTAATTAGTTGTAATACTAGGCATTCCATGACTTTGGAGGGGGAGCAAAGGAGTGTGATGGGGCGGTGCGAGGAGGGTAGCGTGGGGTCTTTGTTGGGTTTGGGGAATGTGATGATGATACCATGCTTCCAAATGTCTGATATTGTGTTGTGTGAATAGCTGTAGTTTGATATGTTAGTGAGTGCTTGTATGCCTTGTGGTCCCAGGTGTCTGAGGTGCATGTTGCTTATGTTGTCTAGGCCACAGGCGGGTGAGTGCTTGAGATTGTTGATGATATGCTTTGTCTGGTGATTGGTGAAGGGTGTATAGTCAGGGTCTGTGGGGAATTGTCTCTTACGTCGGATGACACGTCGGTCGTCTTTGTGAGGTTTTAGGTGGCTGACATGTGAGAAGTGATTGATGAGAGTGTTTGCTTGTTGTTTACATGAAGGAGTAGAGTGTTGTTGTGATTGCAGCATGTGATTGTGTTGTGTTGCTGTTGGAAAGTGTGATGCTGTTTAGTGTTTTGTAGAGTTTTTTGGGGTTTGTTTTGTGATCAAGTGTTTGTAGAAAGTTATTCCAATTTAGTTTTTGTTGTTCTTGTATTTTGTTGTTAGTTTGGGTGTTGAGTGCTTGAATTTGTTGTGTGATGTCTTGTGTGTGGGGTGCTGGGGAGTGTTTCAGGATTTTGGTTTCTTGATGTAGGTGATCTGTGGGTGCAGTAGCTGTGCAGCCTGTAATGATCTTCAGGGCTTTGTTTTGAATAGTCTGTAAGGTCTTATGATGTGTTTCAGCTAGGTTAGAAGCCCATGTGTTGTGTTGTTGGTGTAAGTGGTTGTGTGTTATGCAGTCTTCCATAATGTGTTTGATAGTGTGCGGTGTTCTGTTACAACCCGGACAGGTGTCTTGGGCGGAGTCATCCAGCCTCTTTTGATAACTCAGAAGGGCTGGATGGTGCCCACATCACAGTCTAGCCAGGTGGACTCTGCCCTCACAGGAAAGGAGGGTTTCGGAAGGATAGACTTCAGGGGGCGTGCATGCAGCTGAGTGTTGTCTTAGAGTGTATGGATGGATCGTTAGGTGATTTGAGTATGGATATGGTTCTGGAGGCTGGCTTGGGGTGGGCAAGGGAGGAGTGAAGACAGTATTTGTGTATAATAACAAGTTCTAGATGTTGTTTTGATATTTCTTGGTGTGTGTGAATGTTCTGCCATGTAGTGTAGTGGGTGGTGTTGGTTTGTAGAAGATGCGGCAAGGAATTGTGTGCCTCGCATATCAAGGTGATCCTTGATTTTGAGGACTTTGGTTTCTTGGTGTAGGTGGTCTGTTGGTGTGGTAGCTGTGCAGCCAATGATAATTTTGAGGGCTTTGTTCTGTATGGTCTGTAGGTCTCCACACAGAATGCAGTTCTGGCCTAACTTCCTAATGGTGGCATTCCAGGCAACCCTGTTAAGAGCTGTCTCACTTATCAGGTTCTTTGATGCAAGATCAGACCGCAAAGTCCGATCTCACGTCTTTCTTGGTCCGCCCCTTGGTGCAGCTCCCTCCACATTCATGGACTTGCATCTTTTCACTCAGCTTTGTTCATCCATCCTCTCCACATATCCAAACCATCCAAACCTGCTAGTACTTATCATATTACTGATACTCTTGATACCTAACCTTCTCCTTAGCTCCTCACTTGATATCCTATCTTGCAGTTTGGCACCACACATCCATCTCACCTTTCTCATCTCATTGCGTTCCATTCTGTTGATATCATCCACTTTGACAGGCCACGTTTCTGAAGCATATATCATGGCGTTTCTAACGCATGAAGCGTACACCTATCCCTTCAAGGGGAGAGGGAGTCTTCTCATGGGTGTGTAGTGACAACAGTTCTCTAATCTTTCCCCAGCCGCATCTTATTCTGGCTATAGTGGCGGCCTCAGCCCCACCACCGGCAGAGATAGTATCACCCAAGTAGCAAAACTTGTCCACCATCTCCAGTGCCTCGTTGCCAAAGTTGACTCTCTCGAGCAAGTCATTGAATACAAGCTCGCCTTTGCATACTATGCATACAAATTCCTCAATTTCGGACTTCTCGGTAGAGGTCCCTTTGTTCTAGTGTAGCGCTTCCCGTTGTTGTTGTTGTTCCCCAAGCTGCCTGGCCGAACAGCCCCAAGGCCCCGTTGAAGGCCAAGGCCATAACCGAGCGCCCCCACAGAACCCTCCCTGCCGACCACAATAAAGCCTGGGTGACCGAAGCCACTCCATGGCGGGGAGCTAAGGAGGGTGCGGAAACGCCCGGGAAACCAAAGACCCACCCAGGGCCCTGTGCCCCTCAGCAATTATGAAGAGAAAGTTGAGGGGCAAAGGAAAAATGTGACGCTTTGGCTTCCAATCTTGGTAGATTGGGAGGTCAATCCACGGAAAAGGCGCCGTCACTTGAGATCTAGAAAATATATAAGTAAAAGGAACAGTCAGAAGCTATGGGTATGGCAGAGATCGCTCAGTTCTCACTCTGATAGACCAGCCCATCACCATTCCCGTGATGTACCCAGCTGCGGCAGACACTACACTGTATTGAGTTCGCGCCTATCCATTTTCTGTCTACTGCGCATGGGTATGACCCACTTTTTTCTACCTATCCTAGGCCTAATCCACTATGTAAAACCTTTGTTTTATTTATATTAACTCTAACCCTTTACTTGCCATGCTCTCTTTCCATCTTCTGAACTTGGCCTCGGCATCCCGCACACTACCTGTGATAAGTACTAGGTCATATGCGTATACCAGTTCCCAGGGGAGCCCAACTCTGAAATCACCAGATAGTGCCTCCAGAACCATAACAAAGACGATAGGGCTTAACACAGAGCCCTGGTGAACTCTGATGCGAACTGTAAACTCCTCACTCAGTTCACCTTTCATCCTCACTGCCGTTCGCGAGTCCTCTTACATCTTCATTATCACACACACCAACCATTCCTATACGCCAAGTTTTCTCATAGCCCACTGCACAACTTCTCTGGGCACCCTATCAAAGGCCTTCTCCACGTCTACAAACAGAAGATACAGATCCCTATCTTTAAATAGATATCTTTCCTGCAGCTGACTGACTATGAAGATAGCATCGGTTGTACCACGTCCTGGCATGAAACCGAACTGCATATTGTCAATAGAAATGCTTGCCCTTATCATACCTTCAAAGACTCACAGACCTTCATGACTTGGTCAAGCATTTTCAGGCCCCTATAATTTCCCTTATCCAATGAGTCCCTTGTCCTTATATATGTTTACTACTGTATTTCACTTTAGTGCCATTCAACAGGGATTACTTCCTCTCTAATGATGGGGCTAATTAGCTCTGTGACCAAACTCGCTCTATCACCTGAAGCTTTAATCATCTCCACTACAATGTTTGCGGTGAACCAGTCGTGTGGTGTGTTGAGGTACGGTTGGAAGAGTTGTGCGGCTTTGTTTGCATCTCTATGTGTACATGTGAGTGTTATGTCGTCTGCATAAGAGGCTGTGTGTATCTGGGGTATGGGTAGGTCATGCATGTATAGATTGAAAAGAGTTGGTTACAAGACGGATCCCTGAGCGACTCCGTTTGTGACATTTCTGATGTTCGATGACTGGCCAGCAAATCTTACATGGGCACATCTGTCTGCTAGATAGTTGGCCATCCATCTTTTTGTGTTGTGCACGTTTGTGTTGAGAATTTTGTTTGTAAGGTTGTGGCGGGGGATGGCATCAAAAGCTTTATTAATGTCAATTGTAACGAGAAGTGTTCTGTGTTGTGGCCTAGCTGAATTGATGCCATCAAAAGCTTATTGTGTGAGGTCTGCAAGAAAGGTGTTTGTGGAGTGTAGTTGCCTAAAGCTGTGTTGTGATGTAGTTTGGGAAATATGAGGTGTGGTTAGTTGTAATATGAGGCACCAGCCTTATGAGGGCCCTGGCCTAGTAGGCTGACAAATTACATCTTTCTCTCTCTATGTAATATGAGGTATTTGGTTGTGTAGCTGTTGGAGAGTGTTATGCCGTTTAGTGTTTTTTAGAGTTTGTTTGTTTTTGTTTTGTGATCAATGTGTGGAGGTAACTATTCCAGTTTGGTGTTTAGTGTTCTAGTATTTTGTTCTTATTTTGAGTTTAGTGCATGTAATTGTGGTGTGTCCTGTGTGGGGGGCGTTGGGGAGTGTTTTGTGTGTCGTGTTGTCTGATGAGGTCATTAATTTCTAGTGTAAAGTTGGGGTTGTGTTGCTTTCTGTTACCTCTAGGGATGTTTTTTTGTCTGTTTTGAATAATTGTACTGTATTGAGAGATTGTACGGCGTCGTTGATGTTTGTGATAGGTGTACTGTTTAGAGTTTCGAGCTGTTGTTCTGTTTCAGTTGTGAAAGCTTCCCAGTTGGCTCTTTTATAATTAGTGCATGTGTATCTGTGGCCAGCTGGGATGATTCTGGTTTTGGTAGTGATGAAGATTGGGAGGTGGTAAGAGCTTAGGGTTTTGACCGCCCTCCAGGATGTCGTGGGGGTGAGACTGGGGGTACAAAAGGTGATATCTGGTAATGAGGGGTGGTAGAGGGCTTAGTGGGGATTATAGGTATGTTGATGAATGTTATTAAGAATGAAGAGGTACCTGTTTGGTTGTTATTCACCAGCCCTCTGTTGTCTGTGTCAGGATTGTTGACATGCCAGGCCGACGACTTGACGTTGAAATTACCACCCAGGATGATGTTGGGGATGTTTGAAATGTGTTGTATATGTGGGGTGTAGTGATTTGGTACTGTGGGGGACATTTGGGGAGGGATGTACTGTATGTGTTTATGATGGTTACTTGTGATTTGTTGCCAGTGCGTATTTTGATAGATTTTATTTCTGTAGTGGTGTCGTGAGTGGGGAGGAGGGATTTTGTATGTGCACTGGTATCACCAAAGTTTATTGATGTGTGTACCAGAGTGTTGAGTCCACCGCCGACGGCTTGGTGGTGTAGTTATGAAATGTAGGTGTTAACTTTCTTGTGTTCAATGTAGTTTTGTTTCTTGTAAGATGGCAATGTGTATATCGTGTTGTTTCATGAAGTGTGTGAGTTATTGTTTTTTGGTGTTTATGCATTCAATGTAAAATTAAAGGATGTTGATGTTATGTGTACGGTATGTGTTGGGTGCTGCTGCTTTTATTGTACAGTAATGGTTGTTGGTCCACAAGTCTATTGCCATCCCCGCTGTTAGCCGCCTTGTATGACTCACAGTAGGATGCGGGAGGTATTTTTTTCCTGCACCATGATAATGGAGATCCCCTTTACCCCCTGTGGGTTATGACATGGATGAAAGAGGATTATTGTACATGGTGTATCTTTTTCCCCTGACCTTTCTTGGAAAGTCCATAATACAGTGCCACTCTTGCTAAAAACAGCTTCCCAGACTTTTTTTTTTTTTTTTTTTTTTTTTTTTTTTTAAATGTGAGTGAGGGAGACAAAAGGCAGAACTGCCTCTAGCAAGTACCTCCCCCTGAGTTGAAAGAGTGACTGGGCCAAAATCAAGGAACGTTCGAGCCAAAATACCTGAACACATGGAGTTTGAAGCAATTTAAGTCATGAAGAAGGAAAGACTGATTCTGGGAAAGAGTTCAGAGCTCAGCTGTTGAATAGAAGAAAGATTGAGAATAACGTTTCACTCTTGGGTTGGAGAGTTGCACAGAATAGGGGTGGGATTTTGTTGCGAGACGGGTGCTATATGCTCTACGAAGAGGGGGTGGTATACACTGAGAGAGCTCTGATGAACACTGATTATTGTAATAGCGGTAGAATAGTGAGAGGTGCAACATTGCGGTGAAGAGAGAGAGACTGTAGATAATTGGTGAGTGGACGTGAGTTAATGAGACGGAAGACTTTCTTTTCGACTTTGTCTAGAAGTGATGTGTGAGAGGATCCTCCCCACACATGTGAACAATACCCAATACATGGACGCACTGTGCTCCTATACAGAGCAAGAAGCTGCGCTAACGAACCCCCAAAGGCGGTTGAGCACGTTTTAGCGAGTGGTAATATGATCTTTCCAAGAGAGATCAGAAGAAAAAGAGACACCAAGAATATTAAGAGAAGATGAAGGGTTAATTTGTATGTTGTTGAAGAGTAGGTCATAGTTTTCTGAAAGGGGGCGACGAGTAGACAGATGGAGAAAGTGAGTTTTGGAAGCATTGAAAGTAACAAGAAGATAAGTGCTTTATGGCCTCCTTACGTGAGTTTTGGACTTCCTGAAGTGAGTGTTGTTGTGGAAGGTTAGTTGAATAGTGTAATGTAGAGTCGTCAGCATATGAGTGAATGGGGCTGGAGGTGCCGTTGAGAAGGTCGTTAATGAATAATAGGAAGAGAATTGGAGATAGGACAGAACCCTGAGGAACACCAGAGTTGATATGTTGAGGAAGTGAACGGTGGCTGTCCACAACCGTAGCTATGGAACGGCCGGAAAGGAAATTAGAGACAAAGACACAGATGGAGGGATAGAAACCGAAGGAGGGTAGTTTGGAAATAAGGGATTTGTGCCAGACTTTATCGAAGGCCTTCGATATGTATAGCGCAACAGAAAAGTCTCACCGAAGTCCCGAATGGAAGATGACCAAGAGTTAGTCAGATAAGAAAGAAGATCACCAGTAGAGTGGTCCTTAACCCTTAAAGAGCGTCGCTCGACTTAAGTCGTGCACCAATTTGCAGCAAGTTAGGAGCATTATTAAGGCTTTTAAAGGGTTATAATCGAGTGCAAATGGCCGGGAGCGCAGCGGGCCAGACAGCCGACTCCCAGGGCTTACCGCTGCTTATTAACTCATGTTCCCTGTGTTCTCGAGAGGCCGGCAGTGTAGCCAGTAGTGAGCATAGCTAGGAAAAATATACCGATATATGCTAAACTTCCATGTTCGTGGCACCACTGCAAGAGAACCACGAGTGCTACGTAGCTCGTTCTGGTCTCATTTTGAAGCTTTTAGTGCCTAGTTTTTTGCTAAATAAATTATTTTTCATGCAGATGCTTGATTTATCATGCAGGAGGGCCTGAATATGCCCAAATGAGCCCAAAACACCCCGCTAGACAAGGGTTAAGGAAGCCATACTGGCGATCTGAGAGTAGGTTATGAGAAGATAAATGCTTAAGAAATTTTGAGGTAATAATAGTTTAAAAAACTTATGATATGCAAGAAATTAGTTTTTGTTGTTGCTGCTGTTCCCCAGACTGTCTGGCCGAACAGGACCAAGGTCCCGAGCAAGGCCAAGACCATAAACGAGCGCCTCCACAAAACCCTCCCTGCTTGCCACTAATAAAGCCCGGGTGACCGAGGGTGCGGAAACGCCCGGGAAACCAGAGCCCTATCCAAGGCCCTCTGCCCCTCAGCAATTATGAAGGGAAAGTTGAGGGGCAAAGGAAAAATGTAACACTTTGGCTCCCAATGTGCCAACCACTAGGTTGGCCGCATTTGGCGGGGAATAGCTCCCCTATTTCAACTCCTTTCGGGGTTGGGCACCCGAATAGAAAACAAAATTAGAGTACTTGGACGATAGTTGGAGGGTTGTGAGCGGTCGCCCTTCTTTGGGACAGGTTGAATAAGAGCAAACTTCCAGCAAGAAGGAAAGACGTTAGAAGAGAGCCAGAGACGGAAGAGTTTGCCTAGGCAGGGAGTCAGCACGGAAGCACAGTGTTTGAGTACAATAGGAAGAACACCGTCCGGAGCGTACGCCTTCTTAGTATTTAGCCCAGAGAGGGTAGAAAGTACATCCTTGGAAGAGATTATGATGTTAGGCATAAGTAGGAGAGAGGGAGGAATAGCATAAGTAGGAGAGAGGGAGGAATAGCATAAGTAGGAGAGAGGGAGGAATAGCATAAGTAGGAGAGAGGGAGGAATAGCATAAGTAGGAGAGAGGGAGGAATAGCATAAGTAGGAGAGAGGGAGGAATAGCACAAGTAGGAGAGAGGGAGGAATAGCATAAGTAGGAGAGAGGGAGGAATAGCATAAGTAGGAGAGAGGGAGGAATAGCACCGGAATCATCCAAAATTAGATGTGCTCGACTGTGGCCGTGGGTTCTTTAAACCCCCCCCCCCCCCCCCCCCCCCCCCCCCCCCCCCCCCACACAGCTTTTTGCTATATATAGGGGTACTTTACGCCCAAGTATCGACTACTGTTCACATAGGTGGGGAGGTTCCACCCATACTACAATTTTTGAAAGTCAAAAGCATTTTGTTTCATCAATTCCTCTTACTACTTTTCTACACTATCTCCTTATTTCTTACAGTTTCTTACAGTTTCTTACAGTAGATCCTCTGGAAAAAGGCAAACTAGGCCTGTGTATCCAGCTCAGTACCAGTACTTGCACTGCTGCGGTCACGGTTGTGTGGGCGGGCGGTAGCAGACGCAACATTTTTACTATTCTGTATTTTTGCTTTATAATCAAACTTCAAATCTTGTCTTCCCCATGCTTTATCAAAATTAATTTCAAACTCCCTTATTGATTCGGAATCTACTACATACTGGAGCAGTGCGTTCCACTCATTTACCACTCTATCACAAAATGAGTTCTTTGCCTTCTCAAGCCTATTTCTTTCTTTGTAAATTTTCTTAGAGTGTCCTCTCGTTCTTGTTCCCTCCTGCATCAAGAAGATACCTTCACACACATCCTCATCATACTTTCCTGACACTATCTTAAAAGTCTATCATATCCCCTCTCTTTCTCCTATATGCCAGTGTCGGAAGTCCCAGTGTCCTCAACCTCTGCTCATAGCCCGCGTTCTTCAACGTTGGTACTAGCTTGCTAGCTCTCCTCTGCACTTTCTCCACTGCTTCTATATCCTTTACCATATATGGAGCCCACACCTGGTTCGCATATTCCAGGTGCGGCCTAACCAGCGCTGTATAGAGATTCCTGAATATTTCTTCGTCAAGTGACACAAATGTCCTCCTTATCAGCCCTACAATTTTATTGGCTTTGTTTATCTTTTCCACTAAATATTCTGAGAAATTTAACTTATTGTCTATCTTGCTTGTCCCAATCCGCATGTACAGTACTTGCATTTTTTGGATGAAAAGGCATTAACCAATGCTCAGACCATCCCTTCATGCCCTCCACATCTCCTTGAAGCAAACCCACATCTTCCTTACTCCTCACTCTTCTATACAGCTTAGTGTCATCTGCATACAGGTACTGTATACCTCAATTCCATTAGTTATAACTTCAGGTAAGTCGTTGATAAATATAACGAACAATACCCCGCAATGTTGCATCTCTCACTCTCTTCTACCACTATGAGCACTAATCAGTGTTCTTCAGAGGCTTCTTAGTGTATACCTGCTCCCTTATGGAGAGTAGGTGGTACCTGCCTTTCAACACATTCCCATCCTTATTCTGTTCAACTCTAACCCAAGAGTAAACCAATTTTCCTAGTCTTTCTTCCACTCAACAAGTAAACTCTGGAGCCCTCTCCTTCAATCTATCTATACCTCATCCTACAACTTAAATTGCCTTAAGCTCACCGTGTCCAGACATTTTTACTCAAACATACCTTGAATTTGGCTGTTACTCTTTCAATTTGGGGAAGGACACTCATTACAGGCAGGTTTACCTTTTATCTCCTAAAGCCGCTGTCACACAAGCGATTTTTCCGTCAATTTTCCATGAGCAAGTGTTTTCTCGTTATATTTCGGGACTTGTTTGCACTGGTATCGGTAACTAGACTGAAAGTAGAGTATGTTAGGCAGTTGAATTCTGATAAAGTATAATTTTTGAAGCTGCCAGACCATAGTTGCTCTTAAAAATTGCTCGAAAACGGCTCGTGTGACTCCGGCTTTACACAGGTCCCATATCCAAGCTAGAATGTGTAGGAAAATCAAAAGTTAGTGCATGACGGAATACATACACAAATGGAGGTTTTGTAAATCACTAACTTTTAGCTCAATTCAAGAGGGTATGGTAAGGATAATAAAGAAGATAATAATTATTTTATTTAAAGTAAAGTATCTAGTTTTAATTGTTTACTGGAGGAGATGAGCAAAGTGTTTAAGGAAGAGATCTGTGCAGCATGTGAGGAGGTGTGTGGAGTAAGGAGAAGAGGGAGGGGAGTGAAGGGTACAGCATGGTGGACAGAAGAGGTAAAAATAGCTGTGGAAGAATAGAAGAAAGCATATAGAGAGTGGTTGGGTAGTAGAGAGAATGAAGATTTGGAGAGAGAAACGAGCGAGGTACGTGGAGAAAAAGAGAGTATAGTGAAGGAAAGTAAGAGAAGAGTAGATGAGGAATTTTTAAGGAATCTGAGTGTAAAATGGAGGAAGTGTAAGAAACTGTTATGGAAAGAAGTCAAGAAAGTTAGGGAAAATAGCAAGGGAAACAGTAAGGGTGTGAAAGATAAGAATGGGAGAGTGCTAGCCGAGAAGCAAGAGAAAGTCGAAAGATGGAGTACAAAGGAGTACAAAGAAAATCAAGTAACAACAGGTCTAGTGACCCTTCTAGGCTGCTTGTCCTCCAAAACACTGCGGATCAAGTTTCCAAACAGTGGTTTAGAGTGGGTAAGGGAAAATTGGAAAGGGAACCACTGTCCTAGAACTAATGTCCATGGCAGGACTATAGGAAGTTAGTAGGGGACAGATGGGTTAGTAACATAACACAGTTATAAGGATCTTTCGTATATCTGGAAAAAAGAGAGTAACATCTTAGCAATATATAAACGCAATAATCCTTTGATGAATCTGAGGGGGGAATAAAATAAAGTTATTAATTTACAAACGCAGTCAGTCACGGGTTTGATGCAAGATATTTGTCTAAACAAAGTTTAAAAGAATCAACGGTGCTGCAGTCTATAACGTCTCTGGGAAGCCCATTCTACAAGTTGACAACTCGATTGAAGAAGAAATTTTGAGATTTGTGTGAGTTAAAAGATTTACCAATAATTTTGCAACCGTTTCCCCACGTGTAATTAGACTGGTCGATAGTGAAGTACTTGCTACAGTTCATTTTGTCGATGCCTTTGTTGATTTTGAACACTTGAATTAAGTCGCCTGTTAATCTGCGCTGGGTTAAAGGAAATAAGATTTAATTCTCTAAGCCGCTCCTCGTATGGTTTGTTCTTTAGGCTAGGTATCATTTGGGAGTACAGTACTTCAACGAATTGCTAAATGTAAGAAATGAAGCGCCAGCAAACATAGTTGGATAGGGTATAGGAGGGAGAAGAAGAGAAGTAGTGGAGCAGGAGGTGGGGATCAGGTGTTCCTTTTCGCACTTTCCAGCACATCTACCTCCACACCACACCTCCTTCTTACTTCCTCATTTGTCTGTCTATCCCTCCATGTAGCTCCGCACGCACTTCTCAAGTAACTCATTTCTACCCCTCTCACTCTTGGTCTGAGTCTCTCCACCAACGTCCATGCTTTGCTTCCGTAAGTCAGTGTCGGGATTACCACACTGTCATACAAGAACTTCTTCACTTCCATACTGACCACCCTATTTCTTGTTACTGCTTTCAGCGTTCCTACAACCCTCTTCCCCTGTTGCACCCTCTCCCACACTTCTTCATCCATAGTCCCATCTTTACTCAACACTGCCCAGATACTTAAATGAGCTGACAATCTCCATAGCCTGACTGTTTACCTTCACCTTACACTCTGTGGCTTCACCCCTTTCGAAGACCATAACCTTGCTCTTCCCCGCATTTACCATCAGATTCTGTTTTTCGCACACTGTTTCAAACATATGTACCAGCCCCTGCAACTCCCATTCATTATTGCTCATCAGAACTATCATCAGCACACAGCAGTACAGGTACTCATTTCCCTCCCTTATCAGCGATACACCAACATCCACTGTTCTTCCTTGTATTTCTTTTATGACTCCATCCATATACAGTATACAGTAAACAACCACAGGGACATCACACACCCCTATTTCAACCCAACATTCAGATCAAAGAACTCGCTCTGTTCATTCTCCACACGTACTGCCGCCTTTGCACCCTCATACATGCTCTTCACTGCATTCAGCAACTTGCCATCTACTCCGTATATTCTAAGTACTTTCCACATACCTTCTCTATCCACTCTATCATAGGCCTTTGCCAAGTCCATAAAGGCAACATACAACCTTTGTTGCTTCTCCAAATATTTCTCCACAAAACATTTCTCTTCCCTTCCTAAAACTGCCCTGCTCGTCACCTATTCATTTCTCCGTTTTTTTTTTTTGAGAGAGAGTGAGAGTTATCACTCTCACTCTCTCAATCACTACCCTACTGTACACCTTCCCTACTACGCTTAGAAGACATATTCCTCGGTGGTTACCACACACTCCTCTTTCCCCTTTACCCTTATATAGGGGGACTATTATGCCTGTCTTCCAGTCATCAGGTGCACTCCCCTTCTCCCATGCTAGTTTGCACATTTTCCATACCCATTCGATCACTATCTCACCACCATACCTCAGCATTTGCCCAACTTCACTCTTTTCATGGCTTCACACACTTCTGACCTCGTGATTCCCACCTCCTCCTCCACTACTTCTCTTCTTCTCCCTCCCATACCCTATCCAACTATGTTTGCTGGCGCTTCATTCCTTACATTTAGCAACTCGTTGAAGTACTCCCTCCATCTTTCGACTCTCTCTTGCTTCTCGGCTAGCATTCTCCCATTCTTATCTTTCACACCCTGACTGTTTCCCTTGCTACCTTCCCTAATACTTTCTTGACTTCTTTCCAGAACAGTTTCTTACACTCCCTCCATTTTACACTCAGATTCCTTCCAAATTCCTCATCTACTCTTCTATTACTTTCGTTCACTACTCTCTTCACCACTCTCTTTTTCTCCACGTACCTCGCTCGTTTCTGTCTCTCCAAATCTTCATTCCCTCTACTACTCAACCACTCTCTATATGTTTTCTTCTTGTCTTCCACAGCTATTTTTACCTCTTCTGTCCACCATGCTGTACTCTTCAGTCTTCACTCCCCTCCCTCTTCTCCTTACTCCACACACCTCCTCACATGCTGCACAGATCTCTTCCTTAAACACTTTGCTCATCTCCTCCACTTCCTCCATACCTCCAGGTCAAACCTACCTAGTCGTCTTTCCACTGCTCTCCTGTAGGCTACTCTTCCCTGATTTCCTCCTCCTATAGCCTCTCCACCCTCCTCGCCATTACACCTTCCTCTCGCCTCCCTCCAGCTCTCCTCACCCATTTCTTTTGTATCCTAATTTTAGCTACTACTACATAATGGTCAGACAGACCCCCTCCTATACACCCTAGCATCCAGCACAGATTTCTTCATTCGTTCATCCACTAATATATATAATCAATCAGTGCCTTTCGTTTCACCACTGTCTTATCCTTATCCTTCTTCCTCCTCTCCAACGTAGGTTAAAAGTAACTTCACCAGACTATAGGTTTGAGTCCCGAAGGGAAGAAGGAAAACCTAATATTTAGTAGTGGCCCCGGAATCATTGATGATGTGCCTTACGAATGGTATGGCCAATCTTTGAAGTCTAGGCTTGCCGTTCAAACAACCCACCCATGAGAGTCAAAATACGATTGCCACACATCGTGAGCGAAACGCTCTTAAATATAACAAATCCACTCACGGACTCGTCCTTATGATGTGGGTACCACTACTAGAAAAACCAGTAAAAAAATAAAAATATTAAAGCATTAAACATGATCCAGCATAATGCGCTTCCCAGGCGTTTGCTGTTTGTTCTGTGCGTCATCCCGCTCTTATCGAGGCGCTTATATGTCCTTCACTGATATATCAAGATTCTTACTTAATACAGCAGATGAATGGGAAGGGGATGGAGGGAGGGAGGGCAGAAATCGTCAATGATTCCGGGGCCACTACTAAATATTAGGTTTTCCTTCTTCACTTCGGGACTCAAACCTATAATTTATTAGTGGCCCCTCCATCATTGACGATGCGCCTGATGTCACAAGTCTGGAGGGGGACATTCATTGAGAATATCAGAACCACTAACATATTACTAAGGTCAAGCTAAACACAAAACGAGATCAACAGTTTAATAGAAATGAGAAAGGTGTACAGGCGGTGTTTATTAAGGGTTAGCCTGTGGGATGTAATCTTTACGTTTGATAGAACAGTTGCTTACACCACCCATAAACTAAACATTTTAGCCTATGATATATATATAATCAATATTCTTAATACTATAAAATACTGATATAAAATTACGAACTTGGAATTAATTAACCAGTCGTATAACAGGTACTCTATTAACAAAATAGTTTGTACTATGCACTTATAAATATTCTTAAGATTAATAAGTACAAAACATGAGTACTTTTATTGCAAACATTTGAAGTACTTTCAAAATAAAATGTTCCTGACTAGACTGTCTTAAGTCCTAGGAATAGGTTATCACATGAACCTTGTCTTACTTTCCCAGTGTATCACATAGGAGGCAGACAGTGTATCACATAGGAGGCAGACAGTGTATCACATAGGAGGCAGACAGGAGGTCTTAGCTAGAACACCTCCCCCCCCCACTTTTCTTTGGACAAGGATCATAGCTTAAAAAACTAGACTTTCTGCCTAAGAGCTACACATGGTAAGTTTGCTTTCATGAGATTCACGGACAGGTATCGCGTGATGAACGTATGATTAGAGGACCATAAGTTCGTCCGTTGCATGTCATCCAGAGAGTAATTCTTAAGAAATCAGAGCGATGCTGCCCATTTTATCACATCGTGTGCCTGCCCAAGAGCACCTGGGTTACTCTCTCTGATAACCTCCACTAATAAAGCCGCCGTCGCTTTGTGAGGTATCTACCTGTCCGCGAGACCCAGAGGGACCCGGCCTGAGTTGGTCGTGATCCCTGCATAAAATTAATAAGCTTGAGGGCTGGTACCTCAAATTCGGTAAATAAACGATCAGCGTGCTCGGTCTTCGCCAAATTAGGTGTAGGAGCTATATGGACACTCGTATCACGCCTAGAGAACCTAAGGCAAGAGGGTTCAGAGTTCACCGCAGCCAACTCCGATGCCCAGTTACCCCTTGGCCAGGGCCATAAGGAAAAACAGCCTTGTTATACTCTAACTCTAAAGGGGGATTGTGACAATACCTAAAGAGTGAAGTAGAGTGAGGGCCCATTTCACCCTATAAGAAGCCTCATGACTACACAGTAAACTAATAATGAGCTAGGAAATAAAACACACATGGGAGCCTCGCCTTATCACAACGAGGACTCCGCCTAACACGTTTACTATAGACCCTGAAAAACAGTCTCCAGGGCCCGCATTTAACACTCACAGCCTACACAAGTTGATAAGCTACCTGACCTCAGCACATAACATGTACAAATGAGCAAAGACTCACGATAAACGAGGGGAGGTGACGAACAAGGGAGGACAGGAGCACCGGGGACACACGTCCGTTTCAAGCGGGCCCGAGAGGATTAAGGAGGAGCAAACGCTTCAAGGAGGAAAGCGAAGCGTACACAAACAGCAGATGCATGAGAAGCGCAACGCTAAGATCAAAGTTTAATCTTTTTATTTCATTATTTTTTACTATTTTTTTCTAGTAGTGGTACCCACATCATATAGGACGAGTCCGTGAGTGTTTTTTTAACCCTTAAAGATCGGGGGCGGACTTACAGTAAGTCCGCCTCCAATTTGCAGCAAGTTAGGACCATTATTAAGGCTTTTAAAGGGTTAAAATAGAGTGCAAATGGCCGGGAGCACAGCGGGCCAGACAGCTGACTCCCAGGGCTTACCGCCGCCCAGTAACTCATGTTCCCTGTGTTCTCGAGAGGCTGGCAGTGTAGCCAGTAGTGAGCATAGCTGGGAAAAATATGCCGCTATACGCTAAACTCCCATGTTACTGGTACCACTGTATGAGAACCACGAGTGCTACGTAGCTCGTTCTGGTCTCATTTTTAAGCTTTTAGCGCCTAGTTTTTTGCTGAATACATTTCTTTTCATGCAGATACTTGATTGATCATTCAGGAGGGCCTGAATATGCCCAAATAAGCCCAAAACCCCCCGCTAGACAAGGGTTAAGAGTGTTTCGCTCACGATGTGTGGCAATCGTATTTTGATCTCTCCCGGGCGGCGGGAAGTTTGAAAGGCAAGCTTGAGTTCAAAGATTGGCCATTACCAACGTTAAGGCGGATCGTTAATGATGAAGGGGCCACTAATAAATATACAGTATATATATATATATATATATATACCGGTATATACAATATATACAGTATATACTGTATATGCGGTATATACTGTATATATCCATTTCTCAGAAATCTCCATCTTAGGAGATTTCAACGTTCACCACCGCCAATGGCTCTCCTCTCACACTACTGATCCACCTGGTGAACAAGCCTACGTCTTTTCTATCCTAAATGACCTACAGTAGAGCAGTTAGTTCAGCAACCCACCCGTATCCCGGATCGCATCGGAGATCGGCCCAACATTCTTGACCTGTTTCTAACTTCTAACCCTTCTTCTTATACTGTCGATCTTTTCTCTACTTTGGGCTCCTCCGACCATAAACTTATCTCTGTCACCTGTCCTATCTCTCCAGTACAGCCACCCGATCCTCCTAGCCGGCGGCGCTTGTGGCACTTTGGCGCTGCCGACTGGGAGGCTCTTCGGCAGTACTTCTTTGATTTCCCATGGAATGATTTCTGCTTCCATGGCCGAGGACCCTCGGAGAGTGCTGAACGCATTACCGAGGTAATCCTATCGGGCATGGAAGCATACATTCCATTCTCTTTCTCTCAGACTAATGCTAAAAAATCTTGGTTTACTCACGCCTGTTCTACTGCTGTCCGCAATAAGGAGGAAGCATTCAAACGGTACCGACGCCTTAAAACTCAAGACTCTCATTCTTCATATGTTTCTGCCCGGAATCAAGCCAAATCTGTTCTTCGACTTGCCAAACACTCTTTCATCAATAATAAATGCACTGAACTATCCAACTCTGGTGATGGGCTGGTCTATCAGAGTGAGAACTGAGCGATCTCTGCCATACCCATAGCTTACTCTGACTGTTCCTTTTACTTTTATATTTTCTAGATCTCAAGTGACGGCGTCTCTTCCGTGGATTGACCTCCCAGTCTACCTAGATTGGAAGCCAAAGCGTCACATTTTTTCCTTTGCCCCTCAACTTTCTCTTTAATTGCTGAGGGGCACAGGGCCTTGGGTGGGGCTTTGGTTTCCTGGCGTTTCCGCACTCTCCTCAGCTCCCCGCCATGGAGTGGCTTCGGTCACCCGGGCTTTGTTGTGGTCGGCAGTGGGGATTCTGTGGGGGCGCACAGTTATGGCCTTGGCCTGCTCGGGGCCTTGGGGCTGTTCGGCCAGGCAGCTTGGGGAACAACAACAACAACAACAACTATCCAACTCTAGCTCTTCCCAAGCTTTCTGGCATCTAGCCAAAAACCTCTCCAACAATTTCTCTTCCTCGTCTTTCCCTCCCCTTTCCCACTCTGTTGGCACAACCATCACTTCTTCCTCTGACAAAGCTAAACTCTTCGCTCAAACTTTTGCTAGAAACTCCACCTTGGATGATTCCGGTGCTATTCCTCCCTCTCCGCCCTCCTCTCTCTTACTTATGCCTAATATCCTAATCTCTTCTAAAGATATACTTTCTACCCTCTCTGGGCTTAACACTAATAAGGCGTACGATCCGGACGGTGTTCCTCCTGTTGTTCTCAAAAACTGTGCTTCCGTGCTGACTCCCTGCCTAGGCAAACTCTTTCGTCTCTGTCTATCCTCTAACGTCTTCCCTTCATGCTGGAAGTTTGCTCACATTCAACCTGTCCCAAAGAAGGGTGACCGCTCTCAGCCCTCCAACTATCGTCCAATTGCTCTTATCTCTTGTCTTTCTAAAGTTTTTGAAACTATTCTTGCTTCCAAATTTCTTAAGCATTCTCTTCTCATAATCTGCTCTCAGATCGCCAGTATGGCTTCCTTAAGGGTCGCTCTACTGGTGATCTTCTTTCATATCTTACTAACTCTTGGTTATCCTCCTTTCGGGACTTCGGTGAGACTTTTTCTATTGCACTAGACATATCGAAAGCCTTCGATAGAGTGGCATAAATCTTTAATTTCTAAACTACCCTCCTTCGGTTTCTATCCCTCCATCTGTGCCTTTGTCTCTAATTTCCTTTCCGGCCGTTCCATAGCTGCGGTTGTGGACGGCCATTGTTCACTTCCTCACCCTATAAACTCTGGTGTTCCTCAGGGCTCTGTCCTATCTCCTATTCTCTTTCTAATTTTTATAAATGATCTCCTTAACTGTACCTTAATTCCCATCCATTCATACGCAGACGACTCAACCTTACACTACTCCATTAGTTTTTCAGAACGCCCCAGCCAGCAAACCCTCAACGACAAACGTAATGAAGCCATAGAACTCTTAAATTCTGATCTAAATACTATTTCCAATTGGGGCAGAGAAAACCTTGTTAACTTTAATGCTTCCAAAACCCAATTTCTCCATCTATCTACCCGTCAGGATCTCCCAGCAGACTATCCCTTATTCTTCAACAATACAAAAATCAACCCTTCATCTTCTCTCAATATTCTTGGTGTCTCTTTTTCTTCTGCTCTCATTTGGAAGGACCATATTACCAGTCTTGCTAAGGCAGCCTCCCAGAAGCTGGGTGTGCTCAACCGCCTTAGGGGGTTCTTTTCCCCTGCACAGCTTCTTGCTCTGTACAGGGGCATAGTGCGCCCTTGTATTGAGTATTGTTCACATGTGTGGGGAGGTTCCTCTTACACCGCTCTCCTAGACAAAGTTGAAAGGAAGGCCTTTCGTATCATTAACTCCCATCCACTCACCAACTCTCTGCAATCTCTCTCTCTCCGCCGCAATGTTGCATCTCTCTCGCTATTCTATCGCTACTATAATAATCAGTGTTCCTCAGAGCTATCCCAGTGCATACCACCTCCTTTACGTAGGGAACGTGGTACCCGTCTTGCAACTCAATCCCACCCCTACTCTGTGCAACTCTCCAACCCAAGAGTGAAACGTTACTCTCAAACTTTCTTCTACTCAACAGCTGAGCTCTGAAACTCTCTCCCAGAATCAGTCTTTCCCTCTTCCTATGACTTAAATTGCTTCAAACTCCGTGTGTCCAGGCATTTTGGCTCGAACGTCCCTTGATTTTGGCCCTGTCACTCTTTCAACTATGGGGGAGGCACTCGCTATAGGCAGTTATGCCTTTTGCCTCCCTCAATCTCATAGGAAAAAAAAATATATATATATATATATATATATATATTATATATATGTATATATATATATATATATATATATATATTATATATATATATATATATATATATATATATATATATATATATACAGTGGAATCTCGTATCTAACGAATAATAGGTGCCGAAAATATCGCGTTAGATCCAGATTCGTTAGATATGAATACGTAAACATAAGTTAGGAGCATTATTAAGGCTTTTAAAGGGTTAAAATAGAGTGCAAATGGCCGGGAGCGCAGCGGGCCAGACAGCTGACTCCCAGGGCTTACCGCCGCCCAGTAACTCATGTTCCCTGTGTTCTCGAGAGGCCGGCAGTGTAGCCAGTAGTGAGCATAGCTGGGAAAAATATACCGCTATACGCTAAACTCCCATGTTGGTGGCACCACTGCATGAGAACCACGAGTGCTACGTAGCTCGTTCTGGTCTCATTTTGAAGCTTTTAGCGCCTAGTTTTTTGCTGAATACATTTCTTTTCATGCAGATACTTGATTGATCATTCAGGAGGGCCTGAATATGCCCAAAATAGCCCAAAACACCCCGCTAGACAAGGGTTAAGAAGGACCTATGTTATTACGAGGCTTTATTGAGATCGTATTTACCCCTTTGAGTCCCAGAGGTAGATTATTATATACCAAAGAAAATCGTCTAATGGTAACCAGAATGTGATGAAAATGACATCATGGGGGTGAAGGGGTTAATTAGCTCTATTAAGGCTACCGGCTTTTTTGTTCTCTTTCTCTACTTTTCACTCTTTCTCTGGCTTGTATCCATTCGGCCCTATTCAGCCAACTTTTAAGACGTTTGTCTACATCCAGGTGTCGATATCTTCCTGGCGAGCGATAGCGAGCCAGCATTGTATGGAGAAATCCGGCTTCCCCAGAGACATTTTTCTATCGAAAAATGTACAAATTTAGCTTGCTCTCAAAACAAAAATATATATATGCTGGCTCGCTACCGCTCACCAGGAAAATATTGACACCTGGATGGGGGTAAACGTCTTAAAACAGTAGGCTGAATGGATACAAGCCAAAGAGAGAGAGGGAGAGAAAGATAAATACAAAATGCGAGGTGGGTTCCCTTAACCCTTACAGTACCGGCGACGTCTTTTGTATTTTATTCTTGCCATATTTTAGAAGATGTTGCGCAGTTTAAGGAGGATCTGTGGTAGTAACAAGGATTAAGGGGAGGTCTCCACTTGAGGGATTGTTTTCTGGACCCCTTTCTCCCTCATGTTTAGCCCCATTGCTTTTGATATTATAAAACGTTTGCCCCATTAGTTTAAGCGATTTTAAAAACTTTCACCCCATATTAAGACCTTTCGTGCAATTCAGGTGTCTATTTTATCCTGGCGAGCGATAGCGAGCCTGTAATTTAAGAGGAATCGGCCTTCGGCCGGGACATTTTTCTACCGAAAAATGTACAAATTTATCTTGAAAGGGACTCGAGGGGGTGTAATTTTAAGCTTGATGGAGGTCTAGGGAACAAACTAAATACCTCCCCTTAAGTGAGATAGTTCCAAGGCTGTTAATTACTGGAGGACCTTTTTAAGCTGAATAAAACCATCTAATAGTAACCGTAACAAAGCTAAAAGGTCGGCACCGGTACTGAGAGGGTTAATTATGTGTGTATATGTATGTGTGTAGAAAAACAAATGTATAACTTGTTAACTATAGTCTATTCACTGTCAGTAGGCCAGACATCATGACCTCTATCCTCTGTAACTCAAAAACCACTAGAGTAATCGAGCTAATATGTCTACCATTTGGGAAGAGTCCGTCAAGGAATAGATGTGGATATTTACTGCCAATTTGCGTAATCGAGCTAATATTTCTACCATTTGGGAAGAGTCCGTCAAAGAATAGATGTGGATATTTTCATCCAATTTGCGTAATCGAGCTAATATTTCTACCATTTGGGAAGAGTCCGTCAAGGAATAGATGTGGACATTTACTGCCAATTTGCGTAATCGAGCTAATATTTCTACCATTTGGGAAGAGTCCGTCAAAGAATAGATGTGGATATTTTCATCCAATTTGCGTAATCGAGCTAATATTTCTACCATTTGGGAAGAGTCCGTCAAGGAATAGATTTGGACATTTACAGCCAATTTGCTCTGGCCCATTTTGAGTTACAGAGGATAGAGGTCATGATTTCTCGCCTACTTACAGCGAATAGACTATAGTGTGCAGCCTTTCTACAGAGTGGCGCTGCATCTAATGCAAGCACACAGGCTCAGATTAATATGCAAGATTCCAAACTGCATAATAAATCGTAGGCTTGTTCATATTTCTTTAACTGTCTTGATAGCGTAATGCATAGTGCGCGGAATTTCGATGTGAGTATCCTGGGTTCGAGTCCTCGGAGTGCCACATGTATTTGTTGATTTCATTAATTGAGTTTAGATGTGAAGTTGGTTGGTGTTAAGACATAATAATAAGGGCAGATTTCCATATGAGGGTTTTTTCTGGACCCCTTTCTCCCTCATGTTTAGCCCCATTGTTTTTTTAGATGTTTTCGATAACCGGGATAGGCCGGTTTGTCTGGCTCCCTTCTCCCTCGTGTTTATACTCCATTAGTTTAGCGATTTTATGACCTTTCACCCCATTTCTTTTGTCAATATTAAGATCTTTCGTGCCATTTAGGTGTCGATTTTTTTCTAGCGAGCTATAGCGAGCCTGTAATTTTAAGAGTAAACGGACTGTGGCCGGGACGTTTTTCTACCGAAAAATTTACAAATTTATCTTGAAGGGGGGTCTGTTTTTTTATTGTTTTTTTATCTTGAAGGGGGGTCTATTTTTTATTTTTTTATCTTGAAGGGGGATCTATTTTTTTATCTTGAAGGGGGATCTATTTTTTTTTTATCTTGAAGGGGGGTCTATTTTTGTTATCTTGAAGGGGGTCTATTTTTGTTATCTTGAAGGGGGTCTATTTTTGTTATCTTGAAGGGGTCTATTTTTTTATCTTGAAGGGGGGTCTATTTTTATTTGTTTTTATCTTGAAGGGGGGTCTATTTTTGTTTGTTTTTATCTTGAAGGGGGGCCTATTTTGATTTGTTGTTATCTTGAAGGGGGGTCTACTTTTGTTTGTTTTTATCTTGAAGGGGGGTCTAATTTTGTTTGTTTTTATCTTGAAAGGGGGTCTATTTTTGTTTGTTTTTATCTTGAAGGGGGGTCTATTTTTGTTTGTTTTTTTTATTTTGAAGTGGGGTCTATTTTTGTTTGTTTTTATCTTGAAAGGGGGGTCTATTTTTGTTTGTTTTTATCTTGAAGGGGGGTCTATTTTTGTTTGTTTTTATCTTGAAGGGGGGTCTATTTTTGTTTGTTTTTATCTTGAAGGGGGGTCTATTTTTGTTTGTTTTTATCTTGAAGGGGGGTCTATTTTTGTTTGTTTTTATCTTGAAGGGGGGTCTATTTTTTTCTTTTCTTTTCTTGAAGGGGGATATATTTTTTGTTTTGTTATCTACAGGTTGATGGAGGTCTAGGGTGGAAACTGTAAAATAATAAAAATATAAAAATAATAAACACATTAATACGGCCATCTGCCCTCAACGGTGTGTACCTCCACTTACCTGTTATAGATGACAACAGGTAACAGGTAACAGTGTATATTTCTAGCAATATTCGACAATGTTTATCCTTCAGGTCAGGTCAGGTGAAGGTATTGAGGGATAAGCCTTTACAACGGCACCTCGTAGCTTCTTTCTACTTTCCTATTTTCTGAAGAGTGTTGAGAGGGGAGAAGGGGTGTTGGAGTGGCTTTTTTACGTGTGTTATTAGTCTGTATACGTCGTGGAGGTGTAGCCACAGTTTAGCGGTTCCTGAGGACTGATCTAGCGGCTTTGGTAATTTCGCCCACAGCCTCCACCAGGGTTGCCAACGTCAGGATTTTCCCGCACACTTGGGCTAGTTTGGATCAAGGGGCGGCAACACTGAGTCCTGTCCTTCATCAACCAGTACCTAACCAACACCAGTGAGAGCAACAACTGCACCCCTTCCTTCCTGTACGATACCACGTTTACTTTCACTTGGGCGATTTTTGCATGTATTCATTATTTTCTAGTTTCCTCCCTAGACCTCCATCAAATTAAAAAAACAACATCCGTTAGATCCCCCTTCTAGATTAATTTGTAAATTTTTCTGTAGAAAAATTTCCCGGCCGAAAGCCGGTTCTTCCAACATTACAGGCTCACTATCGTTCACCAGGGAAAAAATCGACACCTAAATAGCACGAAAGGTCTACATATTGACGAAGAAATGGGGCGAAAGGTCTTAAAATCGACTAACTAATAGGGCAAACATCTTAACATCTGAAAACTAATGGGGCTAAACATGAGGGAGAAAGTGGTCCAGAAAACCGGGGCCGGTATCACACGAGAGCTATTTCCCTCAACATTTATCCTCAATACTGGTCTGGCAGCTTAGTAGGTCAACATTTAATATATTTCGGTCACCTAAATTCTTCCATCATCAGTCTAGTTTCCGATACCAGTGCAAAATACTCCATAAATGTTACTAGCAAAATATTGATCATGGAATGTTGACTATAAAAGCTCTCGTGTGATACCGGCTTTAAGGGGAGATATTATCCACTTGAGGGACTTTTTTTCTGGACCCCTTTCTCCCTCATGTCTAGCCCCGTTGCTTTTGAGATTTTAAGACGTTCGCCCCATTAGTTTGGCGATTTTAAGAACTTTCACCCCATTTCTGTCAATTTTAAGACCTTTCGTGCCACTTAGGTGTCGAATTTTCCCTGGCGAGCGATAGCGAGCCTGTAATTTAAGAGGAACCGGCCTTCGGACTGGACATTTTTCTACCGAAAAATGTACACATTTATCTTGAAAGGGGGTCAAGGGGGTTTAATTTTAATTTTGATGGAGGTTAAGGTAATAAACTAAAAACCTCCCCCTAACCATTACACTAGCAGGATGTTATTTATGGCTAGCATTAAACTATTTTCTTCAGCTTAGGAAGGATCTGCGGTAGTCGTCAGAGAGTTAGGTCAGGTGAAGGTATTGAGGTATTGAAGGTATTACAACGGCACCTCGTATCTACTTTCTACTTTTCCTTTTTTTTCTGGAGAGGGGAGAAGGGGTGTTGGAGAGAGAGGAAGCTGTTGGGGTGGCTTTGTTATGTGAAGTTTATGAGATGAGGAGAATATAATGACATAATACGTCCTGGACAACGGAAAGGGTTAATATTATTCTGGCCGTCATTAAGGGTCGCTTTTTTGTTTATCTTTCTCTCCCTTTCTCTTTGGTTTGTATCCATTCGGCCCCATTCAGCCTACTGTTTTAAGACGTTTACCCCCATCCAGGTGTCAATATTTTCCTGGCGAGCGGTAGCGAGCCAGCATATATATTTTTGTTTTGACAGCAAGCTAAATTTGTAAATTTTTCGATAGAAAAATGTCTCCGGCGAAGCTGGATTTCTCCATACAATGCTGGCTCGCTATCACTCGCCAGGAAGAAATCGACACCTGGATGGGGATAAACGTCTTAAAACAGTTGGCTGAATGGGGCCGAATGGATACAAGCCAGGGAAAGAGAGAAAAGAAGAGAAAGATAAAAAAAAGCCGGTGACCCTCCTTAATTAAGTCATTGTATTGAGCCAGTCAGAGTAAATGGTGAGTATCTGGTGTTATTGCAGGCTTGTTGTTGCTGAGTATCTGGTGTTATTGCAGGCTTGTTGTTGCTGAGTATCTGGTGTTATTGCAGGCTTGTTGCTGAGTATCTGGTGTTATTGCAGGCTTGTTGTTGCTGAGTTATCTGGTGTTATTGCAGGCTTGTTGCTGAGTATCTGGTGTTATTGCAGGCTTGTTGTTGCTGAGTATCTGGTGTTATTGCAGGCTTGTTGCTGAGTATCTGGTGTTATTGCAGGCTTGTTGTTGCTGAGTATCTGGTGTTATTGCAGGCTTGTTGCTGAGTATCTGGTGTTATTGCAGGCTTGTTGCTGAGTATCTGGTGTTATTGCAGGCTTGTTGCTGAGTATCTGGTGTTATTGCAGGCTTGTTATTGCTGAGTATCTGGTGTTATTGCAGGCTTGTTGCAATACTGGATTAACCCGTTCTGTACCGGCGACAGGTTTGTATTTGATTTCAGCTACATTTTGACGATTTTATGAAGCTTAACCCTTTGGCTGCGGCTATGTTTGGGCTATTTAGGGCATATTCAGGCACTCCTGAATGATAAATCAAGCATCTGCATTAACTGAAGTGTATTCTGCCAAAAACTAGGCGAAAATAGCTTCAAAATGACACAGAACGGACTCTGTACGTGGTCTGGTTCACCCGCAGTGGTGCCAGTGAAACGTGGGAACTCCGCTATTATGTAACACTCGCTCGCTTGGCTACACTGGTGAGAGAGACAGAGAGAGACCCGCGCGAGACACAGCCTAGCTCAGTGAGCTGCTCGGTGCTCTGAGGGTCGGAGGTGGGCCCCTCACGCTCCCGCCCACTGACACTCAATTTTTACGTTTTTTACAGGCTTTTAAAGCCTGGAAATTGCTGTAACTTCCCAAAACATTCCAGAACGTCACCCGCAGCGAAAGGGTTAAGAAGGATATGTGGTAGGTGGGAGGAATAATTGAGATAGTCTGTACTGAGCCATTTAATGAGTAGACGTCCTTCCTAAGCTGTACACAAATCGTTCAACAGTAGACGTCCTTCCTAAGCTGTACACAAATCCTTCAACAGTAGATGTCCTTCCTAAGCTGTACACAAATCCTTCAACAGTAGATGTCCTTCCTAAGCTGTACATCAATCGTTTAACAGTAGACGTCCTTCCTAAGCTGTACACAAATCCTTCAACAGTAGATGTCCTTCCTAAGCTGTACACAAATCCTTCAACAGTAGATGTCCTTCCTAAGCTGTACACAAATCCTTCAACAGTAGACATCCTTCCTAAGCTGTACACAAATCCTTCAACAGTAGACGTTCTTCCTAAGCTGTACATAAATCCTTCAACAGTAGATGTCCTTCCTAAGCTGTACACAAATCGTTCAACAGTAGACGTTCTTCCTAAGCTGTACACAAATCCTTCAACAGTAGATGTCCTTCCTAAGCTGTACACAAATCGTTCAACAGTAGACGTCCTTCCTAAGCTGTACATAAATCGTTCAACAGTTGCCAGAATATACTGAAAAGAGCATCACCGGTACAGAAGTGCTTAACCCTCTTAGACAGTTCAGTTGGTCCATAGTTTACTGGCAGAACTAAGATTATAGAACAGTGTATACCTGGGTACGGTTTATATTGACTCGAGGGGAGGATGACCGTTTTTCTGGACCCCCTTCTCCCTCATGTTTAGCCCCATTAGTTTGGAGACTTTAAGACGTTCGGCCCATTAGTTTGGCAATTTTAACACCTTTCGCCCCATTTCTTTGTCAATTTTATGACCTTTCGTTCCATTTAGTTATTGATTTTTTTCTTGACGAGCGATAGGGAGCCTGAAGTTTTAAGAGAAATCGGCCTTTGGCCGGGAAATTTTTCTATCGAAAAATGTACAAATTTATCTTGAAGGGGGATCTTGGGTTTTTTGTTTTAAGCTTGATGGAGGTCTAGTGAGGAAATTAAGAAATAAAAGAATGAATGACCAAACAAACGGTCTACCTCCCCTAAAGTTATAAGGTAAGTTTGGCAAACATGGTAAGTAACTGGCAACTAATAGTTAGAGACATATATACACTATATAAAACTGACTTGTATGACTTGTTTCTAACTTCCAACCCTTCTTCTTAAACTGTCAATCTTTTCTCTCCTTTGGGCTCCTCCGACCATAAACTTATCTCCGTCACCTGTCCTATCTCTCCAGTATGGCCACCCGATCCTCCTAGCCGGCGGCGCTTGTGGCACTTTGGCGCTGCCGACTGGGAGGCTCTCCGGCAGTATTTCTTTGATTTCCCATGGAATGATTTCTGCTTCCGTGGCCGGGGACCCTCGGAGAGTGCTGAACGCATTACCGAAGTAATCCTATCGGGCAATGGGCATGGAAGCATACATGCCATTCTCTTTCTCTCAGACTAATGCTAAAAAATCTTGGTTTTCTGCCCGGAATCAAGCCAAATCTGTTCTTCGACTTGCCAAGCACTCTTTCATCAATAATAAATGCACTGAACTATCCAACTCTAGCTCTTCCCAAGCTTTCTGGCATCTAGCCAAAAACCTCTCCAACAATTTCTCTTCCTCGTCTTTCCCTCCCCTTTCCCACTCTGATGGCACAACCATCACTTCTTCCTCTGACAAAGCTAAAATCTTCGCTCAAACTTTTGCTAGAAACTCCATCTTGGATGATTCCGGTGCTATTCCTCCCTCTCCACCCTCCTCTCTCTTACTTATGCCTAATATCCTAATCTCTTCTAAAGATGTACTTTCTACCCTCTCTGGGCTTAACACTAATAAGGCGTACGGTCCGGACGGTGTTCCTCCTGTTGTACTAAAAAACTATGCTTCCGTGCCGACTCCCTGCCTAGGCAAACTCTTTCGTCTCTGTCTCTCCTCTAACGTCTTCCCTTCATGCTGGAAGTTTGCTCTCATTCAACCTGTCCCAAAGAAGGGTGACCGCTCTCAACCCTCCAACTATCGTCCAATTGCTCTCATCTCTTGTATTTTTAAAGTTTTTGAAACTATTCTTGCTTCCAAATTTCTTAAGCATTTCTCTTCTCATAATCTGCTCTCAGATCGCCAGTATGGCTTCTTTAAGGGTCGCTCTACTGGTGATCTTCTTTCATATCTTACTAACTCTTGGTCATCCTCCTTTCGGGACTTTGGTGAGACTTTTTCTATTGCACTAGACATCGAAAGCCTTCGATAGAGTTTGGCACAAATCTTTAATTTCTAAACTACCCTCCTTCGGTTTCTATCCGTCCATCTGTGCCTTTGTCTCGAATTTCCTCTCCAGCCGTTCCATAGCTGCGGTTGTGGACGGCCATCGCTCACTTTCTCACCCTATAAACTCCGGTGTTCCTCAGGGCTCTGTCCTATCTCCTATTCTCTTTCTAATTTTTTTAAATGACCTTCTCAACTGTACCTCAACTCCCATCCATTCATACGCAGACGACTCAACCTTACACTACTCCATTAGTTTTTCAGAACGCCCAAGCCAGCAATTCCTCAACGACAAACGGAATTATTTAGCCATAGAACACTTAAATTATAATCTAACTACTATCTCCAATTGGGGCAGAGAAATCCTTGTTACCTTTAATGCTTCCAAAACCCAATTTCTCCATCTATCTACCCGTCAGGAACTCCCTGTGGACTATCCCATATTCTTCAACAATACAAAAATCAATCCTTCATCTTCTCTCAATATTCTTCTGCTCTCAGTTGGAAGGACCATATTACCAGTCTTGCTAAGGCAGCCTCCCAGAAGCTGGGTGTGCTCAACTGCCTTAGGGTGTTCTTTACCCCTGCACAGCTTCTTGCTCTGTACAGGGGCATAGTGCGTCCTTGTATTGATTATTGTTCACATGTGTGGGGAGGTTCCTCTCACACCGCTCTCCTAGACAAAATTGAAAGGAAGGCCTTTCGTATCATTAACTCCCGTCCACTCACCAACTCTCTGCAATCTCTCTCTCTTCGCCGCAATGTTGCATCTCTCGCTATTCTATCGCTACTATAATAATCAGTGTTCTTCAGAGCTTTCCCAGTGTATACCACCTCCTTTACGTAGGGCACGTGGCACCCGTCTTGCAACACAATCCCACCCCTACTCTGTGCAACTCTTCAACCCAAGAGTGAAATGTTACTCTCAGTCTTTCTTCTATTCAACAGCTGAGCTCTGGAACTCTCTCCCAGAATCAGTCTTTCCCTCTTCCTATGACTTAAATTGCTTCAAATTCCGTGTGTCCAGGCATTTTAGCTCGAACGTCCCTTGATTTCGGCCCTGTCACTCTTTGAAATCTGGGGGAGGCACTCGCTGCAGGCAGTTATGCCTTTTGTCTCCCTCATTCACATAGAAAAAAAAAAATATATATATATATATATATACCGTATATATATCACTCATCTGGTATGGGTGGCAGAGACTTTACGTAATGCCAATCCCATAACTATATTTAGACGATTTTATTCAGCTTGGGAAGGACGTCTAGCAATTCCAAGGCTACCGACTCTCTCCATTCATCCTTTTAGCTACCATATGTCCTTCCTAAGCTTCATAAAACGGTCTAAATGCAGCAGAGTTTAAATATAAAATACGACTCCGGTACAGAAAAGCGCTCGTGTGACAGCGGCTGTGGACAATAAAGAATAGGTTGTCTTTAGTTTGACACCCTGCACACGAAGTAGACGGGGTCTGTGGTTACTTAAGGGTTCTGCCGCCCATACCAGATGACTGCTATGTGCTGCTACTAATACATAACACCATAATATAAGGTCGGCAGGAGTCACCTTAACCCAGCCCACCTCGCTTGTTTTTATCTTTCTCTCCCTCTCTCTCTGGCTTGTATCCATTCGGCCCCATTCAGCCTACTGTTTAAAGACATTTATCCCCATTCAGGTGTCGATTTCTTCCTGGTGAGCGATAGCGAGCCAGCATTGTATGGAGAAATCCGGCTTCGCCGGAGACATTTTTCTATCGAAAAATGTACAAATTTAGCTTGCTGTCAAAACAAAAATATATATATGCTGACTCGCTACCGCTCGCCAGGAAAATATTGACACCTGGATGGGGGTAAACGTCTTAAAACAGTAGGCTGAATGGGGCCGAATGGATACAACCCACACAGAGAGAGAGAGAGCAAGGTAAACACAAGCGAGGTGGGCTGGGTTAAGGTGACTCCTCCCGACCTTATATTATGGTTATGTATTAGTAGCAGCACATAGCAGTCATCTGGTATGGGCGGCAGAACCCTTAAGCAACCACACACCCCGTCTACTTCGTGTGCAGGGTGTCAAACTAAAGACAACCTATTCTTTATTCTCCACACCCGCTGTCACACGAGCGCTTTTTCCGTCAATTTTCTACTAGCGAGTTTGCTCTCTTATTATTTCGGGGCATTTTCGCACTGTTATCGGCAACTAGACTGAAGGTAGATTATGTTAGGCGGGTGAATTCTGATAAAGTGTCATTTGTTAAGCTTCCAGACCATAATTGCCCGTAAAAATTGCGGGTGAATTCTGATAAAGTGTCATTTGTTAAGCTTCCAGACCATAATTGCCCGTAAAAATTGCTGGAAAAAGGGCTGGTGTGACTCCGGCTCATGTATAGCTGACATTTTGGTTTATAGTTGAACATATTGTCTTTGGAAGGGTTCCATAGGGATTGGACCCATACGGGATTGGGCCCACGGGATTGGAACTTAACCTAACCTAACCGGGCCCAATCCCGTGGTCACCCTTTGGAAGTGATATAAAGACCAGAACAATGCTAGTTTATGTTAAGGGGACAGTGGCTGTCTGTTTGCTCTATTAATTCATTTATTCATATATTTTTTTAGTTTCTTCCCTAGACCTCCATCAAGCTTAGAAAAACACCCCCTCCAAGATAGATTTGTAAATTTTTCGGTAGAAAAATTTCCCGGCCAGAGGACGATTCCTCCTAAAATTACGGGCTCGCTATCGCTCGCCAGGAAAAATTTGACACCTAAATAGCACGAAGGGTCCTAATATTGACAAAGAAATGGGGTGAAAGGTCATAAAATCCCCAAACTAATGGAACCAACGCCTTAGAATCTCCAAACTAGTGGGGCTAAACATCAGGGAGAAGGGGGTCCAGAAAAACGGTCTGCCTCCCCTTAATGTCTTGTATTCCTTCCTGGTCGTGGTTTAATACGGTATAATTATGGGCTGGACACTATAAGCTAACTAACTGGTCGTGGTTTAATACGGTATAATTATGGGCTGGACACTATAAGCTAACTAACTGGTCGTGGTTTAATACGGTATAATTATGGGCTGGACACTATAAGCTAACTAACTGGTCGTGGTTTAATACGGTATAATTATGGGCTGGACACTATTAGCTAACTAACTGGTCGTGGTTTAATACGGTATAATTATGGGCTGGACACTATAAGCTAACTAACTGGTCGTGGTTTAATACGGTATAATTATGGGCTGGATACTATAAGCTAACTAACTGGTCGTGGTTTAATACGGTATAATTATGGGCTGGACACTATAAGCTAACTAACTGGTCGTGGTTTAATACGGTATAATTATGGGCTGGATACTATAAGCTAAACTGGTCGTGGTTTAATACGGTATAATTATGGGCTGGACACTATAAGCTAACTAACTGGTCGTGGTTTAATACGGTATAATTATGGGCTGGACACTATAAGCTAACTAACTGGTCGTGGTTTAATACGGTATAATTATGGGCTGGACACTATAAGCTAACTAACTGGTCGTGGTTTAATACGGTATAATTATGGGCTGGACACTATAAGCTAACTAACTGGTCATGGTTTAATACGGTATAATTATGGGCTGGACACTATAAGCTAACTAACTGGTCGTGGTTTAATACGGTATAATTATGGGCTGGACACTATAAGCTAACTAACTGGTCGTGGTTTAATACGGTATAATTATGGGCTGGACACTATAAGCTAACTAACTGGTCGTGGTTTAATACGGTATAATTATGGGCTGGACACTATAAGCTAACTAACTGGTCGTGGTTTAATTCCCTTTCAGAATACGATGACGCATTTGTTGAGGGGAGGCAGGCCGTTTGTTGGGTCTATTAATTAATGTATTCATATTAAGTTTTAGTTTCCTCCCTAGACCTCCATCAAGCTTAGAAAAACATTCCCTAGATAAATTTGTAAAAATTTTCGGTAGAAAAATTTCCCGGCCGAAGGCCGGTTCCTCTTAAAATTGCAGGCTCGCTATCGCTCGCCAGGAAGTAATCGACACCTAAATGGCACGAAAGGTCTTAAAATTGACAACGAAATGGGGCAAAAGGTGTTAAAATCGCCAAACTAATGGGGTGAACGTCTTATAATCTCAAAACTAGTGGGGCTAATCATTAGGGAGAAGGGGGTCCAGAAAAACGGTCTGCCTCCCCTTAATAGAGCCCCCAAAACCAGCCGGTGTCCGGTTACTGGCATGGTAAGGTAATATATCTAGTAAGGCACAGCACATGTAGGTTAGGCATATTATATACCGCCGGAGAGCCCGTGCCCTTTTTCGAGCAATTTTTACGGGCAATTATGGTCTGGAAGCTTAAAAAATTGTAGTTAACCAGACTTCAGCCGCCTAACATTATCTACCTTCAGTCTAGTTGCCGATACCAGTGCGAAAATGTCCCGAAATAATACGAGAAAGAAACTTGCTCATGGAAATTTGACGGAAAAAGCACTCGTGTGACAGCGGCTTAATATACAAACCCGATATCAACACACACGACCTACTGTATGTACACTCACACGTACTAAAAGTTGCTCAGGGGTGGGTCCTTCCTTCCCCTACTCCACCCTGGGCAGGTGGAAGGGGGGAGTCGGGTCCAAGCCTACCCCCACCTTCCACCCTCAAACTATCCCCAACTCACCCACCTTCCTTCTCTAGCAGTTAGTGATTAGCGACGATTGTTTTCATGTATTGCACATTATTGTTAAACCATCATTGCACATGCTTATAATGGCCAACATTTAAAATATAGTAGGAATTTATTAATACAATATACTACATAGTTGCATTCTCAAAATAAGTGTCTATACACAACGTGGGTTACACGAATCTTGGCTGTAGTGGTCTTGTGCCTCTCTCTCTCTCTCTCTGCGTGTGTTTGTCTCTCTCATTTTACTACTTTCCACGATCAAGATTTAGGATAATGTGATTTGAATATAATAATACCGTAATTAAATCCAATCTCATACAGTATTCAGGATACGAGCTTCACCATTATTGCAATACACATCAACGTGCCGCACCTCTACGATCTTCTCCTAGGTTCTCAAATTACTTACACAGTCGGGCTTTTATATCATAAAAGGAATATCAATTGTTTCGTTAATCATTTCAATCAGTTTCTCCCATTTATTCAATACCATACATACTATAAACGGCCTTGTATTTAATCAAATGTGGCCTATACACTTTTTTGTTCAATCAAATAAATGTAGAATATTATACACTTTACGATCAAAGTCGGTGTTAATTTTTAGTAAGGTTTGAGTATCGACCCTTGAGTAGCAGGGCTCGCCTTCTCACTTCCCCCTTCTTTATCTCTACCTGTGAGCCCAGCTTCTCACCTCTACAAACCCCATCAACTCTCCTCTATGTGTATCGAATGCAGGCAACATTCATCACATACACTAATAAAGGGAAATATACCCCATTCAGACCCGTTATATCTTGATTGTAGAAAGTGTGCGCTATGAGAGAGTGTCAAGGAGTTACAAGGAATAGTTAGTTTCTCAAAGACCTTGCAGTCCATTCCGGAGAAATATTCGAAGTGGAATGAGATACATTGTTCAGTGCACTACACTCATTACAGAGTGCAAAATACTATCTACTGACTACTGTCTTCTTGAACTGCTCAATGAGGAAATGTTTACAACTTCTGAGAAAAGTTTGTTCCAGCTAGAACAGTTTTTACATGGGAAACGGTTTCCACAAATACTAGTGCTGAACCTTTTCAATTATAACTGCCAGCCATGGTTGCGTATTGTATTCATATTTAGGCTAAGCATTTTGCTATGATCCAAATTGTCAAACCCATTATATATTTTAAAAACTTAAATGAACTGACCTCGTATTCTGCATGTTAAGAGAGAGAGAGAGAGAGAGAGAGAGAAGCAGATCACTACAGCTGAGATTCGTGAAGCCCACGTTGTGTATAGAAACTAATTTTGAGAATACAATTATTCAGTGTATTGTATTAATAAATTCCTAATAAATTATATATGTTGGCCATTGTAAGAATGTGTAATGATGGCTTAACAATATTAATTTGCAATACATGAGAACAATCGTCGCTAATCACTAACAGCCAGTTAGATAAGGAAGGTGGGGGAGTTTGGGGGTGGAAGGTGTGGGTAGACTTAGACCCAACTCCCCCCTTCCACCTACCCTGGGTGGAGGAAGGGAAGGAAGGACCCACCCTTGAGCAACTTTTAGTACGCGTGAGTGTACGTGACATGGTGTATATCAGAGCCATGTACGTGACTTGGTGTACATCAAAGCCATGTACGTGATTTGGTGTAAATCAGAGCCATGTACGTGACTTGGTGTACATCAGAGCCATGTACGTGACTTGGTGTACATCAGAGCCATGTACGTGACTTGGTGTACATCAGAGCCATGTACGTGACTTGGTGTACATCAGAGCCATGTACGTGACTTGGTGTACATCAGAGCCATGTACGTGACTTGGTGTACATCAGAGCCATATACGTGACTTGGTGTACATCAGAGCCATGTACGTGACTTGGTGTACATCAGAGTCATGTACACTCACGCGTACTAAAAGTTGCTCAGGGGTGGGTCCTTCCATCCCCTACTCCACCCTGGGCAGGTGGAAGGGGAGAGTCCGGTCCAAGTCTACCCCCACCTTCCACCCTCAAACTATCCCCACCTCCCCCACCCTCCTTCTCTAGCTGGCAGTTAGTGATTGGAGGAGATTGTTCTCATGAATTGTAAATTATTGTTATACCATCTTTGCACATGCTTACAATGGCCAACATTTATTAATACAATATACTGTATAATTGTATTCTCGAAATGAGTCTCTATACACACATGGGTTACAAGAATCTCGGCTGTATTGGTCTTCTACCTCTCTCTCTCTCTCGCTCTCGCTCTCTCTCTCTCTCTCTCTCTCTCTCTCTGCGTGTGTGTGTCCCTCTCTCATTGCAATACAATCCACGACCAAGACTTAATGTGTTTTTTAAGATAGGCTAGTGATACCGTAATTAATTCCAATATCATACATTATTCAGGATATTATGTTTACCATTATTACTGTTATGCCCTGTTTTTCTACAGGTTTAACTTGGGTAATGTGAGTTCTAAATTGACTGGGTATATAAGGCTGCATGCACAATACAAGATATGAGGAATAGAGAACACAAAGAAACACATGGTAGCAAGTTACATGATCACGTTTATTGTTATACCACTGCAGAATACTTGTGTAAGACAATATAATAGAATTGAACAACACTAGCATAAGTGGATCTGGATGGAGCCTAGTCTCCCACTTCCAACGTTCAGGTATTAATCTTCTGATCACTGGCTTTGATTTCACAGGTTTATATACCGAAGACCATCAATGTTACTTATAGATTCATATTCACTGTTAGATTTATTACTGGTAGCTCTGGTGCACAAGTAGTTCACAGACTAGATTAGACACACGTATTTTTAGAGCACGGGAATTCTAGTTACCTCAGGGGGTACTGATCTAAGTTTTATATCCTTGTTTCAGAAATACATAGAACGCAAATCAGTGGGCGAACGTTAGATATCACTAGTTTTAATATCTGAATAAGGTAATTACGAGAGTCAAGGTCGCCTGTTAATTAAAGAGCACTGATCGCTTAGTACGTCCCAAATGGAATGGTTAAGTATGAATTACACTGGGCCAGGTCTTAGCCACTTCGTAGAAATATTAATTAGTGAATCTAAAACAGCACAGTAATATGTAGTACTGCTCAAGGGAATCTTGGGTAGTATCTGATGGGTCTGGTCCTGGTTATCTTGCGTCCATGATGTTGGGGGCTAACGACTGGTTCCGCGGCCGTCCAGGGGGGCCATATGTGTGAAGTTCTTCAATACGTGGGCAGGTCCTTCTATCCAAATCTGCCACGGAGTCTGCCGGTTCTGGGATCTCACTCCGGAACAACACAAGGGCAGAGCTAGAAATGAACTGCAGGGTAGTGACCCCTGGTTGGTGTCTAGCTTTCAACTGATTTGACTGGGGGCGGGAGTTAGATTTATAGGCTCGGTTCTGGACCCTGTAGACAGTAGGGATCTCGAGTCTTATGGACTTAATTGAGCTCTCAATAGATATGGGGACTAGGTAAGATGATATTTACAGTTGTGGCACAGGGCGATAGGAAGCCTTTATATTTTCATATAACTGAGCCTTAGTAAGAGGTACTATTTTGGCTATACTGGACGTATTTAGGGGAGAGAGACTGGATCTACTTTGCGAGGAGGATGGGGACAGCTGTGATAGGAGCGTCTCTCTAGATTGTTCAATCTTCATTCTATGGTATAGCTGAGGTGCTAATTTAGTGATCAGAGCATGCAAGAAAGGTAAATGGTTTATTGTGAGTTAATAGAGGTTAGTAAAGGTGTTAGTCATTTATGGTTAGTTCATCGATAGGAAGAATTCCTGTGCTACCTGGCAATGACTCGAAAGTCAAAACAGGGGCCAGGTATACCTCCGCGGGGGTGGGGGTCTCCCTCCTCGGGTGGGCAAAAAGGGGGAGCTGGGCGCCCTCTCTGATATAGTCGTCCGGCGGCTGTGGCTAGGGGCTTGCCATATCACCAGTGTTTGTAATAACCCTCTGTGTATGAGACAGATGTGAGTGTCTTTAATACCAAAACCGAAGGTGCCTTAGCTAGCTGGTTTTACTCGGCTGGTTGTTAATTGTAGGGTTTGCTGGATATGGTGGAGACTGGGTTGCTAACTCTGCCACATTTATCTGGAAGTATGACAATAGAAGTTAGTTACTGGCGGGGCGGCTAGCCTCGCACCGACGACCATTGGGTGCAGGGTTGTGAATGTGTTGTAAGAGAATAGATGGCATGCAAGGGGCTAGTAAAGTTCTAATGTTGTTCTGGCCTACTAAGTGAAGGTAGGCTGGATAGGAGTATATATATAAAAGGTTGGAGAGCGTTAGTAACGGACAATTCAAGGATCTTCAAGAGGTATGAGAGAGAGGCTAGGTCGGACAAGAGTCGAGAAGCGCGGGTGTCTTAATGAGAGGGGGGGGAGAGTTCAAGGGCTACAGGGAAATTTTGCCCCTAAGGTCCCTGGGCGTGGGGGTGGCATTAGGCTACAATTTATATGGAAGTTTGAAAAGGCAGTAGAATACGTTAGCCAAATGCTACCGGGGAATGCAACTATGGGGTGGTATATGAGTCTGGAAAAGATAGAGTTATGTGATCAGTCAGAGGGTTATGGATACTATTAGTTGGCCCTGGGAACTGCGTTTTCTATTAAATATAAAATACCACCCACAGCAGCAGTTCGTAGGGGTACTTAGTTATTGTTTCGGGGTACTTATGACAGACTGGTAACCAGGTTATCTTATACAATCTCTGGTTGGGGTAAGAGGTGTAAGACACGAAATAAATTGGCGTAGTGTGGGCTGTGGATACGAAGGAGGCAAGGGGAAGACGTATGACAATTGTGGAAAGTAAATGGAAAAAGGTGAACACAATGGCGGAGAAAAATACTTAACCTAAGGATTGCATACATAGATTTATGGGGTGATGGGTCTTCAGAAGCTTAGTCTGGCAAGACAAGATGTTAGGGAATGTTAATATTAATACTTAGTTACTAGAGGAGCAATGCAAGGGGCGACTGAGCACGGGTTACATATATCTATACTCGTCATGGAAAATGATATACGAGGTCTAGGGACAAGCGTGGGTGTTTGAACTTCTAAGATATATAACATCTACTTCTCGGATGTAAGAACATACATAGATATATTTATGGCTGTCTGATGTGTTGGCATTGGCTCAACGTCGGGACAGGCATGGGTGTTTTTAATATGAATGTATATTCCTGTTCATCATCTTTGTAGTTAGGAGTGTAGGACACGAGGGGGTTAGTGTACGTAAGGTGTGGAAAATGGTCAGTTTTAGAAAAGGTAAATGGGTGTGTCCTGGAGCTGTTTAGCCCTGCGGGCTTGGGCCTGGCTGAAATGGCTGGCTCGGTCGGCTGGTCCTTTCGTTCTGTGGACCTTTCCTTTGGTGTTTCTGTGTGGTGTTCGTTCATGGCTTCTGTGGTGGGCTTCTCGTTCTGGGGCATTTTAATTACCACACACATCAACTTTTCCCCTACGATCTATTCCTAGGTTTTCAAATTACTTACACAGTCGGGATTTTTTTAATATTAAAGGAAATGTCTAAAAGCAAATATTGGCTGGAATAGTGTTGCGACTATTGTTGATTGTTTCGTTTACCATTTCAATCAGTGTCTCCCATTTATTCAATACCATACATAGTATAAACGGTTTGCATTTAATTATATGTGGCCTATACACTTAGTTTTCAATCAATTAAATGTAGAACTCGATACAACTTACGATCAAAGTCGGTGTTAATTTTTAGTAAGGGTTGAGTATCGAGCCCTTGAGTAGCAAGGCTCGCCTTCTCACTTCCTCCTTCTCTGTCTCTATCTGTGATCCCAACCTCTCACCTCTACAAACCCCCAAATAATGCATAGGTTTAATAGATAGTTTTACCATCAAATCTTCTCTATGTGTATCGAATGCAGTCAACACTCATCACACACACTAATGCAGGCAACACTCATAATAATAATAATAATAATAGTTCTTAAAGCTAGCGCATGCTAAGCTAGCTAAGGATAGCTCAATAAGGCCGATTAGGCGTATTTCCATCGGGGTCCTGTACTACTACCCCATCCCTTTGCTCATGAGGGATGGTAACGACTCAGTGCTTGTGACAAATCTTTAATGCGCCGAGCGTGGGCGCGAACCCGGGCCTTCTGGGTGGAAGTCCGAGACGCTAGTCACTACACCAAGCGAGCCGCTTCACGCACACTAATGCAGGCAACACTCATCACACACACTAATGCAGGCAACACTCATCACACACACTAATGCAGGCAACACTCATCACACACACTAATGCAGGCAACACTCATCACACACACTAATGAAGGGAAATATACCCCATTCACACCCGTAAAATCTTGGTTGAAGAAAGTGTGTGCTATGAGAGAGTTACAAGGAATAGTTAGTATCTCAAAGACCTTGCCGTCAATTTCGGGGAAATTTTCGAAGTCGAATGTGAGATATTGTTCAGTGCACTACACTCCTTACAGAGTGTGCAAAATACTATCCACTCTTCTTGAACTGCTCTACCGAGGAAATGTTTACAACTTCTGAGGAAAGTTTGTTCCATGTAGATCAGATCCTAAATGAAAAACAATTTCCACAAATACTAGTGTTGAACCTTTTCAATTCTAACTGTCAGCCATGGTTGCGTATTGTATTCATATTTAGGCTAAATGTTTTGCCATGATCAACATTGTCAAACCCATTACCTATTTTAAACATTTGATTGAGATGACCTCGTAGTCTCAGTGTTGAGAGAGAGAGAGAGAGAGAGAGGTAGAAGACCAATACAGCCGAGATTCTTGTAACCCATGTGTGTATAGAGACTCATTTTGAGAATACAATTATACAGTATATTGTATTAATAAATGTTGGCCATTGTAAGCATGTGCAAAGATGGTATAACAATAATTTACAATTCATGAGAACAATCTCCTCCAATCACTAACTGCCAGCTAGAGAAGGAGGGTGGGGGAGTTGGGGATAGTTTGAGGGTGGAAGGTGGGGGTAGACTTGGACCGGACTCTCCCCTTCCACCTGCCCAGGGTGGAGTAGGGGATGGAAGGACCCACCCCTGAGCAACTTTTAGTACGCGTGAGTGTACGTGGCTTGGTGTACATCAGAGCCATGTACGTGACTTGGTGTACATCAGAGCCATGTACGTGACTTGGTGTACATCAGAGCCATGTACGTGACTTGGTGTACATCAGAGCCATGTACGTGACTTGGTGTACATCAGAGCCATGTGCGTGACTTGGTGTACATCAGATCCATGTACGTGACTTGGTGTACATCAAAGCCATGTACGTGACTTGGTGTACATCAGAGCCATGTGCGTGACTTGGTGTACATCAGAGCCATGTACGTGACTTGGTGTACATCAGAGCCATGTACGTGACTTGGTGTACATCAAAGCCATGTACGTGACTTGGTGTACATCAGAGCCATGTACGTGACTTGGTGTACATCAGAGTCATGTACGTGACTTGGTGTACATAGTGAGTCATATATGTAACTTGGTGTACGGTGGCGCTAATAAGTCATGTCCCAGCTGTCATTACATTTGGCTCGGTCTGTGCTGTATTAATGTCTGTCAGATGTTGAATAGTGTGGGTAAATGTAGGAACATGTTTGTATATTTCACTCGATATGAAGAAACTTAAACAGTAGGCTACCATAGTGCGGTTGGGAATATGAACATGATTAGATTAATATCCAGTATTCGAGAATGGATAATAAGTCGTAGGCGTGTGCATAAACCTTTAACCGTCCTGGTGGTGTAATGGTTAAGGTGGCAAAAATATGTGTGTGATAACCCGGGTTCGAATCCCGGTGGATCATATATACTTTAATTAATTTCATTGGGGGTGTGGTGGTGAGATTAATAAAAATAATAATATTGCTGATACCAATTATTGATCAAAACATAGTTGGTGCCGAGACATCACTTATTAGCGCGACCGTACATCAGAGCCATGTATGTGACTTGGTGTACATAGTGAGTCATGTACGTGTCTTGGTGTACATAGTGAGCCATGTACGTCACTTGGTGTACATAGTGAGTCATGTACGTGACTTGGTGTAGGCTACATAGTGAGTCTGATATTTCACCCCTTCTAAAATACCACAGGAACGAAAAACCTGAGAGCGAAACCTCCAACCCTAACGAGCCACAGGAACGAAAATCCTGAGAGCGAAACTCCCATCCCCAACGAGATCCCAGGCCCCTTTTCCATTCCCGATTTGGTCTCTCTCCCTCTCAATTCATTCCACATATTATACGTCTCTCAATCACAGTCTTCTAATATACAAACCACAATACTTTACTCACTGATATTCTTGATGTACCACCTAAGTACCGGTATGTATTTAATTAGGTAACCACCATACAGGCTATAATACTTTCATTGTGTAGGTTCGAGGCGATCTAAGAGACACCTTAACTTCCAATTCACACCAAATCAGATCGTGATTACGTCAGCCCTGTATTTAGTTATATAACAATCAGAGTCCCCCCCCAATTCTAGCAATTATATGTCTCTAACCTCCCGTTGTTTTATCCACTAACTATTATATTCCCAACCTTTAACCACGACTCTATACACCCGATAACCCTATGCCAGTTATTGTATTGATTTAGGCCTGTTAATTCGGATAAACTCACTATGACCAATCTGCAGACGATTATCAGGAGGGATGCAGGAAAGCTACCTCGTATCTCTCTCTCCATGACGAGTATAGATATATGTACCCAGTGCTCAGTCCCCCCCCCCCCCTTGCCTTGTTCTTCTAGTAACTAAGTGTATATATAATATTAACCGGAGATACCACCAGTATTGATACGACATAGCGGCACTATCCTTGTGTCGTATTGTGCCACATGCATACCAACCAGGTTTCATCATCTTATTAGGACGATGGCTATAATGTCGTCATTCATGCATGTATTCAATCCTTAGGTTAATTATCTTTTATCCGCCATTGTGTTCATCTCTTCCATTTACTTTTCCACAATTGTTATACGTCTTCCAATCACCTCCTTCGTATCCACAATCCACACTACTCTATTTTGCTTCGTGACCCTATGCTCAGTGGTACCCTGTTTTGGGTCATCCTGTCCGCTTATCCTTCACGCCCCGCTGCACACACCACCCTACCTGTTCGATCATAGGGAAATGCCACCCCTATGTCCAGCGTATTAAGGGTCACTATCCTAGGTCACGAGCGGCGGGGCGCCTAGCCTCAAACCACCCCCTTTACAATTCACAACCCTCCCCCACCTCGCGTATCCACTACCCCTCGTGTCCTACACCTCTTACCCGCCAGACTCTACCTACATGATGATGAACATGAATACACCTTAATTTAATACACCCATGCCCTGTCCCTAGGTTGAGCCAATGCCAACCAGTTCAGACAGGCATAAATCTATGTATGTTCTTCCATCCGAGAAGTAATATGTTAACCCCTTAAAATACCTTGTCTTGCCAGACTAAGCTTCTGAAGACCAACCGCCCCCATAAATCTATGTATGTTCTTCCATCCGAGAAGTAATATGTTAACCCCCATGTCATAATTGATAAGGAACTATGATACCCACGGGTACACCATTGTATATATAACCATTATTCCTGTAAGACCTAGACAGAGATAATAACTGAAGATGTTAGCCACCATGCAGTAACTCTAATTCTTACCCCAACCAGAGATTGTATAGATAACCCTTTTTTACCATTGCCTCGACACATATCTACCAGGAAACAATAACTAAGTACCCCTACGAACTGCCGCTTTCTTTGGTATATATTTCATAGAATACACAGTTCCCAGGGACAACTAGATCAGCAAGAAATCGTGTCAAATAATAGTGTCCATAACCCATCGTATTGACGAGTAATAATACACCATGTTTTTCTCTACTTTTATCCACAGTCAAGTGCACACCTACAGTTAACCTCCTCTTCCCCACAGTCCACATGATTCTATCCTTTCCAGACTCATATACCACCCCATATTGCTCATCCCCCGGTAGCGTTTGGCTAACATACCTTCCCTGTCATTAACCCCCAGGCTACGATACCAACTGTAGTCTAATGCCACCCCTACGCCCAGAGACCTTAGGGTCAAACTTCCACGTAGCCCTCCTTAACCCTCTCCCTCTCGTTAACCCCCCACGCTCCTCCACTCCCTCCTAACCTAGCCTCTCCACCATACCCCCTGAATATCCTTAACTTTTCCGTTACTAACATTCTCAAACCTTTTGTATATATACTCCTATCCAGCCTACCTTCCCCCAGTAGGAAGGAACACCATTAGAACTTTACTAACCCTTTGCATGCCATCTATTCCCTCACAACCCCTTCACAACCCTGTACCAAATGATCGTCAGTGCGAGGCTAGCCGCCTCGCCAGTGACTAACTTCTATTGCCATACTTCCAGATAAATGTGGCAGAGTTAGCAACCCAGTCTCCACCACATCCAACAAACCATGCAATTAACAACCCAACCAATTAAACCAGCTGGTCAAGGCACCTTCAGTTTTAGTATTACGAACACCCACATCTGTCTCATAAACAGAGGGTTATTACAAACACTTGTAATATGGCAAGCCCCCAGCCACAGCCGCCCGGACGACCATCACAGAGAGAGGATGCGCACCTCCCCCTTTTCACCCACCCGAGGAGGGAGACCCCCACCCATGCGGAGGTATACCTGACCCCTGTTTTGACTTCCGGGTCATTGCCAGGTAGCACAGGAATTCTTCCTATCAATGAACTAACCATGTATGACTAACACCCTTACTAACCTCTATTAACCCACAATAACCCATTAACCTTTCTTGCATACTCTGATAACCAAATTAGCACCTCAGCTATACCCTAGAACGAAGACTGAACAATCTAAGAGAGACGCTCCTATCACAGCTGTCCCAATCCTCCTCGCAAAGTAGATCCAGTCTCTCTCCCCTAAATACTTCCAGTATAGCCAAAATAGTACCTCTTACTAAGGCTCAGTTATATTCCATTATGAAGGCTCTATATAGCCATGTGCCACAACAGTAATCACCACCTTACCTAGTTCCCGTATCAATTGAGAGCTCAAATAAGTCCATCAAAACTCGAGATCCCTATGGCCTACAGGGTCCAAAACCGAGCCTATAAACCCAGCTCCAGCCCCCAGTAAAATCAGTTGAAAGAGACACCAACCAGGGTTGTTCACCAGAGTTGACCTCGAGCTCTATCATTGTTGATTGCTGAGAATTGAGTTCCAGAGCCGGCAGACTCCGTGGCAAATTGAGATAGAAGGACCTGTCCACGTACTTGAGAACTTCCTACATATGGACCACCTGGACGGCCGCGGAACCAGTCGTTAGCCCCCAACATCACGGACGCAAGATAACCAGGACCAGACCAATCAAATACTACCCAAGATTCACTCTATCAGTGCTACAGTGTTACAGTGCTATTTAGAGATTCACTTATTAATATTTCTATGAAGTGGCTATATCTTTGCCCCAGTATAATTCATATATAACCATTCCATTAGGAAGTGCTAAGCGTATCAGTGTTCATTAATTAACAGGCGATATTAACTATCGTAATTACCCATATATCCAGATATTATTACCTAGAAGTGAAACCCTAGTGATATCTAATGTTCGCCCACTGATTTGTGTTCTATGTGTTTCTGCCATAAGAATATAAAACTTACATCAGTACCCCCTGAGGTTACTAGAATTCCCGTGCTCTAAAATATGCGTGTCTAATCTAGTCTGTGAACTACTACTTGTGCACCAGAGCTACCAGTGATAAATCTAACCGTGAATATGAATCTATAAGTAACATTGATGGTCTCCAGTATATAAACTTGAGAATAAAGCCAGTGATCAGAAGATTAATACCTGAACATTGGAAGTGGGAGACTAGGCACCATCCAGATCCACTTATGCTAGTGTTGTTCAATTCTATCATTTGTCTTGCACGAGTATTCAGAAGTGTGTATATCAATAAACGTGATCGTGTGTCTTGTTACCGTGTGTTTAGTTTGTGTTCTCTATTCCTCATACCTTGTTTTGTGTATGCAGCCTTACAGTATATACCCAGTCAGTTAGAACCCACATTACCCAAGTTAATCCTGTAGAAAAACAGGGCATAACACCTTCTGTACCGGCAACGTCTTTTTAGCTTTATGTTGGTTACTATTAGACGATTTTATCCCGTTAATAAAGGGCCTCCAGCAATTACCAGGCTTTGAACTATCTCACTTAACCCTTTTTACTACCACAGGTCCTTCTTAAACTGCACAAAATCGTCTAAATGTATCTAGAATGGAATTAAAAAGACGTCGCCAGTACAGAAAGGGTTAACCCCTTCTAATCTTAATATCAAGTAATGCCACTTGAGAAAAACCTCATACAACCCAACCGGGATTCGAACCCTGGACCATGTGATCAACAAGAACTCGTGCTAACCACTACACCACATTGACCACAAAAGAGGTTTTTCTCAAGTGGCACTACTTGATAGAAAGATTATATGGTGACCGGTCAACTCAACCAGTAGACCATGTCAACCAGTAGCTCTCAACCAGTACCAAATCAACCAATACGGTTAGGTCATTTTGACTATTCTGTGTCATCCTGGTACTCTGCATCATCCAAATCAGCACAGCACAAACTTCAGGTCACTCAAAATAAAATGGTTAGGTTCATGCTGAACCTAGGACCCAGATCACATGTTGGCCAGGAACAATTTCAGTCACTAGGTATGCTCAATGTCTCTGACAGGGCCAAACAAATCAGGCTCACTAATGCCTTCAACATTTTCTATGACAGAGCTCCAGAGTATCTAAAGAATGATTTTGTTAAAGCAAATGAGAGGAGTGGACATAATACAAGAAACAGGATGTTTAATTTTAAGGTCCCGAGAATCCAAGGACAGGGTATAAGCACACATTCTTCTTCACAGCCATCAAAGACTGGAACGACCTACCCCAGTTGTTATGCCCTGTTTTTCTACAGGATTAACTTGGGTAATGTGAGTTCTAACTGACTGGGTATAGAAGGCTGCATGCACAATACAAGGTATGAGGAATAGAGAACATAAAATAAACACACGGTAACAAGACACACGATCACTTTTATTGATGTACACACTTCTATAGTTTTCTTGATGATGATTAATATGAAGCATAAGAAGATATGAACACTCGTACAAGACAAATGATAGAATTGAACAATACTAGCATTAAGTGGATCTGGATGGAGCCTAGTCTCCCACTTCCAACGTTCAGGTATTAATCTTCTGATCACTGGCTTTAATTCAACAGGTTTATACACCGAAGACCATCAATGTTACTTATAGATTCATATTCACTGTTAGATTTATCACTGGTAGCTCTGGTGCACAAGTAGTAGTTCACAGACTAGATTAGACACGCGTAATTTAGAGCACGGGAATTCTAGTAACCTCAGGGGGGTACTGATCTAAGTTTTATATTCTTGTATCAGAAACACATAGAATGCAAATCAGTGGGCGAACATTAGATATCACTAGGGTTTCACTTCTATGTAATAATATCTGGATGTATGGGTAATTACGAGAGTTAATATCGCCTGTTAATTAATAAACACTGATACGCTTAGCACTTCCTAATGGAATGGTTATATATGAATTATACTGGGGCAAAGATATAGCCACTTCATAGAAATATTAATAAGTGAGTCTCTAAATAGCACTGTAGCACTGATAGAGTGAATCTTGGGTAGTATTTGATTGGTCTGGTCCTGGTTATCTTGCGTCTGTGATATTGGGGGCTAACGACTGGTTCCGCGGCCGTCCTGATGGTCCATATGTAGAAAGTTCTCAAGACGGATCTCTTAGCGATCGTTGCTGGTTACACTCTTATATACCCTCTGGTTTCTAGACCTGAATCACAGATATTAGGATCTTCCTGTCAATCTGGATCGGAATTAACGCCAAGCGCATCTCACGTCGATCGCTCAGCTTCCCGGTCTGTATGAAGGTTATAAGGTGTACGTAGATTTCTTTTACGTGGACAGATCCTTCTATCTAAATCTGCCACGGAGTCTGCCGGCTCTGGAACTCAATTCTCAGGAACAAACAATGATAGAGCTAGAGGTCAACACAAGGGACCAGCCACTGTTTGGTGTCTATCTTTCAACTGATATTACTGGGGGCTGGAGCTCGGTTTATAGGTTCGGTTTTGGACCCTGTAGGCAATAGGGATCTCGAGTTTTGATGGACTTATTTGAGCTCTCAATTGATACGGGAACTAGGTAAGGTGGTGATTACTGTTGTGGCACATGGCTGTATGGAGCCTTCATAATGTGATATAACTGAGCCTTAGTAAGAGGTACTATTTTGGCTATACTGGAAGTATTTAGGGGAGAGAGACTGGATCTACTTTGCGAGGAGGTTTGGGACATCTGTGATAGGAGCGTCTCTCTTAGATTGCTCAGTCTTCATTCTATGGTATAGCTGAGGTGTTAATTTGGTTATCGGAGTATGCAAGAAAGGTTAATGGGTTATTGTGGGTTAATAGAGATTAGTAAGGGTGTTAGTCATACATGGTTAGTTCATTGATAGGAAGAATTCCTGTGCTACCTGGCAATGACCCGGAAGTCAAAACAGGGGTCAGGTGTACCTCCGCAGGGGTAGGGGTCTCCCTCCTCGGGTGGGTGAAAGGGGTAGGTGCGCGTCCTCTCTCTGTGATGGTCATCTGGGCTGCTGTGGCTGGGGGCTTGCCATATTACAAGTGTTTGTAATAACCCTCTGTTTATGAGACAGATGTGGGTGTTCGTAATATCAAAACCGAAGGTGCCTTGATCAGCTGGTTTAATTGGTTGGGTTGTTAATTGCATGGTTTGTTGGATGTGGTGGAGACTGGGTTGCTAACTCTGCCACATTTATCTGGAAGTATGGCAATAGAAGTTAGTCACTGGCGAGGCGGCTAGCCTCGCACTGACGATCATTTGGTACAGGGTTGTGAAGGGGTTGTGAGGGAATAGATGGCATGCAAAGGGTTAGTAAAGTTCTAATGGTGTTCCTTCCTACTGGGGGAAGGTAGGCTGGATAGGAGTATATATACAAAAGGTTTGAGAATGTTAGTAACGGAAAAGTTAAGGATATTCAGGGGGTATGGTGGAGAGGCTAGGTTAGGAGGGAGTCGAGGAGCGTGGGGGGTTAACGAGAGGGAGAGGGTTAAGGGGGGCTACGTGGAAGTTTGACCCTAAGGTCTCTGGGCGTAGGGGTGGCATTAGGCTACAGTTGGTATCTTAGACTGGAGGTTAATGACAGGGAAGGTAGGGTAATCAAACGCTACCGGGGGATGAGCAATAGGTGGTGGTATATGAGTCTGGAAATTATAGAATCATGTGGACTGTGGGGAAGATGAGGTTAGCTGTAGGTGTGTGCTTGACTGTGGATAAAAGTAGAGAAAAACATAGTGTATTATTACTCGTCAATACGATGGGTTATGGACACTATTAGTTGACACAATTTCTTGCTGATCTAGTTGTCCCTGGGAACTGCGTTTTCTATGAAATATATACCAAAGAAAGCGGCAGTTCGTAGGTGTAGCTTCGTTATTGTTTTGGGGTAGATATGCGTCGAGACAATGGTAAAAGAGGGTTATCTATACAATCTCTGGTTGGGGTAAGAATTAGAGTTACTGCATGGTTGCTAACATCTTCAGTCATGAGATCTGGCAAGATAGGGCAGGCGTAATGGTTGCACGATGGTGTACCCGTGGGTATTATAGTTTCTTATCAATTATGACATGGGGGTTAACATATTACTTCTCGGATGGAAGAACATACATAGATTTATGGGGCGGTTTGTCTTCAGAAACTTAGTCTGGCAAGACAAGGTATTTTAGGGTATGTTGATATTGATATCTTAACTTAGGGACAGGGCATGGGTGTATTAAATTAAGGTGTATTCATGTTCATCATCATGTAGGTAGAGTCTGGCGGGTAAGAGGTGTAGGACACGAGGGGTAGTGGATACGCGAGGTGGGGGAAGGGTCAGTGGTTAGAAGCGATAGGCAGGTGTGGTTTGGAGCTGCTTAGCCCTGCGGGCTTCGGCCTGTCTGAACTGGTTGGCTTGGTCCCTTCTCTCCTTCTTCCTTCTCTCACGCTGATCTATGGGGCGTCTGCTCTCACCTGGTCCTTTCGTTCTGTGGGCCTTTCCTTCGGGTGTTTCTGTTTCCGTTTCTTTGTTGTTCTCGCTCGTGGCTTCCGTGGTGGGCTTCTCGTTCTGGGGCATTTTACTAGTCAGTCCGTGAAAAGAGAACACTGTATTCCTTCAGACGTAGCCTGAAGGAGCACCTGAACCGGACAGCTGCGAGAAGGGAGCACCAAGCTTATGTCTACTACTAAATACGACATAAGAGATAGACAAACCAAACTGAAATAATTACTGATTATGGATTACTGATATTTACTATAGGATGTAAGGTATCTTAAAATAACCCCCTAGAAATACTTTATCAAAAGTATCTATTTCTTTATCCTCCCCTTTTCCCCAGCTAACCTAATCCCACAAGGACCCCAATGGAAATACGCCTAACGGCCTTATTGGCTATCCTTAGTTGGAATTATGCAGGGCTGGTACATGTCATATTTGTAACATACTATGTGGTACCAACTCTGTAAATTGCTAACTGAATAAATATTATTATTATTATTATTATTATTATTATTATTATTATTATTATTATTAATATTAATATTATTATTATTATTAGGTTAGGTTAGGTTAGGTTAGGTTAGGTTAGGTTAGTACTATATATTGGCACTGGTTTGGTTGGTCTGGGTTAATTTGGCACTGGTTGAGAGCTACTGGTTGAAATGGTCTACTGGTTGAGATGACATGGAACCCTTTCTAGAGTCCTAGACAGATCCTTGGTAACAGCTGTTGCCAGGTTGCAAGACCTCTTTTGTGGCCAGTGTGGTGCAGTGGTTAGCACGAGTTCTTGTTGATCACATGGTCCAGGGTTCTTAACCCTTTCTGTACCGGCGACGTCTCCAGCTACACAGTATGTAGGTGATATTGTACAGTATGTAGGTGATATTGTACAGTATGTAGGTGATATTGTACAGTATGTAGGTGATATTGTACAGTATGTAGGTGATATTGTACAGTATGTAGGTGATATTGTACAGTATGTAGGTGATATTGTACAGTATGTAGGTGATATTGTACAGTTTAAGGGGAGATTTCCACTTGGGGATTATTTTCTGGACCCATTTCTCCCTCATGTTTAGCCCCATTGCTTTAGATATTTTAAGACGTTCGTTCCATTAGTTTGGCGATTTTAAGAACATTCGCCTTATTTCTGTCAATTTTAAGACTTTTCGTGCCATCTACAGTAGGTGTCTATTTTGTCCTGGCGAGCGATAGCGAGCCTGTAATTTATGTACTGTACATTTTTCTACCGAAAAATGTACAAATTTATCTTGAAAGGGGGTCTAAGGGGTGTAATTTTAAGTTTGATGTTTCCACTTGAGGGATTTTTTTTCGAACTTCCTTCTCCCTCATGTTTAGCCCCATTGCTTTTGAGATTTTAAGACGTTCGCCCCATTAGTTTGACGATTTTAAGAACTTTCACCCCATTTATGTCACTTTTAAGACCTTTCGTGCTATTTAGGTGTCGATTTTTTCCTGGCGAGCGATAGCGAGCCTGTAATTTAAGAGGAACCGGGACATTTTTCTACCGAAAAATGTACAAATTTATCTTGAAAGAGGATCAAAGGGGGTGTAATTTCAAGCTTAATGGAAGTCTAGGAAACGCACTAAAAACCTGCCCTTAAGGGGAGGTCTCCACTTGAGGGACTTTTCTCTTGATCCCTTTCTCCCTCGTGTTTAGCCCCATTGCTTTTGAGATTTTAAGACGTTCATCCCATTAGTTTGGTGATTTTAAGAACTTTCGCCTCATTTATGTCACTTTTAAGATCTTGCGTGCCTTTTAGCTGTCGATTTTTGCCTGACGAGCGATAGCGAGTCTGTAATTTAAGAGGACCCGGGACATTTTTCTACCGAAAAATGTACAAATTTATCTTGAAAAGGGGTCTAGGGGCTGTAATTATAAGCTTGATGGAGGTCTAAGGAACAAACTAAAAACCTCCCCTTAATGTTGTGGTTTTACTATTGTGTTTAGTTTCCTCAATAGACCCCCATCTAGCTTATAGAAACACTCACCCAAGATATTTGTCGATAGAAATATGTCCAGACTAAAGGCCGGTTCCTCTTAAATTGCAGGCTCGCTATCGCTCGTCAGGAAAAAAAATCGATACCCAAATGACACGTAAAGTCTTCATATTGAAAAAGAAATGGGACGAAAGGTCATAAAATCGGCAAACTAATGGGGCTAAACACGAGGGAGAAGAGGGACCATAAAAACGACCCATCTCCCCCAGGGGGTAAGGGGGCCTTCATCTTATGGTGGAGGAAACAAAGAATATGCCCCACGCATCCTACTGCGTGTCGTACAAGGCGACTAATAGGGGGAATGGGGGTAGATTGTAGGCACCAATCGAACAGGGCTATATCCAGGAGAGGCTGTAGGCATTTGATAAGGAGTCGCTGGAACTCCTGTTTCATTTGCTTGGCCTGTCTTACTGTTTCCCTTTGTGCCTCACTTACACAGAGAGTAATCCAGCTAGTTCTCACAAACACCTCCTCTTCCTATCCACTTCACTACACTAAACATGCACACCACACTTGCATTCTTCCACACTAAATGTGTGTTTTTTTTTTGTTTTTTTTAATGATGAACATACGCCCAGCCTCGGAGCCCCCGGGGGGGGGGGGGGGGGGGGGTCATAAATGCCCCCACACCTGCCCGACCTTCCCCTGACAACCCCTCAAGATTACATGGACCTCGGCCTGTTACTCTTTCTATTAACTTTTGCAACATTCGTGGACTTTCCTCAAATTTTCCCTCTGTTGAACACCATCTTTCCTCCTACAAACCTGATCTTCTTTTCCTCACCGAAACTCAGGTGTCTGAAGCAACTGCAAGCAGCCCTTTCTCTGTATCCTCCTACTTTCTCTATCCTAGTTTCAAAGCCAAAGGTGGATGTTGTGCATACGTGCACAACAAATTCACTTGCTCTCGTGTTCCCAATTTCGACTCCTCTGAATTCTCAACTATATGGCTCAAACTTTCCTGTCATTTTCATACTAAATATTTCTGTGCTGTCTATCTTTCCCCTAACTCTACCGACTTTCCCAAATTCTTTTACTATCTAAAGTTATAAATTCTACAGTGGAACACATTCTATCCATTTCTCCTTTCTCAGAAATCTCCATCTTAGGAGATTTCAACGTTCACCACAGCCAATGGCTCTCCTCTCACACTACTGCCCAACCTGGTGAACAAGCCTTCGTCTTTTCTATCCTAAATGACCTAGAGCAGTTCAGCAACCCACCCGTATCCCGGATCACCTCGGAGATCGGCCCAACAATCTCGACTTGTTTGTAACATCTAACCCTTCTTGTTATACTGTTGATCTTTTCTCTCCTTTGGGCTCCTCCGACCATAAACTTATATCTGTCAACTGTCTTATCTCTCCAGTACGGCCACCCGATCCTCCTAGCCGGCGGCGCTTGTGGCACTTTGGCGCTGCTGACTGGGAGGCTCTCCGGCAGTGCTTCTTTGATTTCCCATGGAATGATTTCTGCTTCCGTGGCCGAGGACCCTTGAGGAGTGCTGAACACATTACCGAGGTAATCCTATCAGGCATGGAAGCATACATTCCATTTTCTTTTTCTCAGTCTAATGCAAAAAAATCTTGGTTTACTCACTCACCAACTCTAGCTCTTCCTAAGCTTTCTGGCATCTAGCCAAAAACCTCTCCAACAATTTTTCCTCCTCGTCTTTCCCTCCCCTTTTCCACTCTGATGGCACAACCATCACTTCTTCCTCTGACAAAGCTTAACTCTTCGCTCAAACTTTTGCTAGAAACTCCACCTTGGATGATTCCGGTACTATTCCTCCCTCTCCACCCCGCTCTGCCCTACTTATGCCTAATATCCTAATCTCTTCTAATGATGTACTTTCTACCCTCTCTGGGCTTAACCCTCCAGCTTCGGGCTCTTTAACACTCACGTTCTTGACGCAATTTTGAGCCTATTAGGGATACTTTAAAGCCTTTGTTACCATCAGGGGTATTTAGAAACCTTTAGTTTAGTTACTTCAACCTCTGCAGTTGTCTTTGAGTGAGCTGTGGGCAGAAAACTAATTTTGGAGAGGTAATTATAAGAGCGAGAGAACTCTATTTATTATTGCTAATCTGGCAACCTCTGCATCATAAAAACGTGACAGGGTTAAATACTCCCGCCAAGCCCGAACCTGGGTAAAATATGGAATTATCGGGATTTTGCTGCAATTTTGTATACACGAAAAAATGGCCGAGCCTAGCTTATATATACAGTATATTCGTTGTTGTCTTGCTTCTGGTGAAAACTAGAAGTCACTAGACCAAGTGGTTCAGTTTTTATGATAAAAATATTTAGGTTAGTAAGGAGGACGAAAGGCTAGATTGCAGTGTTTACCTCCGATTTTCGCCATTTATCGATGCTCAATCTCTGCAAATAAACGGCCTAACCAAGTTGTTATGCATACCAGAGGTAGCTATGGTCGATGCCGTGTGATGGGTGAAGACTAGAACATTCTACATTATGTAGTTATTGTGTGAGGTGAGAAATAAAACGGCGAGTGAAGCAGGAATTCCGACCTTCGTCCGAATGCAGCGCCGCCGCTCTGCCGACCGCGGCTACGGTCTGTATATATTCGTTCAATAATTTATTATTGATTATTGATTATGGATTATTTATTATATATTAAGTAATAATTATATTGATAATTGATTATTGATTACTGATATATTTCACCATTGTAACCATTCCTAAGTCACTGTCGTCTGGTTTCATACATGGTTTGGGACTAGGGAAAATCAATACAAGCTTACGTAAGGCTTGCCTTCAAGCAGTAGTCAGCTGACTGGCTGGCTGTGTGTTCTTGTTGTTGTTGGTTATACGGACGACCCGCCAACACAACAAAACTTTCTCTAGTGCGGTTTTAATTGGTTTTAAGCCTTAGATTAAAAGCAATGGATTTCAGCAGCCCATCCGGGTCTCAGAGAGGCAATAGCTAATGGGCTTCTGGAAGCCCAACCGGGAACCGAGGGTTAATACTAAGAAGGCGTATGGTCCGGACGGTGTTCCTCCTGTTGTACTAAATAACTGTGCTTCCGTACTGACGCCCTGCCTAGGCAAACTCTTTCGTCTCTGTCTCTCCTCTAACGTCTTCCCTTCATGCTGGAAGTTTGCTCTCATTCAACCTGTCCCAAAGAAGGGTGACCGCTCTCAACCTTCCAACTACCGTCCAATTGCTCTCATCTCTTGTATCTCTAAAGTTTTTGAAACTATTCTTGCTTCCAAAAAAGCATTTCTCTTCTCATAATCTACTCTCAGATCGCCAGTATGGCTTCCTTAACCCCTTCTGTACCGCTACGTCTTTTTAATTTTATTCTAGCTGTATTTAGACGATTTTGATCAGTTTAAGAAGGATTTGTGGTAGTAAAAAGAGTTATGTGAGATGGTTCAAAATCTATTAATTGCCGGAGGCCCTTATTAATCTGAATAAAAATGCCTAATAGTAGCCAGAATAAAGTTAAAAGGTCATTGCGGTACAGAAGGGGTTAAGGGTCGCTCTACTGGTGATCTTCTTTCATATCTTACTAACTCTAAGTCCTTTCGGGACTTCGGTGAGACCTTTTCTATTGCGCCAGACATATCGAAGGCCTTCGATAGAGTCTGGCACAAATCTTTAATTTGTTAACTACCCTCCTTCGGTTTCTATCCCTCCATCTGTGCCTTTGTCTCTAATTTCCTTTCCGGCCGTTCCATAGCTGCAGTTGTGGACGGCCATCGCTCACTTCCTCATCCTATCAACTCCGGTGTTCCTCAGGGCTCTGTCCTATCTCCTATTCTCTTTCTAATTTTCATATAATATGATCTCAACTGTACCTCCAGTCCCATCCATTCATACGCAGACGACTCTACCTTACACTACTCAATTAGTTTTCCAGAACGCCCCAGCCAGCAATCCCTCAAAGACAAACGTAATGAAGCCATACAACACTTATCTTCTGATCTAACTACTATTTCCAATTGGGGCAGAGAAAACTTTGTTGCCTTCAACACTTCCAAAACTCAATTTCTCCATCAATCTACCCGTCCGGAACTCCCAGCAGACTATCTCTTATTCTTCAACAATACAAAAATCAATCCTTCATCTTCTCTCAATATTCTCGGTGTCTCTTTTTCTTCTGCTCTCACTTAGAAGGACCATATTACCATTCTTGCTAAAGCAGCCTCCCAGAATCTGGGTGTGCTCAACCGCCTCAAGGGGTTCTTTACCCCTGCACAGCTTCTTACTCTGTACAGGGGCATAGTGCGTCCTTGTATTGAGTATTGTTCACATGTGTGGGGAGGACCCTCTCACACCGCACTCCTAGACAAAGTAGAAAGGAAGGCCTTTCGTATCATTAATTCCCACCCACTCACCAACTCTCTGCAAACTCTCTCTCTTTGCCGCAATGTTGCATCTCTCTCGCTATTCTATTGCTACTACAATAATCAGTGCTCCTCTGAGCTCTCCTAGTGTATACCACCTCCTCTACGTAGGGTACATGGTACCCGTATTGCAACACAATCCCACCCCTACTCTGTGCAAATCTCCAACCCAAGAGTGAAACGTTACTCTCAGACTTTCTTCTATTCAACAGCTGAGCTCTGGAACTCTCTCCCAGAATCAGTCTTTCCCTCCTCCTATGACTTAAATTGCTTCAAACTCCGTGTGTCCAGGCATTTTGGCTCGAACGTCCCTTGATGTTGGCCCTGTCACCCTTTCAGCTATGGGGGAGGCACTCGCTGCGGGCAGTTCTGCCTTTTGTCTCCCTCACTCACAAAGAAAAAAAAGAAGAAGAGTCTGTGGTAGTACAAAGGGGTAAGTGAGGTTGTTCGAACCTGGTAATTGCTGGAAGCCCTTTTCAAACGGAATACAATGGTCTAATAGTTGCCAGAATAAATTTAAAAGGACGTCCCCGGTACAGAAGGGGTTAACCTCTTTGTACCGGTCACCTTCTTTCCATTGGATTCTGGCAACTATTACAAGATTTTATGAAGGGGGGGGGGGGGGTCACATTTTTTTTTTTTTTTTTATATCCTTTTCTCTCTTTCTCTGGCTTGTATCCATTCGGCTCCATTCTGCCAACTGTTTTAAGATTTTTTTTTTTTTTTTTTTTTTTTTTTCTGTGATTGAGGGAGGCAAAAGGCAGAACTGCCTATAGCGAGTGCCTCCCCCATAGTTGAAAGGGTGACAGGGCCAAAATCAAGGGACGTTCGAGCCAAAATGCCTGGACACACGGAGTTTGAAACAATTTAAGTCATAGGAAGAGGGAAAGACTGATTCTGGGAGAGAGTTCCAGAGCTCAGCTGTTGAGTAGAAGAAAGTTTGAGAGTAACGTTTCACTCTCGGGTTGGAGAGTTGCACAGAGTAGGGGTAGGATTGAGATGCAAGACGGGTACCACGTGCCCTACGTAAAGGAGGTGGTATGCACTGGTGTTGATTTCTTCCTGGCGAGCGATAGCGAGCCAGCATTGTATGGAGAAATCCAGCTTCGCCGGAGAATTTTTGTTATCGAAAAATGTACAAATTTAGCTTGCTGTCAAACCAAAAATATATATATGCTGGCTCGCTACCGCTCGCCAGGAAAATATTGACACCTGGATTGGGGGTAAACGTCTTAAGACAGTAGGCTGAATGGGGCCGATTGGATACAAGCCAAAGAAAGAGGGAGAGATAGAGAACAAAAACTCAGCGAGGTGGGCTCCCTTAAGTTTAGGAAGGACCTCTAACCATTTTAAGGGGAGGAAGACCCTTTTTCTGGACCCCCATCTCCCTCGTGTTTAGCCCCATTACTTTTGAGATTATAAGACGTTCGGCCCATTAGTTTGGCGATTTTAACACCTTTTGCCCCATTTCGTTGTCAATTTTAAGACCTTACGTGCCATTTAGGTGTGGATTATTTCCTGGCGAGCGATAGCGAGCCTGCAATTTTAAGAGGTACCGGGGAATTTTTCTACCGAGAAATGTACAAATTTATCTTGAAGGGGGGTCTAGGGGGTGTTTATCTTGAAGGGGGGTCTAGGGGGTGTTTATCTTGAAGGGGGGTCTAGGGGGTGTTTATCTTGAAGGGGGGTCTAGGGGGTGTTTTTCTAAGCTTGATGGAGGTCTAGGGAGGAAACTAAAAAATATATATGAATAAATGAATTAATAGACCAAACAAACGGCCAGTCCCCCCTTAACCCCTTCAGTACCTCGACCTTCTTTTCACTATATTCCGGCAACTGTTAGAAGATTTTGTTAAGTTTAGGAAGGACCCGTAACCATTTAAAAGCTACGAAATATCTCGAATATAATTTTTTAGCTTCTACAGATCCTTCCGTAGCTGCACACATTGGTCTAAATATAGCTACAATACGGTGAAAAAGACGGCGCCGGTACAGAAGGGGTTAAGGGCAGGTTTCAGTTTGTTCCCTAGACCTCCATCAAACTGTTAAAAGTATTCCCTTCGAGATAAATGTGTACATTTTTCGGTAAAATGTTATATTACAGGCTTGCTATCGCTCGCCAGGAAAATATCGACACCGAAATGGTACGAAAGGATGACTGACAGCAATGGGACGATATGCCTTAAAATCGCCAAACTAGTGGGGCGAACGTCTTAAAAGCACCAAACTAATGGGGCTAAACATGAGGGCGAAGGGGGTCCATATAAACGCCCCTCCTCTCCCCTTATTACTGCTCCCCACCCCCACCCCATATATACAGCCTATATATATACTGTTATAACCTTGACGTGCGCCACACACACACACACACACAAGGTCTATTATTATAAATTTATTACGCTACACGGATTGTTTTGTTTTGGCCTCCCTTGCTCCCTCATGTTTAGCCCCGTTGATTTTGAGATTTTATGATGTTCGTCCCATTTGTTTGGCGATTTTAAGAACTTTCGCCCCATTTGTGTCAATTTTAAGATCTTTTGTGCCGTTTAGGTGTCGATTTTTTCCTGGCGAGCGATAGCGAGCCTGTAATATAAGAGGAACCGGTCTTTGGCCGGTATATTTTTCTACCGAAAAATTTACAAATTTATCTTGAGAGGGGGTCTAGGGGGTGTAATATCAAGCTTGATGGAGGTCTAGGGAACAAACTAAAAACCTCCCCTTAACCCCTTCTGTACCGGAGACGTCTTCTGTATTTTATTCAAGCTATAAAAAGAGGATTTTGTGCAGTTTAAGAAGGATCTGTGGCAGTAAAAAGGGTTAAGTGAGATAGTTGGAAGCCCGTTAACTGCTGGAGGCCATTGTTAAACTTAACAAAAGAGTTTAATAGTAGCCAACATGAGATTTAACCGGTACAGTACCAGGGACGTCTTTTTCATCGTATTCTGGCAACTACTAGACGATTTTATTCAGCTTAGGAAGGACCTCTAGCAATAATAAGGCTTCAAACTATCTCGACCAACCCTTTTAATCTTTTAATCTCTTCAATTCTCTTGCTAATGTTCATAAAATGATCTGCTCAACTGTACCGCCAGTCCCATCCATTCATATGCAGACGACTCTACCTTACATTAATCAACTAGTTATACAGAACGCCCCAGCCAGCAAGCCCTAAAAAATAAACGTAATGAAGCCATAGAACACTTATCTTCTGATCTAACTACCATTTCCAATTGGGGCAGAGCAAATCTTGTTGTCTTCAATGCTTCCAAAACCCAATTTCTCCATCTATCTACCCTTCAAGAACTCGCAGAGGACTATCCCTTATTCTTCAACAATACACAAATCAATCCATCATCTTCTCTCAGTATTCTCGGTGTCTCTTTTTCTTCTGATCTCTCTTGGAAGGACCATATATTACCACTCTTGCAAAAATGGCTTCCCAGAAGTTGGTTGTGTTCAACCGCCTCAAGGTGTTCTTTACCCCTGCACAGCTTCTTGCTCTGTACAGGGGCACAGTGTGTCCATGTATTGAATATTGTTCGCATGTGTGGGGAGGATCCTCTCACACAGCACTTCTAAACAAAGTAGAAAAGAAAGCCTTTCGTAACATTAAAAAGTAGACGTGCCGTTTTGCCCAAAATCAAAACGGCATACCCAACTCTGCGTAGAGCAGGTGGTATACACTGAGAGAGCTCAGAGGAACACTGAATATTATAGTAGCATAGAATAGCGAGATATATGCAACATTGTGAGAGAGACTGCAGAGAACTGGTGAGTGGACGGGAGTTAATAGACTGAATTCATTGAGAGAATGTGTCCTTGTAGAACAGGTTAAGGGGGATGGGCGTGTTTTTTGTTTTGCTTATTTAGTCCTATATATATTATTAGTTTTAGTTCCCTCCCTATATCCCCATCAAGAATAAAAATCACCCCAAGACCGGTTACTACTATAATACAAACTCACTATCGTTCGCCATGAAAAGAAATGGGGTGAAAGTAGCTTAAAATCGCCGAACTAATGGGCCAAACGTCTTAAAATATGAACACTAAATGCGGCTGAACATGAGGAAGAAGGGGTGTCCAGAAAACCGAACCATGTCCCCTTAACCCTTTCTGTCTCTAGGGTTCATAAGATCGTCTAACAGGAGCCAGAATAAAACGAACGGATGTGACGTGGTATACTATTAACAGAGAGTAATCCAGCTAACTCTCACAAACACTTCCTTCTCCTATTCATTTCACTACACTTAAGGGGAGGCAGACCGTTTTTCTGGACCCCCTTCTCCCTATTGTTTAGCCCCACTAGGTTTGAGATTATAAGACGTTCGGCCCATTAGTTTGGCGATTTTAACACCTTTCGCTCCATTTCGTTGTCAATTTTAAGACCTTTCGTGCCATTTAGGTGTCGATTATTTCCTGGCGAGCGATAGCGAGCCTGCAATTTTAAGAGGAATCGGCCTTTGGCCGGGAAATTTTTCTACCGAAAAATGTACAAAATTATCTTGAAGAGGAGTCTAGGGGGTGTTTTTCTAAGCTTGATGGAGGTCTAGGGAGGAAACTAAAAAAATATATGAATAAATAAATTAATAGACCAAACAAACGGCACGTAACACCACATTTCTTTCCAACACACCAACATTACCTCTAAGGTACCTTGATTTGGGTTCTCTATCACTCTTTCAACTTTGGAGGGACACTTGTTGCACTCAGATTTGTCTTTTGTCACCTTCATGCACATAGGAAAAAAATACTAAAAATACAAAAAATACTAAAAATACTAAAACACTAAGAAGGGGTCTGCCTCGTGTGGGCCCAATAGGCCTTCTGCACATTTCCATTTTTCTTATGTTCTTATGAGTAAAACCTTAGTAAATTGACCACTTGCGAGTTTCAGGCTATAAGGTAGTTGGAGCCGTGAACATCAAAATTAAACAGAAATTCAATAATAATGTACGTTTCTGATGAATAAACATTGGGTTTTGAGTAGTTGTAGGCTATAGAACTACGACCGTATTTTAGCTGTCAATTATGTTGAATATCGTTGTCTACAGCTCCAACTTCCTTATAGAACGAAACTCGCAAGTCGGCAATATGGTAACAAATACTGTGTCTTTAGTAGGAAGCCGGAAGTATGGCAGCCCTGGTGGTGGTGGCGGCGGCGGGGATGACGAGCGTTGTTGTGGTGGGTAGGTCAACAACCCTAATAAACCCTGCCATGTGTCCGGGCGAGGCTTGGTGGGAGTGGAAGGCCTCGGAGGGGAGATGGTCGGTCACGTCTTACCCGGAAGAAGGTTGGTAGAGATAGAGGTAGTTGCTCTGTCTCTATTACTAACAGAGATAGAGCTTTGGTAGTGATAGAGATAGTTACCTTATCTCTATTACTAACAGAGATAGAGCTTTGGTAGTGATAGAGATAGTTACCTTATCTCTATTACTAACAGAGATAGAGCTTTGGTAGTGATAGAGATAGTTACCTTATCTCTGTTAGTACTAACAGAGATAGAGCTTTGGTAGTGATAGAGATAGTTACCTTATCTCTATTACTAACAGAGATAGAGCTTTGGTAGTGATAGAGATAGTTACCTTATCTTTATTACTAACAGAGATAGAGCTTTGGTAGTGATAGAGATAGTTACCTTATCTCTATTACTAACAGAGATAGAGCTTTGGTAGTGATAGAGATAGTTACCTTATCTCTATTACTAACAGAGATAGAGCTTTGGTAGTGATAGAGATAGTTACCTTATCTCTATTACTAACAGAGATAGAGCTTTGGTAGTGATAGAGATAGTTACCTTATCTCTATTACTAACAGAGATAGAGCTTTGGTAGTGATAGAGATAGTTACCTTATCTCTATTACTAACAGAGATAGAGCTTTGGTAGTGATAGAGATAGTTACCTTATCTCTATTACTAACAGAGATAGAGCTTTGGTAGTGATAGAGATAGTTACCTTATCTCTATTACTAACAGAGATAGAGCAACTTCCGCTATTTTGGGGGTCACTGGTGTTGTTAAGGGGAGGCTGGCCGTTTGTTTGGTCTATTAATTCATGTATTTATATGTGTTTTTTAGTGTCCTCCCTAGACCTCCATTAAGCTTTGAAAAACACCCCCTAGACCCCCCTTCAAGATAAATGTGTACATTTTTCGGTAGAAAAATTTCCCGGCCGAAGGCCGATTCCTCTTAAAATTGCAGGCTCGCTATCGCTCGCCAGGAAATAATTGACACCTAAATGGCACAAAAGGTCTTAAAATTGACAACAAAATGGGGCGAAAGGTGTTAAAATCGCCAAACTATTGGGCCGAACGTCTTATAATCTCAAAACTAGTGGGGCTAAACATTAGGGAGAAGGGATCCCGAAAAACGGTCTGCCTCCGCTTAACCTCTCTTAATTATACTCCAATGTATCCATGATCATCAAAGACATTGTACTGGGCCAGGTAAATGGTGTAATCATTAGCTCTACATCCTGTTTATTTTCGACTGACGGTAAATTGCAAAGTTCCCATCAAGATTTCTTCGTTATTTTGAAGATATTGTAGTGAAATAGGGTGCTAAGCTTGGTCTGAATAATGATGCAGACACATAGTGGTTTCATCTGTTTCCATTAAATATCGAGAAATTAGCTGCTAAGGGATTCAATTTACCGTCAGATGAAATTAACCCGAGTATGGTATCCAATGGGTAAGGGCTGGTCTTATTTCAGAGTGAGGTTTGGCATCCTCTACCCAACCTTATCCGTGTCTTCTATGGCAGATTAGCTGAACAAATATCAGATAAAAGGCGTCAGCATAGAAGCCAAGTCAGATGCCGGCTCTCTTTCTCTCTTCTCACGTCTGCACTCCTGTGTCTCAGGGGTACAATGTCCTCCCTTCTACAGAGGACAAGGATGAGAGACTTGAAGTTTGAAATGGCTGAGGGCTGAATTGGGGAACAACTAGGTTAAATTTTGTGAGGTACTGTACAATAAGGTAAACTATAAGGGGACTGAAATACTGTACAATAAGGTAAACTATAAGGGGACTGAAATAAGCTAGATAGACACCACTTTGTAAATGTCACTTTAGTCAAACAAATAGAAAAAACCCAAAAAGGTAACATGCTTACATTAGTGAAATGTTTGTGGACATGCAGTAATGCAAGTAATGGTCGCTCTTCTGTAAATCTAAAAATGGCTTACTTAAGAATGGGAAAGGGGTGGGACCTTCTATATTTTTTATAAAAAAAAAAAAAAAAAAAAATAAAAAAAAACAGTATTAGGCCTAAGGTTATGGTCTTCGAAAGGGGTGAAGTCACAGAGTGTGAGGTGAAGCTGAACGGTCAGGCTATGGAGATCGTCAACTCTTTTAAGTATCTGGGCAGTGTGTTGAGTAAAGATGGGACTATGGATGAAGAGGTGCGGGAGAGGGTACAACAGGGGAAGAGGGTTGTAGGAACGCTAAAAGCAGTAACAAGAAATAGGGTGGTCAGTATGGAAGTGAAGAAGTCCTTGCATGACAGTGTGGTAATCCCGACACTGACTTACGGAAGCGAAGCATGGACGTTGGTTGAGAGACTCAGACCAAGAGTGAGAGCAGTGGAAATGAATTACTTAAGGAGGGCGTGCGGAGTTACATGGAGGGATAGACAGACTAATGAGGAAGTAAGAAGGAGGTGTGGTGTGGAGGTAGATGTGCTGGAAAGTGTGAAAAAGGAACAACTTGAGATGGTTCGGCCATATGGAACGTATGGAAAGCGAGAGAATGACTAAGAGGGTGTACGAGAGCGAGGTGGAGGGACAGAGGGGGAGAGGTAGACCGAATATGAGGTGGAAGGATGGAGTGAGGAACTACATGAACGAAGGCGGTGCTGGTTGGGGGGAGGGGCGTCGACTGACTGGGGACAGAGGTGCATGGGGGGCGGTTCGTTCATGGCCACCCCTTCGGGGATCACGGCGTCAGGCAATAGATAGATAGATAGAAAATTAGCTGGATTTTACAATGAAGCAAGTTACAGTTTGTGAGCAATAACTCATCTGGGTTCTTGCGAACAGCAGATAGTTATTAAAGTGAAAGTCCTATTAACACTTCTAACAGTGTTCTAACAGTCGTCTGACGATCCTATAGCCATCTAATACAGCTAGTATGAAGGGTGATGGGCTGCTCTTCCAGGAACAGGACGTATCGGCAGCTCATCACTCTTTCTGCAGGCACTTTGTCGTGAACTGAGCCACACACAAGGGCATCAGCAGCAGGGCCATACACAGAGCATCAACAACAGGCTTCTCGGGTAGCGGGGACCTCTCAGGGTGTCCTCAGAGGCAACCAACTCAATAGTAGGGTATGGGGGCCTTAGTTGGTGGCTCAGCTTCTGACTCCAGCAGCTTCAGGAGTTCCATCTACCAATGTGTTGTGAACTCCTCGAAGTAAGGATCAGGGAAGCCCAACTTATAACTTTCGATAAGGGCTCTTAGCTCTAGCAACTCCGGGCACTCAGATGCAGGGGGTAGGTCTATTAGTGGCTGCGGGATGCAAAAAGGGTTTGTCTAGTTTCGTCTAAGTCAGTCAACAAATCATCTCTTAGTATGACTTTTTCGGTACTCTCGTCCACTAAGGTTGATCCACGCCCGCAAACCTTGAGTGCTTCGGGAGGAGAAGGGATTGGCTGCTGAGGCTGCAGAGGGCGGGAAGCCAAGTTCTTGTGAACAGCAACTGTGTGCTGGCGAACGAACAAACAAATGATGTGAGCAAGGCGTACAAGGACTACATCCCAAAGAAGTACCAAAAGTTCCTGAGCTACTGCATTGACTACTGGAAGGATGTAGGTTGCAAATGCTACTTCCACATAAAGACCAAGAAGAACTTCCTAAACTGCTGCCTCACCGTCGAGGAAGCCCTAAAATGCGGATTCCCAGATCTACCGAGGAAAGCATAAACACCATCACCACCACCACTCAGCATCAATACCTGCAGACCATCACCAGTGGACTTTGAGAACGGGACTCCCATTCTGGCCGGGAGGATGAAATAAGCTTAAATAACTCTACCCGTGTCCTCAGTCCGCTGGCCTGGTGCCCCCTGAATCCGAGCTCCACGCTGAACCTGCCGAAAATGGAAAATCTTCCTTAAGCCACCCACCTCAAACATCACTCAGGCAGTTCCAGTTAAGCCTGGACACCTTTCTCTACTACTAAAATTACCTCCATCCAAATTTTTCCTTGCCCTATCCCCACTTCCTCCTAACCCACTTTCACTAGTCTTTGCGATTGGATTCAAGGAGAGCCTCAGTTGACCAAACGGCACTTGCCGGGTCAGAGCCTAGTCAAAGGTATCTCCAACGTTGCTCCTCTGGCTGCATCCCTTTACAAAGAATATATGGCAGCCCAAGAATAAATAGATTGCCGGATAGAGAACTGCAGTACCAGTCAAGCCGGACAAGAAAAGCTGATTCACCATTCGCCCAAATACATCTAAAGTACCTAGAGGTCTGTGCACACATCACCCGCCTGCATCAAGTATCCCAGAGGCCGCAGGGGTTGACCAGAAGTGTGGCAGAAAAAGGAGAACCAAGTAAATACTGGGGCTTAACATGATCACCTGAAGATGATATGAGAGAGGATTATGAGGCTGCTACTCTCCAGTGTTGCAGACTTCTAGACCGAAAAAAGAGTTATATTTGGCCCTGCAAATACCAAAGAAAGGGAAAGGATGCTGACCCTGGCAGATTAAAAATAGATGTTACCTATTTTAGGTAAAGAGACAAAATGAATATACTATAATTGATCATTCATGCAGTAATCGCTTATTGGCAACAAAATGGTTGCTACAATAGCATGTCGGTGGGGTCATAATAGAGTATCTGAAACTAAGTATAGCCACAAATAATTTTCAATGATATATTTTCTATATGCGCCAGGAATTTAAACCACAAACTTAAGGCTATAAGACTAAACCTGGTGCACACCTCCCCTATGCCTTATAACTACTGTACTTTAATAATGATAGATAATTCTGAACTTGATTAATAATTTGAATGAGAATGGCTAGCATAATTATGTCTAGCCAAGTTCAATGGCTGCTTTCAAAGGTTGATCCGTCAGATGTGACCCCATGGTAAAATAGTAGCGTGCCTGCGTTGAATGATTGACTATGGTGATACTCTTTTTCTTCTATTCATTCTTGTTGGGGATCGGAAATGGGCTGTGGATAAGAAATATCCTGAACAAGTTAAAAGGTATGGGGTGATGGGGGTGACTCCTGTGGTTTTAATAGATTTTAAAGTCCCCCAATTAACGCACTGAGATTTCCGTATTCTCATGATCGTAAGTAAATTATTTTGAAAGCTTATAATTTCCATACTTTCAGACGCGGACAACACGGTGGAAGAAGAGAGCCTTAGCCGGCTTACCCCGACCTGCGTACCCTGGGCCGAGATAGCTAACAAGTGGGCTGAGATGTCTGGGAAACAACTCAATCGCGAGGGACCATGCTTGCCTCTCAATTTTGGGAGGACATTCTCCATGGGAGCACTACCAGCGGGAATAAACGACGAAAACGAAGAGAGAGTTAATGGTCATCTTGGACTAAAGGCACTAGAAAAAGAAGAACTACTAGTGGGAATAAACGACGAAAGTGAAGAGAGAATGAATCATCTACTAGAGACACATAAACTGCCGGAAATGTTAAGGAAAGACCAATTACGAGATGAGGAAGAAATGATTGAACAAATTAATATAGTTACAAGGGCACTGTGTGTGGAGGTTGAGGGGATGTGCGGGCTGTTGATAGTGACTCTTCAAGTACCTCTTACGAACAGTGAAGGAATATTACAGGATGGGATGACAAGTGAAGGGACACAGGAGAATAGTCCCAGTGAGTGGAATGATAGCGGGGTGAGCAATGAACACAAATTCGTGGTTAAGAGTCCAAATTTCGGGGATACAAACGTGAATGCGAAGACTGTGCGTGTAGACATAACTAATATATCCTTTGTCCAGAGTTGTGATTTGCCGAAAGCTGACCCCTTCACACATACAGTCAGATCTGTAACAACTAATTTTCCAACACCAAACCATGAACATACGATTACACACAGAAACAATTCTAGCATCACAGACACTCATATTAATGCACCCAACAACCCCCCCACAACCAATAAGAGATTACCCGACACAGACACAGTTACACACAGTACATCAGAAGCTACTAGTCACACGCATACTCTCCAGATTCCTCAAACTAAATCAAGGCAAGCTCCAACTAACCACACGTCCATGCATATATTCAAACACCACCACACTCACTCGTCAACTACCAACTGCCCCTGTAAAATCACCCAACAGAAAGAACCTTCCACATCTCGAGAACAAGCCACTCATAGCAGCACAAATTTGCCTCCCAACCAAGAGAATGCATCTGACGCGACCTCAAAACTTCCTGAACAAATCACGAATAACCAAAATCAGGAGAGCCAAGATAAGGACAATGACCATGACAATCAAAATCAGGAAAACCAAAATCAGGACAATCAACGTCCAGACAACCAAAATCATGAACATCAAAACAAGGACAATCACCAAAGTCTCAGAATGAAGCTCGACGGTATCAACCCATTAAACGCGTCCGCACGAAATCAGTCCCTTGAGCCATCTCAGATGAACAACCAAGATCTCAGTAACTATACTCTACTTGCCAGCTACAACCAAACTAACCAGACTCAACCAGCATACTATAACAACTTCGGGGAAGATGTTGTGGCTGTTATAATCATGTTCAGCGTGTTCATGGTCTTCCTGATTTTGAAAAGGAAGATGGGATTTATGTACATGAGGGCCAGAGAGGACATAGAGATGGGCAGTACAGAGACAATAGTTGATGATTATGATGAAGAAGAAGAAGACGAAGAGGAGGAGGAGGAGGTAGAGGAGGGAAACAAGGCAAAGATAAACAAACCTGATTAAGGGGATTTAAAGAAGATAGGAAAAGTACTATTATTATTACAAGTAAAAAGAACCTGTCCGAGTTGTAGGGTTGATATAGATATTTTAACCCCTTCATTACTATAGTCTATTCGCTGTAAGTAGGCGAGAAATCATGACTTCTAACCTCTGTAACTAAAAAACGACTTGAGTAATCGAGCTAATATGTCTACCATTTGGGAAGAGTCAGTCAAGGAATAGAGGTGGGCATTTACAGCCAATTTGCTCTAGCCCATTTTGAGTTACAGAGGATAGAGGTCATGATTTCTCGCCTACTTACAGCGAATAGACTATAGCTCCAGGATTTGACTAACTTGAGCAAAAGTATTTGGCTCTCAGATCAATAAGGTACCGTTAACAAGTTGTCAACTACATAACTGTATCCAATGCATAGGTGGTCCCTCTTTTATTGGATATCCCCTGTTTCACCCCATTAATATGGCGATTTAATGACGCTTCGTCCCATTAGTTTGGCGAATATAACTCGGTTCGCCCCATTCAGGAGTCGATTTTATCCTGGCGAGCGATAACAAACCTGCAATTTAGGAGAAATAGGTCTAGGTAGAAATAGGTCTAGGTAGAAATAGGTCTAGGTAGAAATAGGTCTAGGTAGAAATAGGTCTAGGTAGATATAGAACATTTATATTATAATATTCAATATAAAGCACATAAAGCCTACCTCTTATTAGGAGGAGGCTGTAGGCACCAGCCGAACAGGGCGGTGCTCCCGGGGAGTGATATGGGTGGGTGTTAAGAAAAACTGGTGCTCCTGTTTCACCACCTGGCCTCCCTAGCTGATCCTTTCTGTGTTTCACGTAAGCAGAGGGCAAACCCAGTTTACCCTCCTAAACACGTTTTCTCTCTTTCAATATTCAACATTACAAACACCTTACATACTACACGTGCTCTTCAAAATTATTAAAAACATAATAATGATGACACAGATACGACAAGCCATGGATTTCCCAGGGATGAGGGGAGGGGGGGGGGGGGGGGAAATGCCCCATTGGTACGGCCCCTGGCGATGACCCATCAAAATGCTCTGGACCATTACCTTCTACATGTACAGTACTATCAATTTCTGCAACATTCTCTTTCTCTCCGAAACCCAGTTGTCTGGAACTACTGACAGCAAACCCTTCTCTGTATCCTCCTACTATCTCTATCCTCAATTCAAAGCCAAAGGTGGATGTTGTGTGTGTCTACTCAACAATCTTTCTTGCTCACATGTTCCCAACTTTGACTCCTCTGAATTTTCAACTCTATGGCTTAAGCTATCTTGTCACTCTTGGTCATCCTCCTTTCGGAACTTCGGTTAATTTTGTTCTATTGCGTTAGACATATACTGTAGAATGCCTTCGATAGAGTCTGGCACAAATCTCTAATTTATAAACTACCCTCCTTCGGTTTTTATCCCTCTATCTGTCCCTTTGTTCCTAATTTCCTTTCTGACCGTTCCATAGCTGCAGTTGTGGACGGCCATCACTCAGTTCCTCAACATATCAACTCCGGTGTTACTCAGGGTTCTGTCCTGTCTGCAGTTCTCTTTCTAATATTCATTAATGATCTCCTCAACTGTACCTTTAGTCCCATGCACTCATATTATGCTGATGAGTCTACCTTACACTATTTAACTACTTTTTCACAACAACCCAGTATGCAATTGTAAAGTCAGCAAAAATAGGTTAGCCTAAACTGAACAAGATGCGGAAATATACTTGAGCCGACCAGGCCAAGTGAGATATCTCTATTGGTCTAACTGGTAGAGTTACTGCCTCATAACCCAAGGGTCCCGAGTTTAATTCCCGGCCAGGGCATATTTTCGGGGAGGCTATTTCAGCATCTAACGAAGTTTAGGTGTGTTGGCAAAATTGTTAAGATGGTTGAGAGTACGGTCGGAGCTCCAAAACTCCTCTTTCGAGTATGGTGTAAAAACCTTTTCCTACACAGTCACTCCAGAAGTTATGTGACGAAGCCATAGAACGCCTATCTTCCGATTTATGAATTATTTCTGATTGGGGCAGAGAATTTTGTTTTATTTACAATGCCTCCAAGACCTAACTTCTCCCTCTATCTACCCTTTGCAATCCTCCACAAGACTATCAATTACTCTTCAACAACACATAAATCAACCGTTCATCTTCTCTCAATATTCTTGGTGTATCTTTTTCATCCAACCTTTCTTGGAAAGATCATATTACCACTCTTGCTAAACAGCTTCACAGAAATAAGGTGTGCTCAACCGTCTCTGTGGGTTCTTCACCCCCACACAGCTTCTTACTCCATACAGGGGCACAGTGCGCCCCTGTATGGAGTATTGGAGTATTGTTCGTGTGTGGGGAGGCTCCACCCATACCGCACTTCTCGAGTGAGTAGAATCAAAAACATTTTGCCTCATCAACTCGCTTCCTCTTACTAGTTCCCTACAATCTTTCTACACGCTGCAATGTTGTGTCTCTTTCATTCTTCTATCGCTATTACAACAATCAGTGTTCTTTAGAGCTCTCTCAGTCTCTTAGTGTTGCTAAGCAACAATGTGCTATATTCTGTGCCAAACTATAATATGTGCATTAGTATGCCATGCTGTTAATACTGTATTTTAATTAATGTTTCTGTATTAATTTATTTTGTATCTTATCTGTGTAATGAATTTTGAATATGATATGGACCATCAGGGTGTTCTGTATGCCCCATACTGTATGCATCTTTTGTGTCTGGAATGAAGAATTATTATTATTATTATTATTATTATTATTATTATTATTATTAGTATACCCCCTCCCTTGCGGCGAGTGCGAGGCACTTGCTTTTCAACACAATCCTACTCCTATTCTGTCCAACTCTCCAATCCAAGAATTGCCAAATTTTCTCATGCTTTCTTCTACTCAACTAGTGAACTCTGGAACTCTCTCCCTCAATCAATGTTTCCTTAATCCTATGAATTAAACTGCTTTTAACTTAGTGTGTCCAGGCATTTTGACCCCAACGTCCCTTGAATTTGGCCCTGTCACTCTTTCGGCTTTGGGGGAGACACTCATTACAGGCAACCTGCCTTTTGTCTCCTTCATACACATGGACAAAAAAAAAAAAATATATATATATATATTGTATACAGTATATAGGCTATATATATATATATATATATATATATATATATATATATATATATATATATATATATATAATTAATGTATATAAATATATATATACTGTGTATTGTATTTATATATGTATACCCTTAATATACCCCACGTCTGTCTAAGTTAAGACTCAATTTTTTAAGTGAAGATTTTTTTACGAAAAGATCTGTCTGTGGTCATTGATGGGTGTCGTTCCCCTTTTGTTCCTGTTGTTTCAGGCGTTCCACAAGGCAGTGTCCTTGGGCCTTTGCTTTTTATTATTTTTACTGCTGACCTGAGCTCCGAGCTTGAAAATAAACTAATCTCCTATGTCGATGATACTACTTTATATGCGTCAATTCCATCACCAATTGATCGACACGAAATTGCTACTGCTCTGCATAGGGATTTAGCCAAAATTACATCATGGTGTGAACTTTGGGGTATGAAACGTAATGCTAGTAAAACAAACTCCATTATCATCAGCAGATCTCGTACCTTGGATCCTCCCCATCCTTATCTACAAGTTTCTAGCGAGCAACTTGAGAATGTGGATACTCTGCGTTTGTTAGGAGTTACTCTGGATTCCAAACTTACTTTTGAAAAGCATATTCGTTCTTTCTCCTCTTCCATTTCCCCCCAAAATGGTCTGCTTCGCAAGTGTTGTAAAACGTTTGCTTGTGACGCCACAGTTATCAAGTCTTTTTATGCATTTATTTTGCCACAATTCGAGTACTGCTCACCTGTTTGGTTGTCAGCACCTGACTGCCATCTCAAGTTGCTTGACAGGTCCCTGAATTATATATATATATATATATATATATATATATATATATATATATATATATATATATATATATATATATATGGTGGTAAAATCACAAAACCGTGTGATCAAATTGTGTAGTAAAACTCGCTAGGAAAATCGAAACAATGGAACACCAAGCTTTCATCTATTCTCTCAATACATCTTCAGGTGAAGATGTCTTGAGAGAATAGATGAAAGCTTGGTGTTCCATTGTTTCAATTTTCCTAGCTTGTTTTACTACATATACTGTATATATATATATATTCTACCTCATTTGTCTCTTGATCTGTGTCATCGACGTAAAGTTGGTGCCCAGCTTAGTCTATTATTTAAAGTTTTTAACAACCCTCAGCATCCCTTACATGGAGTTCTGCCTGGGCCCTATGTCCGGGCTCGTACAACTAGATTCACAAGCAATCTTAATGATCTTGCCATGAGCCGTGTGAATGTTTCTACTACACAGTTTTCACAGTGTTTTGTGCCGGCCATGGTTGACTTGTGGAATAAGTTGCCAAATGACCTTGTCAATTCAGCTCATATCTCCATTTTTAAATCTAGATTGTATGCTTTTTTGCAGCATTAATTCTAATGTTTACACATATTTTATTCTATTTTATTGTATTATATTTATACTTGACATCCTCCATTGCGTAATATTTTATTATTAATTTTATTTGTGTTCAATATATGTGTGTATGCGTATGTGTGTGTGTGTGTGTGTGTGTGTGTATACTGTATATATATATATATATATATATATATATACAATATATTTATCTATTTTGTATATATATATATATATATATATATATATATATATATACATATATATACAATATGTATAAATAAATAAATATATATATACAAGTATATATGTATATGTGTGTGTAATTTTTTTTGTTTTTTTTTCCCTTTTCTAAGTTACCGTAGTCTCTCTCCAGTGCCTCCGGGTGTTTTGTGTGGATTCATCCTGCTGGTGTTTCTGCACCCTGGTTGGAGACTTCGGTATCTCATATAATAATAATAATAATATTAATTTAAAGTTCCTATTCTCAGGGTCCGGGACCACCTTCGCATTCCCTCGCCTCTTTCTCCGTCTCGTCGAGTAGGAGAATTATACAAGGGGAGGAGGATTCCTAGCCCCTTGCCCCCAGTCCAGATAACCAACTACGTCCCCTTAAGGGTGTCAAAGCCCAAACAAACACTAGCTAATCCGACGGCTTGGCGTTATTGTAGTTGTGTTTACTATTGAAGGCTTTGATTGTGTTTACTATTGAAGGCTTTGATTGTGTTTACTATTGAAGGCTTTGATTGTGTTTACTATTGAAGGCTTTGATTGTGTTTACTATTGAAGGCTTTGATTGTGTTTACTATTGAAGGCTTTGATTGTTTTTACTATTGAAGGCTTTGATTGTGTTTACTATTGAAGACTTTGATTGTTTTTATTATAAATTGTTCGAGCAATTTAGTTTCAATTTCCTCCTATTTATTTATTGTATTCTTTTTCTTCTAAGTGATCAAATTTATCTAAAATGCTCGAAAATTCCTAAACCAATCCACACCCTCAATAATAAACACACACAAGATATACTCCAAGAAGAACACTGACTAAACAACACACAAATTCTTCCGTACGGTTAGTAAAATATTATCCTTTTAAGAAAGTAAAGAAATATAAAAGAAACAAACTATTGGCTAATATTTGATTCCATACAGTCAGTAATCTAAATCCTTCCTTCAGAAAGTAAAGAAAATAAATGAAAAACTACTGGATAATATTTGATTCTGTATAAAGTCCTTCCTTAAGAAAGTAAAGAAAATTAAAAAAAAACTATTGATCGAGGTCAAATACCTCGGCGGCATACACACCATGGTTCACATCAAAATAGGCCCGATTGTGGTTGTTGTTGTTCCCCAGGCTGTCTGGCCGAACAGCCCCAAGGTCTCGAGCAAGGCCAAGGCCATAAACGAGCGCCCCCACAAAATCCTCCCTGCTTACCACTAACAAAGCCCGGGTGACCGAAGCCACTCCAAGGCAGGGAGCTGAGGAGGGTGCGGAAACGCCCGGGAAACCAAAGCCCCACCCAAGGCCCTGTGCCCCTCAGCAATTATGAAGGGAAAGTTGAGGGGTAAGGGAAAAATGTGACGCTTTGGCTCCCAATCTGCCAACTTCTAGGTTGGCAGTAGGGAGGTCAATTCACGGAAAAGACGCCGCCACTTGAGATCTAGAAGATATATAAGTAAAAGAAACAGTCAGAGTAAGCTATGGGTATGGCAGAGATCGCTCAGTTCTCACTCGGATAGACCAGCCCATCACCACGATTGTGGTGGTAATTAATGGTGGCATTAAATCTGGCCAGCACTTCCCACCCCATTATTATATGGACGTTCTCACCCACGTCCTTAGGCATGTCGAAGCACACACTTCCCCATAGAGCAACTCCGTTGAATAAATACAGGTTGAGAAATGTATCCTGCGGCCACATTCCGAGCTCCCTCCCGAGTTCTTTGCTGATATAATAACTCCCTGGGGTTCCCGTAGCAATCACAATGTTGAAACACCGGCTGTTGATCGATTTTTCAATGTATGCCTTTAGGACAATCGTCGCTTTGTTGTGTACCTTTCTCCGAAAGGTCCGCTTCAGTCGATCCACGGTCCTTAAAATACAGTCTTCCTACCGGGGATGCGCATTTGTGGACGCACCTTAATTGGGTAAGTGTATTTCTACCCAGGATATTGAGGCGGGGCTTATGCTTATATATCGCCCTAGTGATATAGTATATATCAGTATACACTTGTCTTCCGTTGAGCAGAGTGATTTCAACATTGTTTACACATCTAACTGTTGTCGTGCGGGTCCTGTGCCAGTCTGTCCACTTAATTTTTTCCTTGGTACATGGCAAATGGTGCAAACCCAAATGTTTAGCCATTTTGCCGTCTAGTTTTGTGTATGTAGAGCCAGAATCTACAAGAAATTTAGCTTTTGTTCGTTAATGTAAGCTTCTAGGAAGCCCTCAACGATGTTAACATTTGGCTTTATATCTAATTTTCGGATTGGGTCAGTTTTTCCTTCTCGGCACGAATAAACATAAAGGATGGTAGAGTTGAAACTATCACTGGCTTCTGTTCTGGCCCTTTTATGTGATGGCCGGCTTGATTCAGAACTAGGACTCTTCCTTTTGCCCTTGCTGACGTCTGATCGTAGGGTCATGGTATGGATCTTTATAGTAGGCCTACTCTCGAATCTAACTCTTTTCTTAGGAACCATTCTAGGCTCCGACAGAGATCTCTTTCGAGATGGCCCGCTGGTTTCTGGAGATGTTCCCTTGGAAGTAATCCTAACACAAATTACTTAGAATAATATTGATTGAATTCAAAATTCTACACACTATTTCGAACTGAATATGCGATGTACAAGTTACAATCACAATAAATGTTAACTAAATGACGATATGACTCAGGAGAATAGGTGTATGAAAGATTAGAACAAACGTAACGATCCTACCACGGCGAGAGTCAGGACAACAATGATAGATGCAGAAAGCAACTTCGGGAACATGAATAAACTGTCTAGATACTTTTTTGTTTTGTTTAGCCTTTATCATTTATGTAAGAGCGTTAAAGGATTAATTAATGTAAATTATAAACTCGCTCCTTTTGTCAGCAGACCCGATGCGCTTCCCGCTCCGCGCTCCTGCGCTCCGCGCTCCCAAAAATAGGTATATATATAAACAAAAAGTAAAAAAACAGCTTCTAGAAGTTATTTAACGATTTACCTTTGTCCTTCACTTTGTCCTTTGTCTTTCACTTCACTAAATTCCAAGAATTCAAAACATTAAAAAAAACTCAAGTCATGGTGTCTTTCTGAAGTTAAACTGTTTAAGTTTCTCACTTTCTCAGTTTCTGTTATTCTTTGTCATATCAATGAATCAAATATCAATGATATGATATGATTGATATCATTGTGAGTTTGTGACATTGTGACTGTCCATTGATATCTATGATATGACATACAGAATTACAGAAACTGTCCAAACTGAGAAACTTAAACAGTTAAACTTATCAAGCTATATAATTTATAATAATTATATACGGCCTGGACTAGGGTCTTGTCAGATGTCAGTTGTCACGCCCAGTGCCAGGTCCATATATAATTATATACTGACTCGCCGAAAAAAAATCGTAGCAGCGAAACGACTGCACCTATGGCTTTCATATTTTTATTTTTTTACCACATGTACCTTACCCTTCTGCATACCCACCACGGCACCACCACTACCCCAAACCCCTCCTCCCACCCACTCGCTGGCTAACGGTCGCCTCACAAGGAAAAAAAAGAAAATCTATGGCGGCGAAACGATTGCACCAATCGGTTCCATATTGGTGTGACAAGTGCCTTACCCTTATGCCTTCCCTCCACCACACCCCCACCTGCCTCCCACAACCCACTTCCAGCGTATCCGTACGAAGAAAAGGAAAACAAATAATATCTGTGGTGGCGAAACTACCTCACCAATCGGCTTCATATTTGTAACACGAGTCAATTACGCTTCTACCTTCCCCGCACCATCCCCCAAACCACCCTCCCACCCATACATTCAAGTAACATTCCGATAGTATCGATACCATAAAATGATAAAAGTCTCTGAAGTCTATAGTGTCTTTTGACTCTTTTCAGCTACGTTCGCGACTATCGGAGTATCGGGGACCTGATTTCTAGCGAAAATGGACAAGGGGAGTGTTTTTTTTACAATTATCCTTCCTTTCTCACCCAACTTGATAGATTTAGCAAAAAAAAAAAAAAAAAAACACTCAGGTTCTTACCTTTCCAGGGTTTGAAGCTGTTTTTTTAGATCAACCACAGCGCTGACAACGCCAACGGCCGGGTTGGGGTGGTCGCCGTCGTCAGACTCCTCACGGCCGTCACCCTCGTGACCCTCCTCCTCACTGCGGTCAGACATGGTTCACTTCTGGCCCTTCGGAAAGTTCTGGGCTGAGGCTCCACGTCCTACAGAGTGACTGGGTACTGCCGAGTCTGCCGGTACTCAGGTATTGGACCCGTCCAAGCTGTCCACAGACACTCAGACAGTCAGACAGGCTCGGGCTATACCACTGCCAGACTTACCCTTAGGCCCTTTCGTAAGCTGTAACTTGCCCGTAAGGTTTACTTTGCGTTAGCAAAAGCCCCCCCCCAAAAAATAACAAGTTAACAACTGTAACACTGTCAGTCTGTCACTATCATAGTATCACTGTATCACAGTTCACTAATACCGTGAGTAACACCGTACGAACGGTACGATGACTGTACACGATAATAACGTTCTTGTACCTGTTGTTGACAGGAAAAATCGCCTCCGGAGCGCCAGAAAGGAGCGCGAATTTCTAGCTGCGCTCCCCGCCTGCACTCCGATTTCAGAATTTTGCCGCTCCTCGCTCCGCGCTCCTCTATATTGGTAATGCGCACCGGATCGCAGAGCGCCAAATCGGCGCGCCCATGCCCACCACTGATAGTTACTAAAGTTCAACAAATTAAGATAAAAATGTTTCGTAAATACCGCAGTCAGGCATTAACCCTCTCACATCCTTTTGACGCTGAGGTTGCCAGATTAGCAATAAGAAATAGATTACTCTCACTCTTATAATTACCTCTCCAAAATTAGTTTTCTGCCCACAGCTAACTCAAAGAGAACTGCAGAGGTTGAAGTAAATAAACTAAAGGTTTATAATTATCCCTAACAAAGGCTTTAAAGTATCCCTAATAGGCTCAAAAATTGCATCAGGATGTGAGAGGGTTAACTTAGTTTTCTATGATGACGCTACCGTTAGAGAGAACGCAAATATCTGAAGTAATAATGTGGGTAACTAATATGTTAGAGAGTGTGTGAAGGAAGGAAGGTTTTCGGAGCAATGGAAAGTATGTGGAAGACGAGAAATCTCGGAGTGAAAGTAAAAAGTGCACTGTATCAAGGAATTGTTGTGCCAACAGTGATGTATGGGGCTGAGACATGGGCTCTGAAGAAAAAGGAGAAAAGAGGGCTGGATGTGATGGAGATGAGCTGCTTGAGGAGTATGTGTGGAGTTACTCGTAGAGACAGATTGAGGAATGAAGATATACGTAGGAGAGTGGGGCAGCAGGAACATTTGTCAGCCAGAGTGGACAGAAGGGTGCTGAGCTGGTATGGTCATGTTGAACGAATGGGAGATGAAAGGCTTACAAAGAGAATATGTGAGTCAGGTACAAGGGGAGATAGAAGGGCAGGAAGACCCCCATTGAGATGGAGAGACTGTGTAAGAAAGGCTTTGGATGATAGAGGAATGACTATAGATCAGGCAGGGGAAGTGGTGGTGGACAGGAGTGAATGGAGAATGCTTGTGAATAGTTGAGTGAACACATGGTCATTTGGAGTAAGGGGTCGGGCGCAAGTTGGACTAGATAATAGTCCATCAGGCGCCTGGCCCGGGGAGACGATTAATGTGAAGGGTGTGCCTGGAAGTGTGGTGGGAGGGCTTGTGGTTTTGGCTCCGCTGCATGTCTGCCTGCCGAGATCGGAACCTCTCCGGGTGGTCAGGGGCCGGGGGAGTGCTGGAGCGACCTTGGTAACCCTGGTCTCTGGGTCTTCTCCTGGGTGACCTGGATGTGTGAGAGTTTGTGTTTTTTATCTGTGTTTATTTTTTGTTTTATGTTGTTTTTGTGTTTTCCCTGTTCTTGCTCTGTCTTGAGTCGGCTACCCCCAAAATGGGGATTGGGCCTGAGCATATAGATAGATAGATAGATAGAACTAATATGTATTTTGTAAACTCTGAATAATCCTGCTAATAATTTGATCTCTATCTCTCTTTCATATATACAGTAGTGTAATTCTTCTTGTACAGAGCATTAGTCGGTAATAGTGACAGTAACACTTGCCAACAAAATACCCAAGGAGTTACCCATCCTACTTAAAAGGACGGTTAATTTGTTTTCAAAATTTTAGTAGTTTAAACGCTATTTGATATTTTTAAACTATTTACACTCTTCGAGGGATAGGCCTAGTTGTTTTATTCTGGCCCCCCTTCTCCCTTATTTCTAGCCCCATTAGTTTTCAGATTTTAAGACGGTAGGTCCATTAGTTTGGCGATTTTATGACTTCACACAATTTCTTTGTCAATATTAAGATGTTTCGTAAAATTTAGGTGTCAATTTTTTCTTGGCGAGCGTAAGCGAGCCTGTAATAGCTATCGCTCACCAAAAATACAATCGACACTTAAATTGTACAAAACGTCTTGATATTGACAGAGAAATGGGGCGAAAGGTCTTAAAATCGACAAACTAATGGGGCTACCGTCTTATAATCTGTCTTCGCATAAGTGTGTTGATTTTCGGTGTGAGCATCCTAGGTTCGAATCCCCGGACTGCCACATGTGTTTGTTAATTTCATTAATCGAGTTTAGGAGTAAAGTTGGTTGGTGGAGATAACAACATAATACAACAAAGTAATGGGGCTAGACATGAGGGAGAAGTGGTAACCGGTATTGAAAATGTACACATTTATCTAGAAGAGGGGTCTTGGGGGTGTTATTTTTTAAGCTTGATGGAGTTTTAGGGAGGAAACTAAACACATGATTAAAAGATCCCCCCTTAATAGGTGGCCAGTGTTACTCTTACTGTTACCCATTCATCCATCGCACTGCTAGATTTGATTGGATTTCACACAAATTAACACCAGGGTTTTTGGCGAACCAGTGATGTTCTATATTGTTCCAGCATTGAATATATTTGTTATCTATGGATTGGTTTTGACACACTATAGTTTTGCATAGCACCATTATAAGAATTGGTTTTGACACACTATAGTTTTGCATAGCACCGGTATTATAAGGATTGGTTTTGACACTATAGTTTTGCATAGCACCATTATAAGAATTGGTTTTGACACACTATAGTTTTGCATAGCACCATTATAAGAATTGGTTTTGACACACTATAGTTTTGCATAGCACCGGTCTTATATGGATTGGTTTTGACACACTATAGTTTTGCATAGCACCATTATAAGAATTGGTTTTGACACACTATAGTTTTGCATAGCACCGGTATTATAAGGATTGGTTTTGACACTATAGTTTTGCATAGCACCATTATAAGAATTGGTTTTGACACACTATAGTTTTGCATAGCACCATTATAAGAATTGGTTTTGACACACTATAGTTTTGCATAGCACCATTATAAGAATTGGTTTTGACACTATAGTTTTGCATAGCACCATTATAAGAATTGGTTTTGACACACTATAGTTTTGCATAGCACCATTATAAGAATTGGTTTTGACACTATAGTTTTGCATAGCACCATTATAAGAGTAGCCTACACTATAATCCGTTTTGTTCCAGCTGGTGATAATATAGGTTTGATTCCCGGAGGGAAGAAAGAAAACCTAATATTTAGTAGGGGCCCCGTAATCATTGACGATATGCCTATTAGTATAATAGCCTCCATTCAAGCGCCCGCGGTAGCCAGTTTGAATCTACCGCCGCGGGGAAGAACGGAGTATCCGTCATAAGGGTAACGCTTATTCTCTTATGGAATCGTCTTATGATTGGTACTCTCTACGAAAAAACCTTCGTAAAATATAAAAAAGAAAAATATACTTAATAATTGTTATACTATAGCTTTCCATCTCGTTAATTTCTTGTGTGGGGTTCCTTGCCACTGCTCCCCGAGCCGCCATTCCTTCTTCACTGACATATCAAGATTAACCTCAAGACATCAAGCGAATGGGAAGGGGATGGACGGGGGGAGGGCCCTACATCGTCAATGATTACGGGGCCCCTACTAAATATTAGGTTTTCTTTCTTCCCTCCGGGAATCAAACCTATAATTTATTAGTGGCCCCTCCATCATTGACGATATGCCTGATATCTTAAGACTGGAGGGGGACATTCGTGACAATATCAACACACTAACAAATTACCTCAGGTAGAGACAAAGAATCCGTATAACAATTTAAGTGTTTTATTGTTTACATACAATTGTTTATAAAAATGAAAAAGTGGGAAGCAGTGCATTACTTCAAAGAAGATCTGCTTATAGTTGACTGGATTTGCACTCTGCGATCCGTCTAAAAGATTGTTTAGGGACATATTCTTATTCCCTTTCAAACAGGTACCGACCTATAATTCTTTGGATTATATACTGGCCTTAAAACTATTTGTACATTCTATAATTGTTTGTACATCTTGTTTATACTATACAGTTGTACGTATACTGATGTATATCAACAATAAAATAAAATCTTGAGCTTTAGAACCAGCTCGACTATTAAGTATCACAGCTCGTGAACTTATCACAATATCCGGTGGAGGGTTCTATGGGTATTTGAGCTATCTAGCACCCCCCCCCCCCCCTCCTTTTCATCTTTTAGGATTAACACTTAATTATTAATAGCACATGGACAACTAGACCCATTGCCGTAACGCCACACAGGGTAGTTTTGGTTTATCCAGGGCCACCGACAGGTATCGCGTCAAGAAAGTATTGTTGGATGCCCATAGCTTTGTGTTAGCTATATCTTCCACTGAATAATTTTGCATGAATCTAAGAGAGACTGCCCACTTTCTTATATCATGAGCTCTGCCCAATACGCCGGGATTACTTTCCCTGATTACATCTGCGAGTAAAGACGCTAATTTCCGTCTCGTAATGCGATTCCCTGTCTGGTCGACCCATAGGAAGCTTGGTTGTCGAGGTTGTGCTACCCTCATAAACTTAAGTAAAGCCTGTACCGGGCATAAAAGATGGTGTGTGTGTGTCCTCTTTTAAGCGCCGGAACAGTAAATTCTGAGAAAACATGATCACAATGTTCATTCTTTGCAATGAACGTAGGAGACAGAGCGATTTGTACTTGTTCATTCAGTCTCCCAAACCTAAGGCAGTTGGGTTCGTTGCTCATCGCCGCCAGCTCCGATACTCTATTTCCTGTCGTTAAAGCCATCAGGAATACAGCCTTCTTTAATACTGAATCAAAATCCGGCGCATGGTTATATTTGCGTGAGTGAAGCAATGATAAGGCTTTGTCAAGCGACCAGGTAGGCATGAGCTGGCGTGGTGGTGGGCATAGCTTGAAACATGCCCTCATAAAGTCTTTTTCTTCTGCCTGCAGTATGGATAGACATGTGAGGTCGAAAAAGGGGTTTCTAATAGCTGACAAGTGATTCTTTAGGGTCACTACTGTAGTACTGAGAAGCGTTTACGTTCAAACAAATAATCTAGGTAGCCACTGAGGCGTCTGTTTGTGCTGTCTCCACTATCCAGGTTGTGAATGTTTTCCAATGTGATTGGTACTGTCGCCTGGTGGACATAGTATATTGATTAAGAAATTTGTTTGTAATAATAATAATAATAATAATCGTCTGGTTACTTATATAGCGCCCATATCTCCTCCTTCGAGGATTCTCAAGCGCTTGACACATCTTTAATCAACCAGAGACCATTACCCATCTCCCTTGCTCATGAGGAGACGGTAACCGCTGGCTATATCTCAGAAAAACTTTTCAATCTGAGCGGGGATTGAACGCGAGACCTGTAAGATGGGAAGCAGGCACGCTATCAACTGAGCCAGCCAGACGGCTGGCACTCTCTCCATATTGGGTTAGCCATTTGGCATTTTGAATGTCCATGAGGCAAAAGTCAGCGAGGTCTTTAGGTTGCCAATTGTTTCCAAGTGGAAGGACGAGACCGGGAGTAGTACCGGGTTCTCGCACCATGTCTTCAATTGGTGATACCACAACTGAGCCGGCCATAGTGGTGCGATCATCGGGACTAGGCCTTGGTAACCCCGTAGTTTGTGAACTACTTGACACATGAGTGAAGCGTCTGGAGGAGGAAAAAGATAGATGGAAGTCCACTTGTTCCAGTCCTCTGATAATGCGTTGGGACCCCCCGCTGAGGTTATCTCCCGGCGGGTTAGGTAGAGAGGAAGTCTGTGGTTCCCTTCTGACGCAAATAGATCCACTTGTGGACGGTATGGCTCTGCAATCATCTTGTTGAAGATGCTTTGTCTGATTGCCCATTCTACTGAGGTGCTCTGTCTCTGGGACAGAGCGTCTGCCCAGACGTTTACGATGCCCAGGAGATAAGATGCATGCAGATGAATGCTCAGCGATTTGGCTAGAGCAAAAATCTGTTCTGACAATTCCAGCAACCTCCGAGACCTTGTTGACCCTTGCTTTTGAATGCAGTGTACCGCATTCAAGTTGTCTATTCGAAACGCAATTGACTTCCCCTGTAATGAAGAGCCGTGAGTTTGTAGGAAAAATAGTGGGACTAAGAGCTCTTGTTGGTTTATATGAAAATTCATGTTTGGGGACCAAAGACCTTGGCCCTGGTGGCCTAGGCTTGACTGATAACCCCAGCTTATTGTCCCTGAAGCATCCGTGTCTACCCATTCCGTAGGCGGAGGGGAAACCCACGTCATTATTGAGTGCAATATTTCCTTCTTCGCCCAAACCGACAGTAAGTTATGAATTAATGGAGGAATGGGCCATAATTTTCCCGCCGGCAAAAGCGGGAATGATTTGTTGCCTTCCATGATTAACCTCTTTACTTTCAGCCGGCCCAACTTCACAGTTAATTGGATCCAATTGAGAGAACCGACCAGGGACTCCCATGTCGTTCTCGTCGTATTCAGACTATGGAGAAAACGAAACAGTTTCCTGCGAAATCTGTTGCGATTGTCCACGCTCTGAGTGAGAGTCATATTGGCCGTGTCCCAGACCAGCCCTATCTATTGGATTTCCCGTGTGGGTACAAGGAGAGACTTTGCCAAGTTGACCTTGAACCCTAAGGTCTGTACATGATTTAGACTTTGTTTACATGACTCTGGCATAAACTCTCTGACTCTGCCACTACCAGCCAGTTGTCTAGATACCACATCACCTTGATCCCTTGAGCTAATAAAGGTAGAAGGGCTTGCCGGACTAATTTTGTAAAGATTCTTGGTGCCAGGTTCAACCCTAAGGGTAATCTCTGAAAGACGTAATTAAGTCTCTCGTCTGATCCTCAAGGCGAGGAATTTTTGGAACCGTTTGTTTATGGGGACATGCCAATAGGCATCTTTCAGGTCTAGGGAGCACATCCAACCTTGCGGCGGAAGTGTGAGCCTGATTTGATTCACTGTAAGCATCCTGAAGGGTGAATTGTGAATGTGAGTGTTCAGATACGAGAGATCTACTACTGGTCGCATCTGCATCCTGTCCCTCTTTGGCACGAGAAAAAGTCTGGAGGTGAAAACATGGCAAGTTGGATTTACCGGGACAATGACATGCTTGGTGATCATTTCCTGGACAAGTGACTCCACCTCAAAAGAAACATGATTGAACTCTTGAGTTTGACGTAAACGAGGTCGTCGGAGCCACCGCCAAGTGATGCCTCTGCTTACCACTGTTCGGGCCCATGTTCGTCGGGGCCAGGCCCTGCGGCATGCCTGGAACGACCCAGTTTCTGTACTGGGTCTGATCGCCGGGGCTGCTCTCGGATCCAACTCGCCCGCGATAGGCCCCGGGAGAGAGAGAGAGTGTGACTGACTAGTTTTTTGGTGGTGATGTGGTGGAACGAGACGGCTGGCTGGTTTTAGCAGACGTCGATCCCTGGTGTGGCTTGTTGTGGGACTTACATTTGTTATCCCACTTGCCTGAGTGTTTACCCTGCCTGTGTTTGTGCTGAGTACCTCCCTGCTGTTGGGGAGCTCTGGGGCCCCGAAAGGACTGTTTAGCACTAGAAGCTTGAGGCTTAGTAGGTTTAGAGTAGGGTTTCTTAAAGGGCTCCTTCCTAGGCTGGGAGATATTCTGCTTTAGCACATCTACCATATTGAATACTGCACTCCACGTATCCTGATTAAGTAGTGAGGCAGTTAATACTGGGGAAAGTGTTGCCCGGCGACCTACATCTTCCGGCAACTTCTTTACTAGGTACACTCCTAAGTCCTGGCATGCTCTGACTGCCTCCATGATAGCTATTCTTATGTCACCTAAGGACTGAATGGAGTTTTGTACCAGAAGCCTGCATGACAGTTCCGTGGCCTTCCGTACATTATGATCTGAGATGGCCGTAATGGTTCTCATGAGTGACTGGGCAATCTGGCGACTTACTTGATATTGGGAAAATAGTCTAAGTGCTTTACTGCGTAACTTGAAATCTCTGTCCAAGTGGGCCGGAGGAGGAGTACAAAAGGGGTCGTTCAATTCGTAAAGTACGAGTTTGGGGGCTGCCAGGAAGTCAAACAAAGCCGGTGCCACCCCTCCGGCCTTATTAACTGATAGTGAGGCCCATAAATGGTTCTCTTGGGGGATCTGATGGGAAGATTTTGAGGTAATGGTGGCTGCGAATTGTTGCGCCTCTATTTCCCAGTCAACCCATGGACCTGTACCTACCTGCGCCACCTGCAGGACTGGACTGTGGCCTAGATCGAACGCCGGAACTGTATCCAGTTCCGGTGTCAGTGCATTGAGGGACTTTACGTCGTTCATGCCGTCCGATCTTGCCCAGTCTGCGAAAAGTTGTGCAGCTGAGGCAGGGGGTAAAGCCGGTGATGCAGAGTATACGAAAAAATCCGCGCTGTAAACATTGGGTATTGTCTTAATGGTAACATCCAATAACTTTCCATCTACATCTTTGGCTCTGAGTCTCTCACTTTTACTTACCTCGATGGTCCATTCACTTGGGACCGGGAGCTCCCCCAACACGGTCTGCTGTGCCATATGTGGTTTCTGTGCTATTGCCGGAATCCATGAGCAATCTGGCCCGTACAGGAAAGGCATAGGGCCTCTCCTCTGTGGGAGTTTATCCAGATGGGGAGGAGTAACATCCGTGATAACACGGACCTTAGAGGTAGTCAAGGAGGCAGGCACTATTGTGCTACACGCCGTGGCTGATGCCGGATTTACGTTAAGAGGAGGAAAAGCTTGGGGAGATTTAATGGTGGTAGGCTGCAGAGGTCTTACCGTGGAGTCAATCGGGGGAGCTACCGGGGTACTGGTGGAAAGACCTGGGGTAGAAGGGACATACTGTTGCATAATTTTATGTAAAATTTCATTCAGTTCGTCTGTAGTCACACATTTACTGTGGGACCCCCTAGAGGATTGAGAGCTCCCTTTAGATTCCTCCTCATTGTTCACTTGTTGAGCCGAGGACAGATCCATGTCCTCCTGCTCTCCAGGTAAGTCTATTATTTCCGGCGTCTGCTGCCGGTTTTCAGGTACCTGGCTATCCGGTGGCCAAATGAGATCTGGGACAGACGAGGGGAGGGTGTCTAAGTTAGTAGGCTCCCCCGTCATGGTTTGATTATCACTAGAGGGATTTAGCTGTGAGGGTGATTGTCTCCAGACTCCCTTGTCCTGTCCTGCAGGTGGTTGGGAGTCCGGTATTTCCTGAGATTCATCATAACTTTGACGTGAGCATGTTTGTGAGCCTCTATAGTTCCCGGCTAAAACCCTATTCGACACAATTGGAGGAGCTTTACGTGGTATATAATTTAGTTTAGGTATTGCGAAAGTAAAGTCCTGTGGTTCACTTAAGGTCTGACTATTAACCCCCCTAGGACTCGACTCAGTCCCCTCCGCCTCTACCTCCGATCTTTGTGAGGTGGAGGGAGAGGCGGAGGGAAGTGGCCGCGACCCTGGCGTAGGCTGGTGACGCGGCATCGTGACATCCTTACGGGCACTTTTATGTCCTGTATTACTCTGTCCTGAACTAGATTGTTTTGTCGAAGAATCTGAATCCTCCCTCCGCCGTTTCGTCGATCTAGAAGACTCAACTGAAGAATGGCGGGATTGTCTATGGGGGGACCGTGATCTCGACCGAGACTTAGGACTCGGGGAGGGGGACCGTCTTCTCTTTGACCGGTCAGGGGGGGGGGGTCTCCTCGGCACTCTCACTGTCGCTACTATTACTACTCACCAGTACTTTAGACAAGGCTTTAGCTTTCGATTTTAGTTTAGTTGATTTGGCCAGAGTTGATTTTAATAAAGGAGATCTTATCACTAGATGATCCCAATAGGGCCTCATCGTCACAATGTAACGCTTTATGGGCTACGTCTTTTGCGTAAGCGTTAAATAAGTTTTTTATCTCTCTTAAAGCTGCAAGGCATGAAAGGTCTCTCTTGTCGAATAACGCCGCCCTTAGTTCTGAGCACACGGCGCAGCGTTTCGACACCCATAACCCTCGTGAATGATCGAGGCACTTAGCACATTTTATACAAGATTTGTGTGCAAAAACTGGTAATAGAGAGCAGGTAGGAGTAGCGCATAAGTTAAACCGAGGCATGATAGAGTTAGGACCCCCCCTGTGCCGTAATCGGCTCACTCAACTGCCGCCGGTACTGCTACTGAAGTGTTGTTATCTGGAAATAGAAATTTCCAGGAATCAAATCTCATAAGGATAACCTGAGAGGTGTTAACACATCCTACCTCAAGTCCGCCGGAAAATTAGCTATATCCACTGCTACTCTAACCTTCCGCTGGACTTGACTTAGAGAACCATTTAGGTTTCTCCAATTTGTTGAACTGCTTACCTGTGGCTAAGTGTCACTGGCCCTTAATAACCTTAGTGTTCCACTATTACTGACTATTTGGACTAGAAAGATAGTAAACGATCACGCATTGTTGTAAGTTGACTAATTAGTCAGTATTACCAATGAACTGTGCGCCGGGCGTACTAAGTTGCCGCGTGAGGCTCTCGGTCAGGGCGAGTTCACTCGGCGGGCCGAGTTGTTCCCTGAGAAATCGTATTTCCGCCGGGAAGTTCATGGTTTACATACCACGCCGGGACATTTGGTAAGTTCCTTACTCGTCCACAGGACGAGAAACGGGCAGCTGGCTTTGAAAGCCGCTGGAAAAACGAACCAATTTTTTTTAGAGGTATTGCCTTATCTGTGAAAGTCAGACACCCCCAAAAACCCCACACCAACAGAACGTCTCCTGAATCCCTCTAAACAAGTGAAATCTCACATGAAAACACAGGGAAACACAATAGGCTATGACATACATGGAATAATATTATTTATCAAATAATAACCCCTAGCCTTACCCGGAGACCCCTACTGAGGCTGGCCACGAGGCTTGTAGAAACAGCAGCAAAACAGCAGCTCTCCAACCCCTGAAGACCCAGCAGCCGCAGCACATGGTGAGGGGCCCACGCACAGACCCGGACACACCACATGTGGCAACCCTTAAACCAGAGCGTCTGCTAAAAACAATATTGCAACTGCCTCATAGAGACGGCCTGAAGCATAATCCTGCGTTGAAGTAGCCTCCTAACTAAGTAGTTAAGCAACAGCTAAGGCGCATATGACAATAACATAAACATACATGGTGCGTAGATCCTGGTGGACACGAAGCGCCTGTACAAAGTACCCTATTTTAACACTTCCTGCGGGTGTACCAATGGGGTAGCCTGTACTAGCTAATCTAAAACCTTGTTCAATACAACTCAGATATATACAAATGAGTAAGGACTCACTAGAAGGGAGCAAACGAAGAATGAAGTGGAGCACACTGGCACCCAACCAAACGGGATGACCGCGGGAAGAGGAAGAAGGAATGGCAGCTCAGGGAGCAGCGGCAAGGAACCCCACACAAGAAATCCACGAGATGGAAAGCTAAAGTATAGCAATTATTAAGTATATTTTTCTTTTTTATATTTTACGAAGGTTTTTTTGTAGAGTACCCAATCCCAATATAGTGAACGCAGCACACATTATGCATTTCAATGCCCTTGCTCCACCTAAGTGCCAAGTTATAGAACTAAAGAGTTTTTTTGCCAACATGGAGAGCGTTATGGGATCTATGTGGAGTCAAAAGGTACGTCTAGAAGAGTTTTGTGTGGTTACTATAATGCCTTATATTAACGGGTTTACCGCTATTTATAGTAGACTATAAAACATTAATTAATAAGACGGGTTCTACTCTACTGAAGGTACTTAGATTATAGAGAAGAAACACGTATACAGTATCTATGAGTTTATTGACAAGACAAAGTAATCAAAAGACAAGTAAACATAGCAGTATGATCAGAAAGGCAATTACAAAACGTGACAATAAGAATACACTTCTTTAATATAGATAGAATAGAGCCTGCTGGAGTTGGGGTTTGTCTCGATGAGTTAATGAGTTAGATGAGTGTTTGTTATATTTGCGAGCAGGTGTTGTGAGGAGGCGTTATTAATGTAACTGGAATATATAATTATACAGTATATCTTAATATGACCTACAGAAATCTGAGATATATTTATATCAGATAAGAGCCAAAGACAGTGTGTGGATTGTTTTACCTTTTCCGTTAAGTAGGGAACCCAATGAAGGGGGATGACAGGTAAATGGCGATGAGGTGTAGGTCTTCTGTCTTATCCTCGTCTCAGGTGGGCAGGTGTAGCTGGTGACTCACAAATAGATAATTGTGAGTATATTGAGCAGGGCAGGTAGCCACTGTACTTCCCCAAGGATAATTAGTTACTGGGTATGATCCATGGTCAGTGACCGCTGGACTTTGTTCAGGACAAGTTGGCGCTAAACTGCCCCAGAGCCATTAGTCACTGGGAGTGGGTATGGTTCACAATAGGTTATCAGTGAACATTGTACAGGACAGGTTGTCACTAAACTGCCTCAGAGCCATTAGTCACTGGGAGTGGGTATGGTTCACAATAGGTTATCAGTGAACATTGTACAGGACAGGTTGTCACTAAACTGCCCCAGAACCATTAGTCACTGGGAGTGGGTATGGTTCACAATAGGTTATCGGTGAACATTATACAGGACAGGTTGCCGCTATACAGTACATGCCTCAGGACCAGTGGTCGCTGAGTGTGACTCAAGGCAGGTTGCTGTTCATTTTTGACTCAATAAAGTGCCTCTATGTGAAGGAGTGGCCACATAGGGGTTCCTGGGAGTCACAAAGTATATGACGCTCAAGGACCTATACTATGATCCTATAGGGTCCAAGACCAGTTTACTCCAGAGATAAACTTGGAACAGATATTTTTGTATGTATGTACATTGGGGTGCAATCTGAAAACATATAGTTTGGTCTATAGGCTTACATAGTGTACAATTAGTATTATAATGAGTAGTTTTGCTTAGACCAAACTCTTTGATGATTTTTTTTATCTTAAGAGAGCCCACATATCTATTGACCGGGGCAATTTACTCTAGATAAAAGAGGTTGTTTCACAACAAACCTTGAATATTTCTCCTTGTATCACATTATCTTATATTATCAGACTTGGTAATATGTAAAAAAAAACCCACACATGTAAAGAGTAAAACATATCAATATAAAACAATGTTATGTGTGGAATAATATTATCTGTGTATACCCTGGTCTATCTGTGATACCTAGGAACCTGGGTTTACATGAAGTTACTCTTAGTCTCACTGTTACCAAGGCAATGCAGACATTATTAATCAACACAATATTTACTATACGTTAATCGATTAACACAGTACTACTTCTCTCTCTTTCTCTCTCTCTCTCTCTCTCTCTGAGAAACCAGGCTTGGCTCTTCAATGATACCAACATATTTTGCATATACTTGTGTCATTATTGTTTTTAGAATGGCTAGGTTAGCACACATCTATTATTATCATTCATCTATAGTGCAAGTTAATTAACCAGAACCAATTAGTACAGTACTGAAGCTGAATAGATAAGGTCATACAATTAACCAGAACCAATTAGTACAGTACTGAACCTGAATAGATAAGGTCATAAAATTTACCCTGAAACATGTTGATAGGCCTTACGAGTAAGACATTTTTATTTTTAGCAGTAGGAGATATTTTGGTAAAGAGCTATTTATGAAGATCCATACTAATCTCAACCTAATGTCAGAGAGCAATAAAGGCGAAATGAGACTCAAACTATGCAGTTTGGGAGAGGATAGGGATAGTTTAGCATGTTACACAGGAACATCGACTTTAGATCACCATCAACATAGAGGAATTTGGTATCACAGTTTAAACACGGTTGCCAGTTACTCTAAATATACCGATATTCATGAGGTTAATGTGTTATCAACAAATTTGCCTCAATGTAGAGTAATTGTTTGATATATAAATCAGACGTGCCATACCTCTACCCTTTGGCTTCATAGTATAATTAATTACCCTCCATTAGAGATATGGCCTCTTTTAAGAATTTTGTTTCATCCTTAATTTTAAGGTCCCGAGAATCCAAGGACAGGGTAAGCAAACATTCTTCTTCACTGCCATCAAAGACTGGAACGACCTACCCCAGTCAGTCCGTGAAAAGAGAACACTGTATTCCTTCAGACGTAGCCTGAAGGAACACCTGAACCGGACAGCTGCGAGAAGGGAGCACCAAGCTTATGTCTACTACTAAATACGACATAAGAGATAGACAAACCAAACTGAAATGATTACTGATTACGGATTACTGATATTTACTATAGGATGTAAGGTATCTTAAAATAACCCCTAGAAATACTTTCTCTAAAGTATCTATTTCTTTATCCTCCCCATTTCCCCAGCTAACCTAATCCCACAAGGACCCCAATGGAAATACGACTAACGGCCTTATTGGGCTATCCTTAGTTGGAATTATGCAAGGCTGGTACATGTCATATTTGTAACAAACTATGTGGTACCAACTCTGTAAATTGCTAACTGAATAAATATTATTATTATTATTATTATCCAAGCATTTGGTTTAAGCAAAACTACTAATTATAATACTAACTGTTAACTATGTAAGCTTATAGACCAAATTACATGTTTTCATATTACACCCAAATGTACATAATTACACAAATATCTGTACCAAGTTTATATCTGGAGTAAACTGGTCTTCGCCCCTATAGGTCCTCGAGCGTCATATACTGTGTGACTCCCAGGAACCTCTATGTCGCCACTCCTTCACATAGAGGCACTCTATAGTCTATTCACTGTAAGTAGGCGAGCAATCATAACCTCTAACCTCTGTAATTAAAAAATGACTAGAGTAGTCGAGCTAATATTTCTATCATTTGGGAAGAGTCAGACAAGGAACAGATGTAGAAATTTATAGCTAATTTGCTCTAGCCCATTTTGAGTTACAAAGGATAGAGTTCATGATTTCTCGCCTACTTACAGCGAATAGACTATAGCACTCCATCAATGGTACCTACTGTATTTGCTTAACCTTCTCAGTACCGGTGACATCCGCCGCATTATATTCTGCCAACTATTAAACAATTATATTCAGTTTAGGAAGGACGTTTACCAATTATAAAGCTACAGACTATCTCAATTAATCCTTTTAGACGTCGCTGGTACAGAATGGGTTAAACTAAAGCCTATTGCATTTGTTTATTTTGTCTTGAGAAGATTGAACAATGACTTCTGGCTGAGTGAATCCATTGAAGTTAGAAGCCAAAGCGATGGAATAAGCACCCATGTTGGTCCACACCAGCCAGACCCCGAGGCTCAGGTTGGGTAGGGTCACGTTACTGCGGATCACGTCAGCTTGGGCGAGGGTTTGGCCCCATATGTTGCCCTTATACTTTGGTCCACCATCATCATCATCAGTCTGTTGGTAATATTAGATGTTATGTTATCTCTCTCTCACTCTTATTTATTGGTCGACTTATATATATTTAATAGTATTAGTAGTATTTGTTAGTTTCCTCCCAAGACCTCAATTAAGCTTAACAACAACATCCCCAAGACCCCCCCCCCCCCCTTTTAGGGCCAAAATCAAGGTACATTCGAGCTAAAATGCCTGGACACACGGAGTTTGAAGCAGTTTAAGTCATAGGAAGAGGGAAAGACTGATTCTGGGAGAGAGTTCCAGAGCTCAGCAGTTGAATAGAAGAAAGTCTGAGAATAACGTTTCACTCTTGGGTTGGAGAGTTGCACAGAGTAGGGGTGGGATTGTGTTGCAATGTACCCTACGTAGAGGAGGTGGTATACACTGGGAAAGCTCCGAGGAACACTGATTATTGTAGTAGCGATAGAATAGTGAGAGAGATGCAACATTGTGGCGAAGAGAGAGAGATTGCAGAGAATTGGTGAGTGGACGGGAGTTAATGATATGAAAGGCTTTCCTTTCTACTTTATCTAGGAGTGCGGTGTGAGAGAATCCTCCCCACACATGTGAACAATACTCAATACAAGGACGCACTGTGCCCCTGTACAGAGCAAAAAGCTGCACAGGGGTAAAGAACCCCTTGAGGCGGTTGAACACACCCAGCTTCTGGGAAGCTGCCTTAGCAAGACTGGTAATATGGTCCTTGCAAGTGAGAGCAGAAGAAAAAGAGACACCGAGAATACTGAAAGAAGATGAAGGATTGAGTTTTGTATTGTTGAAGAATAAGGGATAGTCCTCTGGAGGTTCCTGACGGGTAGTAAGATGGATAAATTGGGTCTTGCTATGTTTTCCCTACATTTTTTTTTCTTTTTCTATATTCCAACTACTCCCCCTCGGGCATAGGCTGAGAGCCTGTACATTCCACCGCTCAACACGGTGAAGCCCGTGAGGTCTTGTTCCAGTCTGGGGAGTGAGACATGTGAAGCATCCATCATGGCTCGAAGCAGCTCCATCTCTGAAGCGGCCTAGATTTGCTTTGCAATTTTGGTAGCATACTGTATGGTTGTCATGTGAAGCTACAACAACCTTGATAATCCTTTCTTGCCCAAGGATGTAGAATAAAAGTCCAGAGATAAGTTTATAGGTTCTTATTAGCCAGAGATACAGGGAGCTGGGAGGCACTTGTTAAGCTGAGTGCCGACCGGATGTTACTGATGAAAACATGTGCAGCGGTGCCGGATATATTTGGTGCAACGCTGCCGATACTACAGAGTACGGTATATTATCATGGGATATTAAACAATGATAGCATTGCCCTGAAAGTACATGTGTGTATGTTGCAATATGATTAAGGCATGTGTACACTCTGTATATATGTTGTGTGTGCACTTAACCTATATCAACACATACAATCAAGGTGCTTTTACCTCACGAGTCTATCAACAAATGTACAACTTTACCTTGAAAGAGGGTCTTACGGGTGTTTATCTTTAAGCTTGATGGAGATCTTTAAGCTTGGGGGGGAGGGGGGGCACTTGTTGCAGGTAGCTTTGCCTTTTGTCTCTTTCGTGGACATATAAAACACAATAACAATGAATAAATAAATAAATAAAGGCTTGGAATTGACTACTTGCGAGGTTCAGGCTATAAGGAAGTTGGAGTTTTTTTACATTGATATTTATCAGAATTACCAGCTATGATACGGTTGCAATACACTTCCATATAGTGTCTATGTTAACGGCTCCAACTTCCTAACCCTTTCACGCATATGACGCGATTTTGAGCCTATTGGGGATACTTTAAAGCCTTTGTTACCATCAGGGGTATTTATAAACCTTTAGTTTAACCTCTGCAGTTGTCTTTGAGTTAGCTGTGTTGAGCCTATTGGGGATACTTTAAAGCCTTTGTTACCATCAGGGGTATTTATAAACCTTTAGTTTAGTTACTTCAACCTCTGCAGTTGTCTTTGAGTTAGCTGTGGGCAGAAAACTAATTTTGGAGAGGTAATTATAAGAGTGAGAGAACTCTATTTATTATTGTTAATCTGGCAACCTCTGCGTCATAAAAGCGTGAAAGGGTTAATAGCCTGAAACTCGCACAACTTCCTAATAGCCTGAAACTCGCAAGTGGCCCAATTACCTTCAGTAGCAGTCGGAAGTGGATCTCCTTGCCGGTATAGAAGTTATTCCCAAACGACATAGAAACACTGTCGTTGATGGTGTAGTCTACGCCGCTGAGCGCCCCTTGGTCGTCCAGGTGTTCCCTCTTGCCAATGATGTTAGTGATAAGGGTGAAGGCAGCGCCCACGATGTAGCGCCCGGGCTCACCCAGGATCTGACACAACACAAATATTGTTAAGGGGAGGTTTTTAGTGTGTTTCCTAGACTTCCATCAAGCTTGAAATTACACCCCCTTGACCCCCTTTCAAGATAAATTTGTAAATTTTTCGGTAGAAAAATGTCCCGGCCGAAGGCCGATTCTGCTTAAATTGCAGGCTCGCTATCGCTCGCCAGGAAAAAATCGACACCTAAATGGCACGAACGGTCTTAAAAGTGACATAAATGGGGCGAAAGTTCTTAAAATCGCCAAACTAATGGGGCGAACGTCTTAAAATCTCAAAAGCAATGGGGCTAAACATGAGGGAGAAAATGGTAAAGAAAAAAAATCCCTCAAGTGGAAATCTCCCCTTAACCACTTAAAGCTCTGACGCGTTTTAGCAGTTTATGTCGGCTATCATTAGACGATTTTATGCAGCTTAGGAAGGATCTGTGGGTATTAGGAAGGATCTGTGGGTATTAGGAAGGATCTGTGGGTATTAGGAAGGATCTGTGGGTATTTGATGCAGCTTAGGAAGGATCTGTGGGTATTAGGAAGGATCTGTGGGTATTTTATGCAGCTTAGGAAGGATCTGTGGGTATTAGGAAGGATCTGTGGGTATTTTATGCAGCTTAGGAAGGATCTGTGGGTATTAAAAGGGTCTGTGGGTATTTTATGCAGCTTAGGAAGGATCTGTGGGTATTAGGAAGGATCTGTGGGTATTTTATGCAGCTTAGGAAGGATCTGTGGGTATTAAAAGGGTCTGTGGGTATTTTATGCAGCTTAGGAAGGATCTGTGGGTATTAGGAAGGATCTGTGGGTATTTTATGCAGCTTAGGAAGGATCTGTGGGTATTAGGAAGGGTCTGTGGGTATTTTATGCAGCTTAGGAAGGATCTGTGGGTATTAGGAAGGATCTGTGGGTATTTTATGCAGCTTAGGAAGGATCTGTGGGTATTAGGAAGGATCTGTGGGTATTTTATGCAGCTTAGGAAGGATCTGTGGGTATTCGGAAGGATCTGTGGGTATTTTATGCAGCTTAGGAAGGATCTGTGGGTATTCGGAAGGATCTGTGGGTATTTTATGCAGCTTAGGAAGGATCTGTGGGTATTAGGAAGGATCTGTGGGTATTTTATGCAGCTTAGGAAGGATCTGTGGGTATTAGGAAGGATCTGTGGGTATTTTATGCAGCTTAGGAAGGATCTGTGGGTATTAGGAAGGATCTGTGGGTATTTTATGCAGCTTAGGAAGGATCTGTGGGTATTAGGAAGGATCTGTGGGTATTTTATGCAGCTTACCAATGATCTGTGGATATTTTATGCAGCTTACCAATGATCTGTGGATATTTTATGCAGCTTACCAATGATCTGTGGGTATTAAAAGGGTCTGTGGGTATTTTATGCAGCTTAGGAAGGATCTGTGGGTATTAAAAGGGTCTGTGGGTATTTTATGCAGCTTAGGAAGGATCTGTGGGTATTAGGAAGGATCTGTGGGTATTTTATGCAGCTTAGGAAGGATCTGTGGGTATTTTATGCAGCTTAGGAAGGATCTGTGGGTATTAAAAGGGTCTGTGGGTATTTATGCAGCTTAGGAAGGATCTGTGGGTATTAGGAAGGATCTGTGGGTATTTTATGCAGCTTAGGAAGGATCTGTGGGTATTAGGAAGGATCTGTGGGTATTTTATGCAGCTTAGGAAGGATCTGTGGGTATTAAAAGGGTCTGTGGGTATTTTATGCAGCTTAGGAAGGATCTGTGGGTATTAGGAAGGATCTGTGGGTATTTTATGCAGCTTAGGAATGATCTGTGGGTATTAAAAGGGTCTGTGGGTATTTTATGCAGCTTAGGAAGGATCTGTGGGTATTTTATGCACCTTAGGAAGGATCTGTGGGTATTCGGAAGGATCTGTGGGTATTTTATGCAGCTTAGGAAGGATCTGTGGGTATTAGGAAGGGTCTGTGGGTATTTTATGCAGCTTAGGAAGGATCTGTGGGTATTAAAAGGGTCTGTGGGTATTTTATGCAGCTTAGAAAGGATCTGTGGGTATTCGGAAGGATCTGTGGGTATTTTATGCAGCTTAGGAAGGATCTGTGGGTATTAAAAGGGTCTGTGGGTATTTTATGCAGCTTAGGAAGGATCTGTGGGTATTAAAAGGGTCTGTGGGTATTTTATGCAGCTTAGGAAGGATCTGTGGGTATTAGGAAGGATCTGTGGGTATTTTATGCAGCTTAGGAAGGATCTGTGGGTATTAAAAGGGTCTGTGGGTATTTTATGCAGCTTAGGAAGGGTCTGTGGGTATTAAAAGGGTCTGTGGGTATTTTATGCAGCTTAGGAAGGATCTGTGGGTATTTTATGCAGCTTAGGAAGGATCTGTGGGTATTCGGAAGGATCTGTGGGTATTTTATGCAGCTTAGGAAGGATCTGTGAGTATTCGGAAGGATCTGTGGGTATTTTATGCAGCTTAGGAAGGATCTGTGGGTATTAAAAGGGTCAATACTATCTCAATCAACCCTCTGACTTCCATATACCGTTACTAATCTGAATAAAATCCTCTAATAGTAGCCAGAAAACAGAACAGAAACGCGTATTGGAGCTTGACAGGGTTAAGTAACACCCCGTTCTTAAGGGGAGATTTCCACTTGAGGGATTTTTTTCTTGACTCCTTTCTCCCTCATGTTTAGCCCCATTGTTTTCCTAATGTTAAGACGTTCGCCCCATTATTTTGACGATTTTAAGAACTTTCAACCCATTTCTGTCAATTTTAAGACCATTCGTGCCATTTAGGTGTCTATTTTTTCCTGGCGAGCGATAGCGAGCCTGTAATTTAAGGGGAATCGGCCCTCGGCCGGGACATTTTTCTACCGAAAAATGTACAAATTTATCTTGAAAGGGGGTCTAGGGGGAGTAATTTTAAGTTTGATGGAAGTCTAGGGAATCAACTAAAAACCTCCCCTTAACATTAAACATCAACTACAAACCCCAATGCAATTGAATACACTAATGAAAGCACTTTATGGTCCTCCCGGGATTCGAACTCGGGACACCACACCCAGAACATAAGCATCTAAACCATTACACCACCAACAACGCAGTTAAGGGGAGATTTCCACTTGAGGGATTTTTTTCTTGACTCCTTTCTCCCTCGTGTTTAGCCCCATTGTTTTTCTAATTTTAAGACGTTCGCCCCATTATTTTGACGATTTTAAGAACTTTCGACCCATTTCTGTCAATTTTAAGACCTTTCGTGCCATTTAGGTGTCGATTTATCCTGGCGAGCGATAGCGAGCCTGTAATATAAGAGGAACCAGCTTTCAGCCGGGACATTTTTCTACCGAAAAATTTACAAATTTATCTTGAAAGAGGGTCAAGGGGGTGAAATTTTAAAATTGCTGGAGGAGTAGAAAGCAAACTAAAAACCTCCCCTTAAGGGTTGAGTACCCTGTTCCAAATAGGTCGGCCAAAAATCGTGGACCCTAAAGCCGGAGTCACACGAGCCCTTTTTCGAGCATTTTTTACGGGCAATTATGGTCTGGAAGCTTAAAAAATGACACTTTATCAGAATTCAGCCACCTAACATAATCTACCTTCAGTCTAGTCACCGATACCAGTGCGAAACAGTCACGGAATAATACGAGAACAAAATTGCTCATGGAAAATTGACGGAAAAAGCGCTCGTGTGACAGCGGCTTAAGGGGGGTGACCTGCTTTTTGTTATTTCTGTCCTTTTCTCTCTTTCTCTGGCTTGTATCCATTTGGCCCCATTCAGCCTACTGTTTTAAGACGTTTATCCCCATCCAGGTGTCAATTTTTTACTGGTGAGCGGTAGCGAGCCAGCATATTTTTTATTTTTGTTTGACAGCAGGCTAAATTTGTACATTTTTCGATAGAAATATATCTCCGGCGAAGCCGGATTTCTTCATATAATGCTGGCTCGCTATCGCTCGCCAGGAAAAAATCGACACCTAGATGGGGATAAACGTCTTAAACTAGTTGGCTGAATGGGGCCGAATGGATACAAGCCAGAGAAAGAGAGAAAAGGACAGAAATAACAAAAGCAGGTCACACCCCTAACGGCCGGGCTCACCTAGGATCTGAAGCGACAAATACGTGAAATTCCGTTTTCTATTTGCATAAGGGAGCCCACCTCGCTTTTTTTATTTTTTTATCTTTCGCTCCCTCTCTCTTTGGCTTGTATCCATTCGGCCCCATTCAGCCTACTGTTTTAAGACGTTTACCCCCATCCAGGTGTCAATATTTTACTGGCGAGCGGTAGCGAGCCAGCATATGTATATATTTGTTTTGACAGCAAGCTAATTTTGTACATTTTTTGATAGAAACATTTCTCAGGCGAAGCCGGATTTCTCTATAAAATGCTGGCTCGCTATCGCTCGCCAGGAAGAAATCGACACCTGGATGGGGATAAACGTCTTAAAATAGTTGGCTGAATGGGGCCAAATGGATACAAGCAAGAAAAAGATAGAAAGATAAACAAAGCCGGTGACCCCCCCTTAAGGGGAGGTATTTAGACTTCCATCAAACTTAAAATTAAACCCCCCTTGACCCCCTTTCAAGATAAATTTGTACATTTTTTGGTAGAAAAATGTTCCGGCCGAAGGCCGGTTCCTCTTAAAATTGCAGGCTCGCTATCGCTCGCCAGGAAATAATCGACACCTAAATGGCACGAAAGGTCTTAAAATTGACAACGAAATGGGGCAAAAGATGTTAAAATCGCCAAACTAATGGGCGTTCGCGAACGTCTTATAATCTCAAAACTAGTGGGGCTAAACATTAGGGAGAAGGGGGTCCAGAAAAACAGTCTGCCTCCCCTTAAAACTCATCTGATTGGTCAACTGATTATTAAAAGAAACCACACCCCCACTTCATTCATACTCATATTACTTAAAGAAACCACACCCCCACTTCAATCATACTAATATTACTTAAAGAAACCACACCCCCACTTCATTCATACTCATATTACTTAAAGAAACCACACCCCCACTTCATTCATACTCATATTACTTAAAGAAACCACACCCCCACTTCATTCATACTCATATTACTTAAAGAAACCACACCCCCACTTCATTCATACTAATATTACTTAAAGAAACCACACCCCCACTTCATTCATACTAATATTACTTAAAGAAACCACACCCCCACTTCATTCATACTAATATTACTTAAAGAAACCACACCCCCACTTCATTCATACTAATATTACTTAAAGAAACCACACCCCCACTTCATTCATACTATATTACTTAAAGAAAGCACACACCCACTTCATTCATACTCATATTACTTAAAGAAACCACACCCCCACTTCATTCATACTAATATTACTTAAAGAAACCACACCCCACTTCATTCATACTAATATTACTTAAAGAAACCACACCCCCACTTCATTCATACTAATATTACTTAAAGAAACCACACCCCCACTTCATTCATACTAATATTACTTAAAGAAACCACACCCCCACTTCATTCATACTATATTACTTAAAGAAAGCACACACCCACTTCATTCATACTCATATTACTTAAAGAAACCACACCCCCACTTCATTCATACTAATATTACTTAAAGAAACCACACCCCCACTTCATTCATACTAATATTACTTAAAGAAACCACACCCCCACTTCAGTCATACTATATTACTTAAAGAAAGCACACACCCACTTCATTCATACTCATATTACTTAAAGAAACCACACCCCCACTTCATTCATACTAATATTACTTAAAGAAACCACACCCCCACTTCATTCATACTAATATTACTTGCATACATAAGATCGCGACGAGGTACATAACTTATGTGGCCAACTGTACGGTGGCGTTAATAAGTCATGTCCCAGCTGTCATTACGTTTGGCTTGCTCTGTGCTGTATTAATGTCTGTCAGATGTTGAATAGGGTGGGTAAGTGTAGGAACATGTTTGTATATTTCACTCGATATGAAGACATGAAGCTTAGATATTGCCGATACCAATTATTGATCAAAACATACTTGGTGCCGAGACATCACTTATTAGCGCGACTGTACGTGGGAAATCCCCGATATTTCCGGAACCGGTATCTCAAAAACGACTTAACTAATCGAACTAATATTTCTACTGTTTGGGAAGGGTCAGTCAAGGAATAGATGTGGAAATTTACAGCCAATTTGCTCTAGCCCTTTTTGAGTTAGAGAGGGTTAGAGGTCATGATTTCTCGCCTACTTACAGCGCATAGACTATAGTGGTACCTTGATATGTTGGTCAATAGGGAAGAATTCCTGAATGGCTTTGTTGATGCGGTGAGCCAACTGTACCATGAAGTCTCTGTCGTCCCCGGGAAAGCCTCCACCAATATCCAGGATGTACGGCTCATGTCCCTCCTCAGCCGCCTCACAGAATATCTACCGGGGGTAAGCTTTTATAATTAGTAGGCCTATATAATATATTTAGTTATATTTTATTGGTTTAGTTCCTCTCTAGACCTTCATCAAGCCTAAGGGGAGATATCCACTTCAGGGGCTTTTTTCTTGACCCCTTTCTCCCTCATGTTTAGCCCCATTGCTTTTGATATTATAAAACGTTTGCCCCATTAGTTTAGCGATTTTAAGAACTTTCACCCCATATTAAGACCTTTCGTGCAATTCAGGTGTCGATTTTTTCCTGGCGAGCGATAGCGAGCCTGTGATTTAAGAGGAATCGGCCTTCGGCCGGGACATTTTTCTACCGAAAAATGTACAAATTTATCTTGAAAGGGACTCAAGGGGATGTAATTTTAAGCTTGATGGAGGTCTAGGGAACAAACTAAATACCTCCCCTTAATGAAGTATCATCAAGATCCCCTTCCAGATATATTTGTGCATTTTTCGGTGGGATAATGTTCCAGCCGATGGCCATTTATTCCAAAATTTCAGGCTCGCTATCGCTCGCCAGGGAAAAAACATCTAAATGGTACGAAAGGTCTTGATATTTATAAAGAAATGAGACGAAAGGTCTTAGAATAGACACACTATTTTGTTTTTCTATGTGAATGAGGGAGACAAAAGGCATAACTGCCTGCAGCGAGTGCCTCCCCAGATTTCAAAGAGTGACAGGGCCGAAATCAAGGGACGTTCGAGCTAAAATGCCTGGACACACGGAGTTTGAAGCAATTTAAGTCATAGGAAGAGGGAAAGACTGATTATGGGAGAGAGTTCCAGAGTTCAGCTGTTGAATGGAAGAAAGTCTGAGAATAGCGTTTCACTCTTGGGTTGGAGAGTTGCACAGAGTAGGGGTGGGATTGTGTTGCAAGGCGGGTACTACGTACCCTACGTAGAGGAGGTGGTATACACTGGGAAAGCTCCGAGGAACACTGATTAATGTAGTAGCGATAGAATAGTGAGAGAGATGCAACATTGCGGCGGAGACAGAGAGATTGCAGAGAATTGGTGAGTGGACGGGAGTTAATGATACGAAAGGCTTTCCTTTCTACTTTATCTAGGAGTGCATTGTGAGAGGATCCTCCCCACACATGTGAACAACACTCAATACAAGGACGCACTGTGCCCCTGTACAGAGCAAGTAGCTGTGCAGGGGTAAAGAACCCCTTGAGGCGGTTGAGCACACCCAGCTTCTGGGAGGCTGCCTTAGCGAGACTGGTAATATGGTCTATCCAAGTGAGAGCAGACGAAAAAGAGACACCGAGAACATTGAGGGAAAATGAAGGGTTGATTTTTGTATTGTTGAAGAATAAGGGATAGTCCTCTGGAGGTTCCTGACGGGTAGTAAGATGGATAAATTGAGCTTTGGAAGCATTAAATGTAACAAGATTTTCTCTACTCCAATTGGAAATAGTAGCTAGATCAGAAGATAAGCATTTTATGGCTTCATTATGTTTACTTTTGAGGGACTGTTGGCTGGGGCTTCTGAAAAACTAATTGATTGGTGTAAAGTATGTATGGATGGGACTAGATGTACAGTTGAGAAGATCATTAATTTTATGAAAATTAGAAAGAGAATAGGAGATAGGACAGAACCCTGATGAACACCGGAGTGGATAGGATGAGTAAGTGAGCGATGGCCGTCCGCAACCGCAGCTATGGAACGGCCGGGAAGGAAATTAGAGACAAAGGCACAGATGGAGGGATAGAAACCGAAGGAGGGTAGTTTGGAAATTAAAGATTTGTGCCAGACTCTATCCAAGGCCTTCGATATGTCTAGTGCAACAGAAAAAGTCTCACCGAAGACCCGAAAGTTGGATGACCACGAGTCAGTAAGATAAGAAAAAGATCACCAGTAGAGCGACCCTTAAGGAAGCTATACTGGCGATCTGAGAGCAGATTATGAGAAGAGAAATACTTAAGAAATGGTGGGAACATTTTAAAATCGCAAAACTAATGGGGCTAAACATGAGGGAGAAAGGGGACCAGAAAAAGTGAGATGACGAGGCCTAACCAAGAAAGGCCAAAACCAACCCACAACCTGCTCCCGTCATCCAGCAGCAATTCCAACAACACCTGTAGAATTGCTAACATAAAGACGCAGCCACCACAACCCAGACCAGCCAAGAACCAACGGTAACCTCAACACCAGCTTGTCCCCAGCAAGCCGGAGAACGCGCCCTCAATTCTCGAGGAAAACCGGATTACCCCAGTGCTAGAGTACAGCGAGGAACTGTTTATGCAAATTCCCCACCAACCCCCTCCATACCTCTCCATCGAGTCTTGTAATCTTCATTCTAGCCAGAATAGCCATGTTAGGCAACAAGCTAATTTTCATTACCAGCCTTCCTCTAGATATACCACCATAGAGTACCCAAATTCCCTACCCAGTCCTCAATGCCTGAAGATAACCCCCTTGCCATAAATTGTAGAATGTCCTTCCCCAATATAAGTCGCACTACAAATAATATTAGTGCAACCTCCCGCTCTTCTATCCATCAAAAAGCACTCTCACACATGCCCATACTACCCCGAGAAATAAGCCCCTTGACGCCGGCCCAAAAAGGGTTACTACCTGCCCGAATCCAAGGAAAGTTAAGCAACATTGGGATCCGTAGGCAGAAAGGGAATCAAGGCAATACATCCGCTAGTGAGGGATTTCCAATAAGGAATACCAATACCACCGGGAGTAACCTTGACTAATAACATCTTTAACTACCATGTACAGTCGGATACCATAGTCTCCACCCCACTCATAACAATTCCTGGACCCCTTATGTTGTTAATGATATGCTAGAAATACACTCGGATACCATAGTCTCCGCCCCACTCATAACAATTCCTGGACCCCTTATGTTGTTCTTTATGCAATTATAACTATCTAGATTAATTTTTCGACAGTTGTTGCTTTTCAATAAATGGTATACAGTATAGTTTTGTAGTTGATGTAAACAAAATTATATTCATAAATTTGTGTCCAGAGATATGCTTCCATAAATACATACAGGTGAAGTACTCAAATATTTATGAGTGGGCGCTAGAGACTATGGTATACGAGTGTACAAAGCTAAAAAGTGAAAATAAACCTTAGGGGGAAAGAAGAAAGAAGAATGAAGAAGACGCTCTGGGCTCTACGGCGAGTATGTGAAACTCGCCAAGCCCCTATAGACGACCGAGAGGACAACTGTTCCAGTGACAATGTACTCGCCAGACTTCCTACCAGTGCTTCTATCTCTTCCTAACTTCTTTAAGTGTTCTCTTATTTCGTAATGGTAACGATGATTTTAACAAGGGTTAACTGGGTATGTGGAGATTCATACTTAACGTAAATATCGAAGTTTGTCCATTCTTCCCTATTATTCTTTCTCCGTTGCTCTGATAAGGGAGACCATATACATAACTATCGTGAGATTAATATATATATATACTTCTCGAATTATAGTCTCCTGTATTCTCCACGGGAAATATACATATATTCGTCTGGGAATAAATACAACACACTTACACGTCAATTTCCTAGTTCATATGCTAATTCATCATTTGGTTACGTAGATCCTAGATAAGTTGATTCACAGTGTTTTGCTCAACGAGTTATTTATTTATGACTACTATTCCTAGATGATCTAGATGTGTGTGAATTTGTGTTTTGTCCGTGTTTGTTCGTTGTTTTATGTTGTGTTTTGTGTTTTCCCTGTTCTTGCTCTGTCTTGAGACGGCCACCCCCAAGAAAAATAAAGACATAAATAAATAAAATAGAATTGAATTGAATAGAAAATAAAAAATAAAAATAGGAACAGTGGGGATTGGGCCTGAGCATATAGATAGATAGATAGATAGATATAGACTGTTCATTATCACGCTAATTGAATGATTATTCGTTTGTGTATTATTCTTCACACTCAGTTATTCAAGTTGCCTTCAACTTATTATTCGTTTCAAATTCAGTCACACGTATACATGACTATTATCCAAATCTAACCGATTTATGGATTTATATTCATTATTATTACTCTTTGAGTTATTTGAGTTTATTCTCCTGTTCAAGTTATTATAACTTATTATTCATTTCGAAGTCAACTAGTGTCTTAATTTACATACTTTCAGTACCGCGTGTATGCTAGATGCAGTAACTATTATTTACCTTGAGTGAAGCCATATATAGAGCTTTTACATATTTACCTTCAGGACACTACTTATCGGAATTGGGTGAGACTTAACATATGTGTGTATTATCATTTGTATGTTTAGCCATTAAGCAAATACTTATGATTTATATGTTCATTTGATAACATTATTATTCATATGTTCATTTAGAAACATTATTATATCTTATATGTTTCGCCATTAGCCATAACTATATTTATGGGTTGTTGATACTTATCTTGCAATATCATCTGATTATGTACCCTAACTGTTAAGGAATGGAACTTGTGAACTGTTACCGTTTATTTATGTGTCCATTGATTATTATTGAGTGTGATTATCAAACCAAGGTTAGTGAGAGTAATCCAAGTTGTTGATTGACGCTATTTCCTAAGGTGGAAACACGCAATCAGATTATATCACGTTTTATTATAACGTGGCATAACATAAAGCAACTACTTTCCCCTTAATTTCCACCAGTTGATTCCCAGATAACACACAGACAAGTTATAGCAATGACATATTACTTCTACGTAGTGTTATAGCAATAGCAATGACATATTACTTCTACGTAGTGTTATAACAATAGCAATGACATATTACTTCTACGTAGTGTTATAGCAATAGCAATGACATATTACTTCTACGTAGTGTTATAGCAATAGCAATGACATATTACTGCTACGTAGTGTTATAGCAATAGCAATGACATATTACTTCTACGTAGTGTTATAACAATAGCAATGACATATTACTTCTACGTAGTGTTATAGCAATAGCAATGACATATTACTTCTACGTAGTGTTATAGCAATAGCAATGACATATTACTGCTACGTAGTGTTATAGCAATAGCAATGACATATTACTTCTACGTAGTGTTATAGCAATAGCAATGACATATTACTGGTACGTAGTGTTATAGCAATAGCAATGACATATTACTGCTACGTAGTGTTATAGCAATAGCAATGACATATTACTGCTATGTAGTGTTATAGCAATAGCAATGACATATTACTGTACATAGTGTTATAGCAATAGCAATGACATATTACTGCTACGTAGTGTTATAGCAATAGCAATGACATATTACTGCTACGTAGTGTTATAGCAATAGCAATGACATATTACTGCTACGTAGTGTTATAGCAATAGCAATGACATATTACTGCTATGTAGTGTTATAGCAATAGCAATGACATATTACTGCTACGTAGTGTTATAGCAATAGCCATCACATATTACTGTACATAGTGTTATAGCAATAGCAATGACATATTACTGCTACGTAGTGTTATAGCAATAGCATTGACATATTACTTCTACGTAGTGTTATAGCAATAGCAATGACATATTACTTCTACGTAGTGTTATAGCAATAGCAATGACATATTACTGCTACGTAGTGTTATAGCAATAGCAATGACATATTACTGCTACGTAGTGTTATAGCAATAGCAATGACATATTACTGCTACGTAGTGTTATAGCAATAGCCATCACATATTACTGTACATAGTGTTGATATAAATCATCGTGAACAACAACCATGACAGCCACAGAAATACTGCACTTTAAGGGGGTTCACCTCACTTGTTTCTCTCCTTTTCTCACTTTCTCTGGGTTGTATCCATTCGACCCCATTCAGTCTACTGTTTTAAGACGTTTATCCCCATCCAGGTGTCGATTTCTTCCTGGCGAGCGATAGTGAGCCAGCATTGTATGGAGATATCCGGTATCGCCGGAGACATTTTTCTATCGAAAAATGTACAAATTTAGCCTGCTGTCAAATGTTGTTTGATATAATATTCTGGCTCGCGTGGATGGGGATAAAACGTCTTAAAACAGTAGGCTGAATGGGACCAAATGGATACAACCGAGAGAGAGAGGTGGTCCCCCTTAAGGGGAGATATCCACTTGAGGGATTTTTTCTTGACTCCTTTCTCCCTCATGTTTAGCCCGATTGCTTTTCTTATTTTAAGATGTTTGCCCCATTATTTTGACGATTTTAAGAACTTTCGACCCATTTCTGTCAATTTTAAAACCTTTCGTGCCACTTAGGTGTCGATTTTATCCTGGCGAGCGATAGCGAGCCTGTTATTTAAGAGGAACCGGCTTTCAGCCGGGACATTTTTCTACCGAAAAATGTACAAATTTATCTTGAAAGTGGCTCAAGGTGGTGTAATC